>JASTWF010000636.1:0-28669 GCA_030390025.1 Squalus acanthias | reverse complement strand
GGTGGGTCTCTCTCTCGGGCGAGTCTCTCTCTCTCGGGTGGGTCTCTCTCTCGGGCGGGTCTCTCGGGTGGGTCTCTCTCTCGGGTGGGTCTCTCTCTCGGGCGGGTCTCTCTCGGGCGAGTCTCTCTCTCGGGCGGGTCTCTCTCGGGCGGGTCTCTCTCTCGGGCGGGTCTCTCTCTCGGGCGAGTCTCTCTCTCGGGCGGGTCTCTCTCGGGCGGGTCTCTCGGGCGGGTCTCTCTCTCGGGCGGGTCTCTCTCTCGGGCGAGTCTCTCTCTCGGGCGGGTCTCTCTCGGGCGGGTCTCTCGGGCGGGTCTCTCTCTCGGGCGGGTCTCTCTCTCGGGCGGGTCTCTCTCTCGGGCGGGTCTCTCGGGCGGGTCTCTCTCTCGGGCGAGTCTCTCTCTCGGGCGGGTCTCTCTCTCGGGCGGGTCTCTCTCTCGGGCGGGTCTCTCTCGGGCGGGTCTCTCGGGCGGGTCTCTCGGGCGGGTCTCTCTCGGGCGGGTCTCTCTCTCGGGCGAGTCTCTCTCTCGGGCGAGTCTCTCTCTCGGCGGGTCTCTCTTCGGGGGTCTCTCTCTCGGGTGGTCTCTCTCTCGGGCGGGTCTCTCTCTCGGGCGGGTCTCTCGGGCGGGTCTCTCGGGCGGGTCTCTCTCTCTCGGGCGGGTCTCTCTTCGGGCGGGTCTCTCTCTCGGGCGGTCTCTCTCTCGGGGGGTCTCTCTCTCGGGCGGGTCTCTCGGGCGGGGTCTCTCTCTCGGGTGGGTCTCTCTCTCGGGGGGTTCTCTACTCGGGTGGGTCTCTCTCTGGGGGGTCTCTCTCTCTGGGGGGTCTCTCTCTCGGGCGGGTCTCTCGGGCGGGTCTCTCTCTCGGGCGGGTCTCTCTCTCGGGCGGGTCTCCCTCTCTCGGGCGGGTCTCTCTCTGGGCGGGTCTCTCTCTGGGTGGGTCTCTCTCGGCGCGGGTCTCTCTCTCGGGGGGTCTCTTCTCTCGGGCGGGTCTCTCTCTCGGGTGGAGTCTCTCTCTCGGGCGGTCTCTCTCTCTCGGGCGGGTCTCTCTCTCGGGCGGGTCTCTCTCTCGGGCGGGTCCTCTCTCGGGCGGGGTCTCTCTCTCGGGCGGGTCTCTTCTCGGGCGGGTCTCTCTCTCGGGCGGGTCTCTCTCTCGGGGGGTCTCTCTCGGGCGGGTCTCTCTCTCGGGAGGGTCTCTCTCTCGGGCGGGTCTCTCTCTCGGGCGGGTCTCTCTCTCGGGCGGGTCTCTCTCTCGGGCGGGTCTCTCTCTCGGGCGGGTCTCTCTCGGGCGGGGTCTTCTCTCGGGTGGGTCTCTCTCTCGGGCGGGTCTCTCTCTCGGGTGGGTCTCTCTCTCGGGCGGGTCTCTCTCTCGGGCGGGTCTCTCTCGGGGGGTCTCTCTCTCGGGCGGGTCTCTCTCTCCGGGCGGGTCTCTCCGGGCGGGTCTCTCGGGCGGGTCTCTCTCGGGGGGTCTCTCTCTCGGCGGGTCTTCGGCGGGTCTCTCTCTCGGGCGGGTCTCTCTCTCGGGCGGGTCTCTCGGGCGGGTCTCTCTCTCGGGCGGGTCTCTCTCTCGGGTGGGTCTCTCTCTCGGGCGGGTCTCTCTCGGGCGGGTCTCTCTCGGGTGGGTCTCTCTCTCGGGCTGGGTCTCTCTCTCGGGCGGGTCTCTCTCTCGGGCGGGTCTCTCTCTCGGGTGGGTCTCTCTCTCGGGCGGGTCTCTCTCTCGGGTGGGTCTCTCTCTCGGGCGGGTCTCTCTCTCGGGCGGGTCTCTCTCTCGGGCGGGTCTCTCTCTCGGGCGGGTCTCTCTCTCGGCGGGTCTCTCTCTCGGGCGGGTCTCTCTCTCGGGCGGGTCTCTCTCTCTCGGGAGGGTCTCTCTCGGGCGGGTCTCTCTCTCGGGTGGGTCTCTCTCGGGTGGGTCTCTCTCTCGGGCGGGTCTCTCTCTCGGGCGGGTCTCTCTCTCGGGGGGTCTCTCTCTCGGGTGGGTCTCTCTCTCGGGCGGGTCTCTCTCTCGGGCGGGTCTCTCTCTCGGGCGGGTCTCTCTCTCGGGCGGGTCTCTCTCTCGGGCGGGTCTCTCTCTCGGGCGGGTCTCTCTCGGGTGGGTCTCTCGGGCGGGTTCTCTCTCTCGGGCGAGTCTCTCTCTCTCGGGTGGGTCTCTCTCTCGGGCGAGTCTCTCTCTCGGGTGGGTCTCTCTCTCGGGTGGGTCTCTCTCTCGGGCGGGTCTCTCTCTCGGGCGGGTCTCTCTCTCGGGCGGGTCTCTCTCTCTCGGGCGGGTCTCTCTCTCGGGCGGGTCTCTCGGGCGAGTCTCTCTCTCGGGCGGGTCTCTCTCTCTCGGGCGGGTCTCTCTCGGGCGGGTCTCTCTCTCTCGGGCGGGTCTCTCTCTCGGGCGGGTCTCTCTCTCGGGTGGGTCTCTCTCTCGGGTGGGTCTCTCTCTCTCGGGCGGGTCTCTCTCTCGGGCGGGTCTCTCTCTCGGGCGGGTCTCTCTCTCGGGTGGGTCTCTCTCTCTCGGGCGGGTCTCTCTCTCGGGCGAGTCTCTCTCTCTCGGGCGGGTCTCTCTCTCGGGCGGGTCTCTCTCTCGGGCGGGTCTCTCTCTCGGGCGGGTCTCTCGGGTGGGTCTCTCTCTCGGGCGGGTCTCTCTCGGGCGGGTCTCTCTCGGGCGGGTCTCTCTCTCTCGGGCGGGTCTCTCTCTCTCGGGCGGGTCTCTCTCTCGGGCGAGTCTCTCTCTCTCGGGCGGGTCTCTCTCTCTCGGGCGGGTCTCTCGGGTGGGTCTCTCTCTCGGGCGGGTCTCTCTCTCGGGCGGGTCTCTCGGGCGGGTCTCTCTCGGGCGGGTCTCTCTCTCTCGGGTGGGTCTCTCTCTCGGGCGGGTCTCTCTCTCGGGCGGGTCTCTCTCTCGGGGCGGGTCTCTCTCTCGGGCGGGTCTCTCTCTCGGGGGGTCTCTCTCTCGGGCGGGTCTCTCTCGGGCGGGTCTCTCTCTCGGGCGGGTCTCTCTCGGGCGGGTCTCTCTCTCGGGTGGGTCTCTCTCTCGGGCGGGTCTCTCTCTCGGGCGGGTCTCTCTCTCGGGCGGGTCTCTCGGGTGGGTCTCTCTCTCGGGCGGGTCTCTCTCTCGGGCGGGTCTCTCTCGGGCGGGTCTCTCTCTCGGGCGGGTCTCTCTCTCGGGCGGGTCTCTCTCTCTCGGGGGGGTCTCTCTCTCGGGCGGGTCTCTCTCTCGGGTGGGTCTCTCTCTCGGGCGGGTCTCTCTCTCGGGCGGGTCTCTCTCGGGCGGGTCTCTCTCTCGGGTGGGTCTCTCTCTCGGGCGGGTCTCTCTCTCGGGCGGGTCTCTCTCTCGGGCGGGTCTCTCGGGTGGGTCTCTCTCTCGGGCGGGTCTCTCGGGTGGGTCTCTCTCGGGCGGGTCTCTCTCTCGGGCGGGTCTCTCTCTCGGGCGGGTCTCTCTCGGGCGGGTCTCTCTCTCGGGCGGGTCTCTCTCTCGGGTGGGTCTCTCTCTCGGGCGGGTCTCTCTCTCGGGCGGGTCTCTCTCTCGGGCGGGTCTCTCTCTCGGGTGGGTCTCTCTCTCGGGCGGGTCTCTCTCTCGGGTGGGTCTCTCTCTCGGGTGGGTCTCTCTCTCGGGCGGGTCTCTCTCGGGCGGGTCTCTCTCTCGGGCGGGTCTCTCTCTCGGGCGAGTCTCTCTCTCTCGGGCGGGTCTCTCGGGCGGGTCTCTCGGGTGGGTCTCTCTCTCGGGCGGGTCTCTCTCTCGGGCGAGTCTCTCTCTCTCGGGCGGGTCTCTCGGGCGGGTCACTCTCTCGGGCGGGTCTCTCTCTCGGGCGGGTCTCTCTCTCGGGCGGGTCTCTCTCTCGGGTGGGTCTCTCTCTCGGGCGGGTCTCTCTCGGGCGGGTCTCTCTCTCGGGCGGGTCTCTCTCTCGGGCGGGTCTCTCTCTCGGGCGAGTCTCTCTCTCGGGCGGGTCTCTCTCGGGCGGGTCTCTCTCGGGCGAGTCTCTCTCTCTCGGGCGGGTCTCTCTCGGGCGGGTCTCTCTCTCGGGCGAGTCTCTCTCTCTCGGGTGGGTCTCTCTCTCGGGTGGGTCTCTCTCCCGGGCGGGTCTCTCGGGCGGGTCGCTCTCTCGGGCGGGTCTCTCGTTCGGGCGGGTCGCGCTCCCTGGTTAGGAACATTTTGAAAAGCATACCGTTGTACACACAGGCCAATGCATATCACACGTCATTCACGCTCATAATCGTGCACACATACCAACACACACATTCAGCGAGGGATGGGCAATAAATGCTGGCCTTGCCAGCGACGCCCAGATCACATAAGCGAATAAAACAAAACTTCAAACACACTCACACTGGTGATTGTATTCAGGGACATATACACAAATGCACAGGCACGCACCCTCATAGAATTATAGAAAGTTACAGCACGGAAGGAGGCCATTTCGGCCCATCGTGGCCGCGCCGGCCAACAAAGAGCAATCCAGCCTAATCCCACTTCCCAGCTCTTGGTCCGTAGCCCTGCAGGTTAGAGCATCCCAAGTGCACATCCAAGTACTTTTTACAATGTGGTTAGGGTTCCTGCCTCTACCACCCTTTCAGGCAGTGAGTTCCAGACCCCCACAACCCTCTGGATGAAGAAATTTCCTCTCAAATCCCCTCTAAACCTTCCCCCAATTACTTTAAATCTGTGCCCCCTGATTTTTGACCCCTCTGCTAAGGGAAATAGGTCCTTTCTATCCACTTTATCTAGGCCCCTCATAATTTTATACACCTCAATAAGGTCTCCCCTCAGCTTCCTCTGTTCCAAGGAAAACAAACCCAGCCTATCCAGTCTTTCCTCAGAGCTAAGATTCTCTACTCCCGGCAACATCCTTGTAAATCTCTTCTGTACCCTCTCTAGTGCAATCACATCTTTCCTGTAATGTGGTGACCAGTTTTAGCCAGTTAAAAACCTGAATATACAGACATGCACAGATACAGAAGCACACAACCTCATATGTGACAAGATAGACCTAATGGCCTCCTTATATGATTACCTCTATGATTGATTCTATGGTTGATTAAGAACATAAGAATTTGGAGCAGGAGTCGGCCATACGGCCCCTCGAGCCTGCTCCGTCATTCAATAAGATCATGACTGATCATCGACCTCAACTCCACTTTCCCGCCCGATCCCCATATCCCTTGATTCCCCTAGAGTTCAAAAATCTATCGATCTCAGCCTGGAATATACTCAAAGACTCAGCATTCACAGCCCTCTGGGGCAGAGAATTGCAAAGATTCACAACCCTCTGAGTGAAGAAATTCCTCCTCATCTCGGTCATAAATGGCCTACCCCTTATCCTGAGACTATGCCCCCTAGTTCTAGACTCTCCAGCCAGGGGAAACATGTCCACAGATCCCTGAAGGTAGCAGGACAGGTAGATAAGGTGGTTAAGAAGGCATACGGGATACTTGCCTTTATTAGCCGAGGCATAGACTATAAGAACAGGGTGGTTATGCTTGAACTGTATAAAACACTAGTTAGGCCGCAGCTAGAATACTGCGTGCAGTTCTGGTCACCACATTACAGGAAAAATGTGATTGCACTAGAGAGGGTACAGAGGAGATTTACGAGGATGTTGCCTGGGCTGGGGAATTTTAGCTATGAGGAAAGATTGGATAGGCTGGGGTTGTTTTCTTTGGAACAGAGGAGGCTGAGGGGAGACCTAATTGAGGTGTATAAAATTATGAGGGGCCTAGATAGAGTGGATAGGAAGGACCTATTTCCCTTAGCAGAAGGGTCAATGACCAGGGGGCATAGATTTACAGTAATTGGTCGGAGGATTAGAGGGGATTTGAGGGGAAATTTTTTCACCCAGAGGGTGGTGAGAGTCTGGAACTCACTGCCTGAAAGTGTGGTAGAGGCAGAAACCCTCATCACATTTAAAAAGTACTTGGATATGCACTTGAAGTGCCGTAATCTACAGGGCTATGGACCAAGAGCTAGAAAGTGGGATTAGGCTGGATAACTCTTTGTCGGCCAGCATGGACAAGATGGGCCGAATGGCCTCTTCTGTAAATTTCTATGATTCTATGGTCTATGATCCTCTCAGCATCGACCCTGTCAATCCCCTTCAGAATCTGATATGTTTCAATGAAATTACCTCTCGTTCTTCTAAACTCCAGAGAGTATAATCCCAATCGACTCAATATTTCCTCATAGCACAATCGTCTCACCCCAGGAATCAATCTCGTGAACCTTCGTTGCACTGCCTCTAAGGCAAGTACATCATTCCTTAGATAAGGAGACCAAAACTGTGAACAGTACTCCAGGTGCAGTCTCACCAAGGCCCTGTACAATTGTAGCAAGACTTCCTTAATCTTGTACTCCAACCCTCGAGCAATAAAGGCCAACATGCCATTTGCCTTCCTTATTGCTTGCTGCATGCTAGCTTTCTGTGTTTCTTGCACGAGGACACCTAAATCTCTCTGAAGACCAACATTTAAAAAATATTCTGTTTTTCCATTCTTCTTACCAAAGTGAATAATCTCACACTTCTCCACATTATACTCCATCTGCCACCTTCTTGCTCACACACTTAACCTGTCTATATCCCTTTGCAGACTCAAAAATTGGTTTAGAATGCATATACGTAAACGCACAAAGTGTGGTGAATAAGGTTGGTGAGCTACAAGCATAATTAGCCGTGTGGCAATATGATATTGTGGCAATAACGGAAACATGGCTTAAAAACGGTGAGGACTAGGCACTTAATATTCAATGGTACAAGGTGTTCAGAAAAGATAGGGAAGGAAAAAAGGGAGGTGGGGTGGAATGTGAGAAGTCGCACAACACCAGGTTATAGTCCAACAGTTTTATTTGAAATCACAAGCTTTCGGAGCGCTGCTCCTTCGTCAGGTGCAGTCTGATTAAGGAAGACATTGTAGTGTTGGAAAGGGAGGATGTTCTTGAGGGGACAAGGACAGAATCCATTTGGTTAGAGTTGAGGAGCTAAAAGGGTATGATCACACTATTGGGGGTATTCTATAGGCCTCCAAATAGTGACTGGGAGGTAGAGGAGCAAATCTGCAGGGAAATGGCAGAGATATGCAAGAGCTATAGAGTGGTGATATTGGGGGACTTTAATTACCCAAATATCGATTGGGATAATACTAGGGTAAAGGGAAAGGAGGGGGAGGGATTTCTGAAATGTGTTCAGGAGAATTTCCTTGACCAATATGTTCTTGGCTCAACTAGGAAGGAGGCATTGCTGGATCTGGTGCTGGGGAATGAGGTGGGCCAGGTCAACGAAGTGTCTGTGGGAGAACACTTGGGTACGAGTGATCATCGTATCATAAGATTTAGAGTAGCAATGGAGAGGAGCAAGGAACAATCTAGAGTGGAACTTCTAAACTGGAATAGGGCTAACTTCAATGGGATGTGAAAGGATCTAGCCAGGGGAAAATGGAACCAAAGACTGACAGGAAAAACTGTAACGGAACAATGGGTGATCTTTAAGGAGGAGATGTTTCAAGTACAGGCTAGGTACATTCCAACAAGAGGGAAGGGTGAGGGAACCAAAGCAAGGGCTCCTTGGATGACGAGGGATGTTTGTGGGAGCTTGCTGTGCGCAAATTGGCTGCCATGTTTCCTACATTATAACAGTGACTACACTCCAAAAGTACTTCATTGGCTGTAAAGCGCTTTGAGACTTCCGGTGGTCGTGAAAGGCGCTATAGAAATGCAAGTGTTTCTTTCTTTTCTCTATCTCTTTTTGTCTGTTCCTTTCTTTCTCTCTCTCCCAGTCACTCTCTCTTTTTCGCTCTTGCTCTTTCTCGTTCCTCTCTCTCTCTCTCTCTTTCTCACCCTCACCCACTCCTCTTCATGTTTGTTCTCTATATTCCAGAACTCTGATTATCTCCAGCCGGAAGTGGTTCAGCTGAAATCGTGCGATTCTCTGATTGGTGAAGTGGAGCTGGGGAGCGACACTTTGGGGTGTTACTCCGGGCCACGAGGGTCTCTGGGAGCCCCCTCACATAGACCAGAAACAGCGAGCTGGGGCCAGGAGTGCCTGCACCCAGCGCCACTGTACGATGCAGATCGACGCTTCTCTCTGCCGGAAGAGCTGAGGGCCCCGCTGGACAATCCGAAGCCCCAGAGATATTCATCCGTTCCTGGTAGCTAATGGAAGGGTCCCTGCCTCTCACAGACAGACCACTGCTCCTCCACTGGTCCTGTCAGATATGAAGGGGCAGGATGTTGAGCACTGACTCTGGGAGGTCAACAAGGATGTTCCTGAGAAAGAACTGTTCCAATTGGCTGCTGGATGGAGAGGAAAGTCTAAAAGTCCAACACAGAACCCCTCTCCCCTCAATAACTGACCGCAACTCATCAAGTCCTGTTTGTGTGATGACAGTTTGGTCCAAAGACTTTGCAGCCTGGGTCACTAGGACCTGCAGCTTTCACTTGGCTCCGCGGGACCCTTCCTTGTCTGAGCTACACCTTGTATGGCCCATTCACATTTACTGTCCATTGTCACAAGCGCCAATGATCTGAAGGCTTCTCCATGGGACTGAGCGAGAGTTAGCTGGACTAACGTGGATCGGAGAGTGGAGCAAGCTGCTGCCTCAGATGGCACTGGCCAGTGACCGGCCGGAGTGTGGGACCGGACAGACTGTGGGAGTGAGGGATTGGCCGGAGTGTGGGAAACAGCCAGACTGTGGGAGAGAGGGATTGGCCGGAGTGTGGGAAACAGCCAGACTGTGGGAGTGAGGGATTGGCCGGAGTGTGGGAAACAGCCAGACTGTGGGAGAGAGGGATTGGCCGGAGTGTGGGAAACAGCCAGACTGTGGGAGAGTGGGATTGGCCGGAGAGTGAGACCGGACAGACTGTGGGAGAGAGGGATTGGCCGGAGTGTGGGAAACAGCCAGACTGTGGGAGAGAGGGATTGGCCGGAGAGTGAGACCAGACAGACTGTGGGAGAGAAGGATTGGCCGGAGTGTGGGAAACAGACAGACTGTGGGAGTGAGGGATTGGCCGGAGTGTGGGACTGGACAGACTGTGGGAGAGAGGGATTGGGCGGAGTGTGGGACCGGACAGACTGTGGGAGAGAGGGATTGGCCGGAGTGTGGGACCGGACAGACTGTGGGAGAGAGGGATTGGCCGGAGTGTGGGACCGGACAGACTGTGGAAGAGAGGGATTGGCCGGAGTGTGGGACCGGACAGACTGTGGGAGAGAGGGATTGGCCGGAGTGTGGGACCGGACAGACTGTGGGAGAGAGGGATTGGCCGGAGTGTGGGACCGGACAGACTGTGGAGAGAGGGATTGGCCGGAGTGTGGGACCGGACAGACTGTGGGAGAGAGGGATTGGCCGGAGTGTGGGACCGGACAGACTGTGGGAGAGAGGGATTGGCCGGAGTGTGGGACCGGACAGACTGTGGGAGAGAGGGATTGGCCGGAGTGTGGGACCGGACAGACTGTGGGAGAGAGGGATTGGCCGGAGTGTGGGACCGGACAGACTGTGGGAGAGAGGGATTGGCCGGAGTGTGGGACCGGACAGACTGTGGGAGAGAGGGATTGGCCGGAGTGTGGGACCGGACAGACTGTGGGAGAGAGGGATTGGCCGGAGTGTGGGACCGGACAGACTGTGGGAGAGAGGGATTGGCCGGAGTGTGGGACCGGACAGACTGTGGGAGAGAGGGATTGGCCGGAGTGTGGGACCGGACAGACTGTGGGAGAGAGGGATTGGCCGGAGTGTGGGACCGGACAGACTGTGGGAGAGAGGGATTGGCCGGAGTGTGGGACCGGACAGACTGTGGGAGAGAGGGATTGGCCGGAGTGTGGGACCGGACAGACTGTGGGAGAGAGGGATTGGCCGGAGTGTGGGACCGGACAGACTGTGGGAGAGAGGGATTGGCCGGAGTGTGGGACCGGACAGACTGTGGGAGAGAGGGATTGGCCGGAGTGTGGGACCGGACAGACTGTGGGAGAGAGGGATTGGCCGGAGTGTGGGACCGGACAGACTGTGGGAGAGAGGGATTGGCCGGAGTGTGGGACCGGACAGACTGTGGGAGTGAGGGATTGGCCGGAGTGTGGGACCGGACAGACTGTGGGAGAGAGGGATTGGCCGGAGTGTGGGACCGGACAGACTGTGGGAGAGAGGGATTGGCTGGAGTGTGGGAAACAGCCAGGCTCCACCTGGTGCAGCACGGGGGACCTCGCTACTCCCACTTCCATGTCAGGCTCCTGCTGTAAACTAGGCCCAGTCACAGCTGGGTGACGGACTCTGATTAGTCGCCTTCCCAAGCTCCAAGGTCGTGTGGACATAGCTTGACAAAGAGTGAGTTTGTGTAACAGGAGCGCGTCTGTATAAGACCGGGATCCCACAGAGAGCACGTGTGTTTGAGACAATCCAGCAGACACCTGGTGTGACAGCTTCCCATGATTGCAATAGATCACAGAGCACAAAATAAACAGGTGTGCAAACTGGCTTCTGACCGCTCGCAGTGTTAGCGGGGCCTGTGACACACTCGCTCACTGTTAGCGGGGCCTGTGACACACTCGCTCACTGTTAGCGGGGCCTGTGACACACTCGCTCACTGTTAGTGGGGCCTGTGACACACTCGCTCACTGTTAGCGGGGCCTGTGACACACTCGCTCACTGTTAGCGGGGCCTGTGACACACTCGCTCACTGTTAGCGGGGCCTGTGACACACTCGCTCACTGTTAGCGGGGCCTGTGACACACTCGCTCACTGTTAGCGGGGCCTGTGACACACTCGCTCACTGTTAGTGGGGCCTGTGACACACTCGCTCACTGTTAGCGGGGCCTGTGACACACTCGCTCACTGTTAGTGGGGCCTGTGACACACTCGCTCACTGTTAGCGGGGCCTGTGACACACTCGCTCACTGTTGGCGGGGCCTGTGACACACTCGCTCACTGTTAGTGGGGCCTGTGACACACTCGCTCACTGTTGGCGGGGCCTGTGACACACTCGCTCACTGTTAGCGGGGCCTGTGACACACTCGCTCACTGTTAGCGGGGCCTGTGACACACTCGCTCACTGTTAGCGGGGCCTGTGACACACTCGCTCACTGTTAGCGGGGCCTGTGACACACTCGCTCACTGTTAGCGGGGCCTGTGACACACTCGCTCACTGTTAGCGGGGTGTGTGACACACTCACTCACTGTTAGCGGGGCGTGTGACACACTCGCTCACTGTTAATGGGGCGTGTGACACACTCACTCACTGTTAATGGGGCGTGTGACACACTCACTCACTGTTAGAACATAAGAATATAAGAAATAGGAGCAGGAGCAGGCCATTCAGCCCCTTGGGCCTGCTCCGCCATTTAATGAGATCATGGCTGATCCGATTTTGGCCTCAACTCCACTTTCCTGCCAGTGGGGCCTGTCACACACTCGCAGTGAACCTACGTGTCAGCCAGTGGCTGCGTTGGTAGCTCCCTCGCCACTAAATCAGAAGGTTGTGGGTTCAAGTCACACTCCAGGGACTTGAGTACAAAAGTCCAGGCTGACACTCCAGTGCAGTACTGAGGAAGCACCGCACTGTTGGAGGGGCAGTACTGAGGGAGCGCCGCACTGTCGGAGGGGCAGTACTGAGGGAGCGCCGCACTGTCGGAGGGGCAGTACTGAGGGAGCGCCGCACTGTCGGAGGGGCAGTACTGAGGGAGCGCCGCACTGTCGGAGGGGCAGTACTGAGGAAGCGCCACACTGTCGGAGGGGCAGTACCGAGGAAGCGCCGCACTGTCGGGCGGGGGGGGGGAGCAGTAGTGAGGGAGCGCCGCACTGTCGCAGGGGCAGTAGTGAGGGAGTGCCGCACTGTCGGAGGGGGCAGTACTGAGGGAGCGCCGCACTGTCGGAGGGGCAGTACTGAGGGAGCACCGCACTGTCGGAGGGGCAGTACTGAGGGAGCGCCGCACTGTCGGAGGGGCAGTACTGAGGGAGCGCCGCACTGTCGGAGGGGCAGTACTGAGGGAGCGCCGCACTGTCGGAGGGGCAGTACTGAGGAAGCGCCGCACTGTCGGAGGGGCAGTACTGAGGAAGCGTCGCACTGTCGGAGGGGCAGTACTGAGGGAGCGCCGCACTGTCGGAGGGGCAGTACTGAGGAAGCACCACACTGTCGGAGGGGCAGTACTGAGGAAGCACCGCATTGTCAGAGGGGCAGTACTGAGGGAGCGCCGCACTGTCGGAGGGGCAGTACTGAGGGAGCGCCGCATTGTCGGAGGGACAGTACTGAGGGAGCGCCGCACTGTCGGAGGGGCAGTAGTGAGGGAGCGCCGCACTGTCGGAGGGACAGTACTGAGGGAGCGCCGCACTGTCGGAGGGGCAGTACTGAGGGAGCGCTGCACTGTCGGAGGGGCAGTACTGAGGGAGCGCCGCACTGTCAGAGGGGCAGTACTGAGGGAGCGCCGCACTGTCGGAGGGGCAGTACTGAGGGAGCGCCGCACTGTCGGAGGGACAGTACTGAGGGAGCGCCGCACTGTCGGAGGGGCAGTAGTGAGGGAGCGCCGCACTGTCGGAGGGGCAGTAGTGAGGGAGCGCCGCACTGTCGGAGGGACAGTACTGAGGGAGCGCCGCACTGTCGGAGGGGCAGTACTGAGGGAGCGCTGCACTGTCGGAGGGGCAGTACTGAGGGAGCGCCGCACTGTCAGAGGGGCAGTACTGAGGGAGCGCCGCACTGTCGGAGGGGCAGTACTGAGGGAGCGCCGCATTGTCGGAGGGGCAGTACTGAGGGAGCGCCGCACTGTCGGAGGGACAGTACTGAGGGAGCGCCGCACTGTCGGAGGGGCAGTAGTGAGGGAGCACCGCACTGTCTGATGTGCTGTCTTTTGGATTTCGAAGAAGAGCAGTGGAGTTCTCCCCAGTGTCCTGGGGCCGATATTTATCCCTCAAATCAACATCACTAAAACAGATTATCTGGTCATTATCACATTGCTGTTTGTGGGAGCTTGCTGTGCGCAAATTGGCTGCCGCATTTCCTACATTACAACAGTGACTACATTTCAAAAGTGCTTCATTGGCTGTAAAGCACTTTGGGACGTCCGGTGGTCGTGAAAGGCGCGATAGAAATGCGAGTCTTTTTCTTTTGAACTCACTACCGACGTCTGAAAGGAATTTTGCAGAGTCCGTGTTATTTTGGGGATTGAGACTCAGTTGATGGCTCCAGATATTCTCAAAGCGTTGCGCAAAGGCCTTGAACTTCGATCAATAACAAGTTATTGACAGATTTCACACTGCTGTCTCATATTGTGTGATGTCAAGGAGAGGGAAGCTGAGAGAGTTTTAGGAAAATTTTACTGACATTATGTTCATGGAATGCAAATTAAAAATGTTTTTAAAGCCATTGGAGGGTCATGTGACTTGGTGCGATAGCGAATCAGAATCCTGCTTTACACACAGCTCATTGGTCAATGGAAATGGGGCGGGGTGGGAGGAGGCTCGTGTGGAGCATAATCACCGGCACGGACACATTGGGCCGAATGGCCTGTCTTCGTGTTAGAAATACTATGTAATGCTATGAATGTATGTAATGTAATACTGTCGTCCATCTTACACTATCGCACTAAGTTGAAGCTACCTGTGGGCATCAGTAAGTCCTCCTCCCAGTGTCCTCAAACACCATTCAGCACCATTCTCACCCTCTCTTACTGCCCCTCCACTTTCTCAACCCTCCCTGCACATTAGCTCCTGAGAGGCAAACTCCTCTCACCATCGAACTACCTCTGCCTGACGTTACCTGGGCACTCTGCCATGTCCTTCAGTCATCTCCTTCAACCTGCAATCATTCAGGGTACTGACTTAGAAATACACTGGGTAAAGTACAGTGGGGTAGAGTTTTCGCTTTGGGATCCAATCGGGAAATTGCGCCCAACATGCACTGGTTACATCACAGGTCATGTTTGCGCTAACATTTATTTGCATAATCACAAATGTAAAATCTTCCACAAACCAGGCCATCGGGCAGCGTAAGACAACGGAACCCTTTCTGTTTTCTTTCTATTAAAAAGTGTTCCTCGATGTATTTCAGAGCGGTAACTTGGTGCAGTTTGATCGATACAGCTGAAAATGGGTTTATCACAAAAATAAGCCTCTTTAGTAAGTGTCCGTTCCTCCACCTGCGTAACCTGAATTAAAATCACTGACATTGCTGTACACTAGTCAGTTTCTCAGCAAATTAAATATTTTTTGATTGGAAAAAGCTTTTAAAACGTGTCTCTAGTGCCTGTAAGAGAATGAGCTCGTTTGGAAGAGTCTCCCCGAAACGACAGAATCGGTGCAATCTTGGAAGCTTGAGTGTCCGTGGTTTTGGGCGTAACTCACTCACATTAAAATTCCCCGACTTTCTGCGTGGTTCCGCCGATTGCGCCTGGATTGTGCTGATATAACTCACGCACACGCCACCCCAGGACCTCGTTCCCTCTCTAATCCTCCTCTCTGTCTCACCCTCTGATCAACTCTCTGACCCGCTCAGGGGTCACGGAGATTGTCTCCCTCCTGCACCGTTCCTGCTCCATATCACTGGCCTCCGCCAGTCATAGAATCATAGAATAATACAGCACAGAAGGAGGCCATTCGGCCCATCGAGTCTGCGCCGGCTCTTTCGAAGAGCAATCCAGTTAGTCCCACTCCCCCGCTCTTTCCCCATATCCCCGCAATTTTTTCTCCTTCAAGTATTTATCCAATTCCCTTTTGAAGGCTACTATTGAATCTATATCCACTATCCATGTATCGCCCATCCACCATAGGGATGGGAAATAAATGCTGGCCTTGCCAGTGACGCCTACATCCCAGGAACGAATAAAAGAAAATCCTATCAGGCAGTGCGTTCCAAATCCTAACCACTTGTTGCATAAAAACAGTTTTTCCTCATGT
Source organism: Squalus acanthias (assembly GCA_030390025.1). Taxonomy (NCBI): domain Eukaryota; kingdom Metazoa; phylum Chordata; class Chondrichthyes; order Squaliformes; family Squalidae; genus Squalus; species Squalus acanthias. The sequence continues at coordinate 13,841 of JASTWF010000636.1, read as the reverse complement.
TCCCCTGGTTCTTTTGCCAATCACCTTAAATCTGTGCCCTCTGGTTCTTGACCCTTCAGCCATTAGAAACAGTTTCTCTTTATGTACTCTGTCTAGACCCCTCATGATTTAAACACCTCTCTCTGCTCTAAGGAGAACAACCCCAGCTTCTCCAGTCTCTCCACATAACTGTAATCCTTCATCCCTGGAACCATTCCAGTAAACCTCCTCTGCACCCGCTCTAAGGCCTTCACATCCTTCCTAAAGTGCGGTGCCCAGAATTGGACACAATACTTCAGTTGGGGCCTAACCAGTGTTTTATAAAGGTTCATCGTAACTTACACGTTTTTGTACTCTGCCTCTATTTATGAATGTGAGAAGTCGCACAACACCAGGTTATAGTGCAACAGCTTTATTTGAAATCACAAGCTTTCGGAGCGCTGCTCCTTCGTCAGGTGAAGTGAAGAGATGCATATAGGCACAGCATATATAGTCAGAGAACACTGCCAGACAATTACAGTTAATCTTTCTAACTGCCCTTTATCACACCTCGGCAGAGAGACAATCACGGCAATCAAAGGTGTGGATGGTGTCCAAACAGGTCAGTCAGGAAAACATGACATCAAAGACAATGAGGTGGGGTCACAAGGGGTCAATGTGGCAGATGCTGGGGTCTGGATGGAAAACAAAAAACTTTTTTTGCTGGAAATCACAGCAGGTCCGGCCGCACCTGTGTAGAGAGAACAAGCCAACGACGACTCGTAGCAGAGAGGTCAACAGCCAGGGGGCACAGATTTAAAGTAATTGGGGGAAGGTTTAGAGGGAATTTGAGGGGAAATTTCTCCACCCAGAGGGTGGTGGGGGTCTGGAACTCACTGCCTGAAAGGGTGGTAGAGGCAGAAACCCTCATCACTAAAAAGTACTTGGATATGCACTTGAAGTGCTGTAACCTGCAGGGCTACGGACCAAGAGCTGGAAAGTGGGATTAGGCTGGATTGCTCTTTGTTGGCCGGTGCGGACACGATGGGCCGAATGGCCTCCTTCTGTGCTGTAAATTCTATGATTCTATGAGTGCTGACAGTCTCTGGTTAGTGAGTGCGACCGGGTGCAGTTCTGAATTTTATTGATAATTTCGTACAGAGATCATTGTTTCTTGTACCAGTTTCTAACACTCCCACATCGATGGTTCCTTATTTCAATTACAGTCAGGAATTTTAAACCGGTTCATTTTCAAACTACAAGAACATAGGATGAGGGGCCCCTTTAACAGGAGGGAGGGGAGCAGCCCCTTTAACCCCCAGCCAGATGGCCCAATCAGCCTCTGTTCTGCCCGGTGTATCCTTGATCCCCACAGAAGACGTCCCCAATCCGATTGCTGGTCTCCAGGGAGGGAATGGAACTCAGGCAATAAGACAATGGGGGAGTTCAAACAGGTCTCTGAATCTCTGGGCTGGGGAGGCAGCTCATGATCACTAACCAGAGGGCGGGAAAGATTTCATGTAGGATGTCAAGGCCTTGGAGAGGGTGCAGAGGAGATTTACTAGAATGGTTCCAGGGATGAGGGACTTCAGTTATGTGGGGAGACTGGAGAAGCTGAGATTGTTCTCCTTAGAGCAGAGAAGGCTAAGAGGAGATTTAATAGAGGTGTTCAAAATCATGAAGGGTTTAGACAGAGTAAATAAGGAGAAACTGTTTCCACTGGCAGGAGGGTCAGTAACCAGAGGACAATTTTTTTACGCAGCGAGTTGTTGTGATCTGGAATGCGCTGCCTGAAAGGGCGGTGGAAGCAGATTCAATAATAACTTTCAAAAGGGAATCGGATAAATACTCGAAGGGGAAAAATTTGCAGGGCTCTGGGGAAAGAGCAAGGGAGAGTGGGACTAATTGGAGAGCTCTTTCAAAGAGCCAGCACAGGCACAATGGGCCAAATGGCCTCCTTCTGTGCTGTATAATTCTATAATTTCCAGTCTCTCTGAGTCTGGGGCTGAGAATTCACCCCCTCGGGTGGTCTGGGGCAATCTGAGGTTCTATACCGGGTGTGGGTGATTGGAGTTGACCAGTTCTATACCGTGTGTGGGTGACTAGTGTTGACCAGTTCTATACCGTGTGTGGGTGACTAGTGTTGACCAGTTCTATACCGTGTGTGGGTGATTGGAGTTGACCAGTTCTATACCGGGTGTGGGTGACTAGTGTTGACCAGTTTTATACCATGTGTGGGTGATTGGAGTTGACCAGTTCTATACCGTGTGTGGGTGACTAGTGTTGACCAGTTTTATACCATGTGTGGGTGATTGGAGTTGACCAGTTCTATACCGTGTGTGGGTGATTGGAGTTGACCAGTTCTATACCGTGTGTGGGTGACTAGTGTTGACCAGTTTTATACCATGTGTGGGTGATTGGAGTTGACCAGTTCTATACCGTGTGTGGGTGACTAGTGTTGACCAGTTTTATACCATGTGTGGGTGATTGGAGTTGACCAGTTCTATACCGTGTGTGGGTGACTAGTGTTGACCAGTTTTATACCGTGTGTGGGTGACTAGTGTTGACCAGTTCTATACCGTGTGTGGGTGACTAGTGTTGACCAGTTTTATACCATGTGTGGGTGACTAGTGTTGACCAGTTCTATACCGGGTGTGGGTGATTGGAGTTGACCAGTTCTATACCGTGTGTGGGTGACTAGTGTTGACCGGTTTTATACCGGGTGTGGGTGATTGGAGTTGACCAGTTCTATACTGTGTGTGGGTGACTAGTGTTGACCAGTTCTATACCGTGTGTGGGTGACTAGTGTTGACTGGTTTTATACCGGGTGTGGGTGATTGGAGTTGACCAGCTCTATACCGGGTGTGGGTGATTGGAGTTGACCAGTTCTATACCGTGTGTGGGTGACTAGTGTTGACCAGTTCTATACCGTGTGTGGGTGATTGGAGTTGACCAGTTCTATACCGTGTGTGGGTGACTAGTGTTGACCAGTTCTATACCGGGTGTGGGTGATTGGAGTTGACCAGCTCTATACCGGGTGTGGGTGATTGGAGTTGACCAGTTCTATACCGGGTGTGGGTGACTAATGTTGACCAGTTCTATACCGGGTGTGGGTGACTAGTGTTGACCAGTTCTATACCGGGTGTGGGTGATTGGAGTTGACCAGTTCTATACCGGGTGTGGGTGACTAATGTTGACCAGTTCTATACCGGGTGTGGGTGACTAGTGTTGACGGGCTCTGTGCCCACACACTGAGGGGCTCAGTCAGATAAATAGGTGCCGTTATATGTGAAGGGGCTGTTGGACAGGCAGTGTCCGGGGGCGGCCGGAGTCCATCTCTGGATCTTCACTCTGGAGAAGGATTCATCCTCCGGACGCACGATCACCACACCCCTCGAGGCAACTGAGGGATCTTCCTGGAAAAAGTTGAACGGGCGCAGGAAGAATCCGACAGCGTTGCCGGGAGTGCTCGTGTTTGGCACGTCTTCCGAATGTGGAATGTGCAAAAAGCCAACGGTTACCCAGGCAACCAGATCCTGAAATAAGCAGAAAAACGAACACAATCAATAACCGACGGATTCCCCAAGTGAGGGCGGAAAATTCCCTAAAAAACTCTCCCTGGGACCAGCCGCCGTTAGCAAGGCTGGGGCTCGGCGCTGGGACCCCCAATCAGACCCATTACTGGGGGTCCGTCCTGTGGGGTCCCATTACTGGGGGTCCCTCCTGTGAAGTCCCATTACTGGGGGTCCCTCCTGTGAAGTCCCATTACTGGGGGTCCGTCCTGTGGGGTCCCATTACTGGGGGTCACTCCTGTGGGGTCCCATTACTGGGGGTCCGTCCTGTGGAGTCCCATTACTGGGGGTCCGCCCTGTGGGGTCCCATTACTGGGGGTCCCTCCTGTGGGGTCCCATTACTGGGGGTCCCTCCTGTGGGGTCCCATTACTGGGGGTCACTCCTGTGGGGTCCCATTACTGGGGGTCCCTCCTGTGGAGTCCCATTACTGGAGGTCACTCCTGTGGGGTCCCATTACTGGGGGTCCCTCCTGTGGGGTCCCATTACTGGGGGTACGTCCTGTGTGGGGTCCCATTACTGGGGGTCCCTCCTGTGGGGTCCCATTACTGGAGGTCACTCCTGTGGGGTCCCATTACTGGGGGTCCCTCCTGTGGGGTCCCAATACTGGGGTTCCCTCCTGTGGGGTCCCATTACTGGGGGTCCATCCTGTGGGGTCCCAATACAGGGGTCAGTCCTGTGGGGTCCCATTACTGGGGGTACGTCCTGTGTGGGGTCCCATTACTGGGGGTCCCTCCTGTGTGAACTCCCAATACAGGGGGTCACTCCTGTGGGGTCCCATTACTGGGGGTACGTCCTGTGTGGGGTCCCATTACTGGGGGTCCCTCCTGTGTGAACTCCCAATACAGGGGGTCACTCCTGTGGGGTCCCAATACTGGGGGTCCCTCCTGTGTGAAGTCCCATTACTGGGGGTCCATCCTGTGTGAAGTCCCATTACTGGGGGTCCCTCCTGTGTGAAGTCCCATTACTGGGGGTCCATCCTGTGTGGGGTCGCATTACCAGGGTTCCTACCTGATTGGTGATGTTTTCGTTGTTGCGGAGAAAGCTCTCGAAGCTGACGGTCGGCTCCCACGGGTCGTTCTGAATATACAGACTGCTGCTGCTCTCCTCGTTCTCCCGGAAACGAGTCACTGCCAACTGGTACCTGACAACAGAAACACAATGGTCAACCGTGGCTAACAAGGGAAATTAGGGATAGCATAAGATCCAAGGAGTTGACATATAAATTGGCCAGAAAAAGCAGCAAACCTGAGGATTGGGAGCAGTTTAGGATTCAGCAAAGGAGGACAAAGGGATTAATTAAGAGGGGGAAAATAGAATATGAGAGTAAGTTTACAGGGAACATAAAAACTGACTGTAAAAGCTTCTAAGATATGTGAAGAGAAAAAGATTGGTGAAGTCAAGCGTAGGTCCCTTGCAGTCAGAATCAGGAGAATTTATAATGGGGAACAAAGAAATGGAAAACCAATTAAATACATACTTTGGTTCTGTCTTCACAAAGGAGGACACAAATAACCTCCCAGAGATGTCGGGGAACAAAGGGTCTAATGAGAGGGAGGAATTGAATTAAATCAGTATTTGTAGGGAAATGGTGTTAGGGAAATTGACGGGATTGAAGGCCGATAAATCCCCAGGACCTGATAATCTACATCCTAGGGTACTTAAGGAAGTGGCCCTAGAAATAGTAGATGCATTGCTGGTCATCTTCCAAAATTCTATAGACTCTGGAACAGTTCCCATGGATTGGAGAGTAGCGAATGTAACCCCACTATTTAAAAAAGGTGGTCGAGAGAAAACGGGGAATTATAGTCCGGCAAGCCCGACATCGGTAGTGGGGAAAATGCTAGAGTCCATTATAAAAGATGTAATAGCAGAGCACTTGGAAAACAGTGACAGGATCGGACAAAGTCAACATGGATTTACAAAAGGTAAATCATGCTTGACTAATCTACTGGAATTTTTTGAGGATGTAACTGGTAGAATAGATAAGGGAGAACCAGTGGATGTGGTGTATTTGGACTTTCAGAAGGCTTTCGATAAGGTCCCGCATAAGAGATTAGCGTGCAAAGTTAAAGCACATGGGATTGGGGGTAAGGTACTGACTTGGATAGAGAACTGGTTGGTAGACAGGCAGCAAAGAGTTGGAATAAACGGGTCTTTTTCCGAGTGGCAGGCAGTGACTAGTGGGGTACCGCAGGGATCGGTGCTAAGTCCCCAGCTATTCACAATATATATTAATGATCTAGACGAGGGAACTAGATGTAATATCTCCAAGTTTGCAGATGATACAAAGCTGGGTGGGCGAGTGTGCTGTGAGGAGGATGCAGAGAAACTCCAGTATGATTTGGACAGGTTGGGTGATTGGGCAGATGCATGGCAGATGCAGTATAATGTGGATAAATGTGAGGTTATCCACTTTGGTGGCAAAAACAGGAAGACAGATTATTATCTGAATGGCAATAGATTGGGAGAAGGGGAAGTGCAACGAGACCTGGGTGTCCTTGTGCACCAGCTGCTGAAGGTAAGCATGCAGGTGCAGCAGGCGGTTAAGAAGGCAAATGGTATGTTAGCCTTCATAGTGAGAGGATTCGAGTACAGGAGCAAGGATGTCTTGCTGCAGTTGTACAGGGCCTTGGTGAGACCACACCTTGAGTATTGTGTGCAGTTTTGGTCGCCTTATCTGAGAAAGGATGTTCTTGCCATGGAGGGAGTGCAGCGAAGATTCACCAGACTGATACCTGGGATGGCAGGAATGACGTATGAAGAGAGATTGGGTCGATTAGGCTTATATTCGCTAGAGTTTCGAAGAATGAGAGGGGATCTCATTGAAACTTATAAAATTCTAACAGGACTAGACAGACTAGATGCAGGAAGGATGTTCCCGATGGCGGGGGAGTCCAGAACCAGGGGTCACAGTCTAAGGATAAGGGGTAAGCCATTTAGGACTGAGATGAGGAGGAATTTCTTCACCCAGAGAGTGGTGAACCTGTGGAATTCTCTACCACACAAGGCAGTTAAGGCCAATTCATTAAATATATTCAAGAAGGAGTTAGATATATTTCTTAAGGCTAAAGGGATCAAGGGATATGGGGAGAAAGCAGGGACAGGGTACTGAATTTGGATGATCAGCCATGATCTCATTAAGTGGCAGAACAGGCTCGAGGGGCCGAATGGCCTACTCCTGCTCCTATCTTCTATGTTTCTATGTCAGAGGGAGGGAGGGGGAGACGGGGCAGGTGAGAGAGAAATAGCGACAGAATGACAAACAGCCAGACAGAGAAAAAGAAAGGGAGTGTAACAGAGACAGACAGATAGAGGTGAGGAGAGATAGAGATACCTTGAGAGAAAGATAGATAGACAGAGAGAGGGGGGAGAGAGACAAAGAGAGACCAAGGGAGGGACGTAGGGACAGAGAGAGAGAGAGAGAGAGAGAAAGATTGAGGTAAATATGATTACAATTATTTGTTGAGTGAGGGATCTGAACCCACACAACCCACACCAGTCATACCCGGGATTGAATGGTCGGCGCATTTGGGAAAGGATTGATTCAACCCTGTCAAAGCTGGTTGATTGGGGATTGGGGGATTGATTGGGGATTGATTGGGGATTGGTTGGGGATTGGGGATTGATTGGGGATTGGTTGATTGGGGATTGGGGGGTTGGGGATTGGACAGGGACCCTACCTGCCCCAGGTGATTCCCTTCTCCTCCTTCCAATTCCGTGGCAGCACACGGTCAGCGTGTGAGTTGACCTGAATGCGATAGGCTCGCTGGTTTTGCCACTTGTTCTGCTGCTTGGGGTTATAAAAGACCAAGTATCTGGGCAGTGGTTTCCCGAAGGGAAAGGCTGCCAAACGCTCTGTGTCTCTCCGCACCCTCTCCAGTCTCGGCTGCACAATGTAATCTCCTGGGCTCCACGGATTACTGATGTTTTCAAACTTCAGTCCAACTGTTTCAAAACTGTTCTCCGTTCCTACATAAAAATATTAAATTCAACAAATTAAAGCTAGCTCCCAATACACAGCTCCCGCTTTAACATGCTCAGATTTTCCTTGGGATAATTATTCACCCAACACACCCAGGGCCAGGTTCACAAGACATTAAAAACTACACCTCAAGTGGATAAGGCCATAAAAATGTTAATGTAATCGAGGGTTTTATGGCGAGAGAATATAAACATTGAGATGCAATGGGGAATCTATGAAACCTCAGGAAGACTGTGTGCAGTTCATAGAATTATAGAAAGTTACAGCACGGAAGGAGGCCATTTCGGCCCATCGTGTCCGCGCCGGCCAACAAAGAGCTATCCAGCCTAATCCCAATTCCCAGCTCTTGGTCCGTAGCCCTGCAGGTTACAGCATCCCAAGTGCACATCCAAGTACTTTTTAAATGTGGTTAGGGTTCCTGCCTCTACCACCCTTTCAGGCAGTGAGTTCCAGACCCCCACAACCCTCTGGGTGAAGAAATTTCCTTTGTGAAAACAGACGCAAAGTAATCATTAAGAACCCTACCGACGTCTCCCGCCTCCACTCACAGATTACCCTCATGATCTCTAATAGGCCCTACCCTTTCTTTAGTTATCCTCTTACTCTTAATATATTTATAAAACATCTTTGGGTTTTCCTTGATTTTACTTGCCAAGAATTTTTCATGCTCTCTCTTTGCTTTCCTAATATCCTTTTTAATTGCACCCCTGCACTTTCTGTACTCCTCTAAAGATTCTGCAGTATTTAGCCCTCGGTATCTGTCATACGCCTCCCTTTTTTTCTTTATCCTACCCTGTATGTCTCCAGTTTGATTGAGATGTGTCAGTTTGGCTCAGTGGGTAGCATTTTCGCCTCTGCACCAGAATGTTATGGGTTCAAATCCCATTTCACAGACTGCACTGTCTGAGGGACAGTACTGAGGGAGTGCTGCACTGTCGGAGGAGCAGTACTGAGGGAGCGCTGCACTGTCGGAGGGGCAGTACTGAGGGAGCGCCGCACTGTCGGAGGGTCAGTACTGAGGGAGCGCTGCACTGTCGGAGGGGCAGTACTGAGGGAGAGCCGCACTGTCGGCGGGGCAGTACTGAGGGAGCGCCGCACTGTCGGAGGGGCAGTACTGAGGGAGCTCCGCACTGTCGGACGGGGCAGTACTGAGGGAGCGCCGCACTGTCGGAGGGGCAGTACTGAGGGAGCGCCGCACTGTCGGAGGGGCAGTACTGAGGGAGCGCCGCACTGTCGGAGGGGCAGTACTGAGGGAGCGCCGCACTGTCGGAGGGGCAGCAGTGAGGGAGCGCCGCACTGTCGGAGGGGCAGTACTGAGGGAGCGCCGCACTGTCGGAGGGGCAGTACTGAGGGAGCGCCGCACTGTCGGCGGGGGCAGTACTGAGGGAGCGCCGCACTGTCGGAGGGACAGTACTGAGGGAGCGCCGCACTGTCGGAGGGACAGTACTGAGGGAGCGCCGCACTGTCGGAGGGGCAGTACTGAGGGAGCGCCGCACTGTCAGAGGGGCAGTACTGAGGGAGCGCCGCACTGTCGGAGGGGCAGTACTGAGGGAGCGCCGCACTGTCGGAGGGGCAGTACTGAGGGAGCGCCGCACTGTCGGAGGGGCAGTACTGAGGGAGCGCCGCACTGTCGGAGGGGCAGTACTGAGGGAGCGCCGATCTGTCGGAGGGGCAGTACTGAGGGAGTGCCGCACTGTCGGAGGGGCAGTACTGAGGGAGCGCCGCATTGTTGGAGGGGCACTACTGAGGGAGTGCCGCACTGTCGGAGGGGCAGTACTGAGGGAGAGCCGCATTGTCGGAGGGGCGTTACTGAGGGAGCGCCGCACTGTCGGAGGGGCAGTACTGAGGGAGCACCGCACTGTCTGAGGGGCAGTACTGAGGGAGTGCCGCACTGTTGGAGGGGCAGTACTGAGGGAACACCGCACTGTTGGAGGGGCAGTAGTGAGGGTGCACTGCACTGTCAGAGGGGCAGTACTGAGGGAATGCTGCACTGTCGGAGGGGCAGTACTGAGGGAGTGCTGCACTGTCGGAGGGGCAGTACTGAGACAGCTCCGCACTTTCGGAGGGGCGGTACTGTGGGAACGCTGCACTGTCGGAGGGGCAGTACTGAGGGAGGGCCGCACTGTCGGAGGGGCAGTACTGAGGGAGGGCCGCACTGTTGGAGTGGCAGTACTGAGGGAGCGCCGCATTGTCGGAGGGGCGGTACTGAGGGAGCGCCGCACTGTCGGAGGGGCAGTACTGAGGGAGCACCGCACTGTCTGAGGGGCAGTACTGAGGGAGTGCCGCACTGTTGGAGGGGCAGTACTGAGGGAGCACCGCACTGTCGGAGGGGCAGTAGTGAGCGAGCACTGCACTGTCGGAGGGGCAGTACTGAGGGAACGCTGCACTGTCGGAGGGGCAGTACTGAGGGAGTGCTACACTGTCGGAGGGGCAGTACTGAGAGAACGCCGCACTGTCGGAGGGGCGGTACTGAGGGAACGCTGCACTGTCGGAGGAGCAGTACTGAGGGAGTGCTGCACTGTCGGAGGGGCAGTACTGAGGGAGCGCCGCACGGTCGGTTGTGCAGTACTGAGGGAGCGCCGCAGTGTCGGAGGGGCAGTACTGAGGGAGCGCCGCACTGTCTGAGGGGCAGTACTGAGCGAAGGCCGCACTGTCGGAGGGGCAGTACTGAGGGAGCGCAGCAGTGTCGGAGGGGCAGTATTGAGGGAGCGCCGCACTGTCGGAGGGGCAGTACTGAGGGAGGGCCGGACAGTTGGAGGGGCAGTACTGAGGGAGCGCCGCACTGTTGGAGGGGCATAACTGAAGTAGCGCCGCACTATCGGAGTCGCGGTACTGAGGGAGCGCCGCACTGTCGGAGGGGCAGTACTGAGGGAGCACCGCACTGTCTGAGGGGCAGTACTGAGGGAGTGCCGCACTGTTGGAGGGGCAGTACTGAGGGAGCACCGCACTGTCGGAGGGGCAGTAGTGAGGGAACACTGCACTGTCGGAGGGGCAGTACAGAGGGCACGCTGCACTGTCGGAGGGGCTGTACTAAGGGAGTGCTGCACTGTCGGAGGGGCAGTACTGAGGGCACAATGCACTGTCGGAGGGGCTGTACTAAGGGAGTGCTGCACTGTCGGAGGGGCAATACTGAGGGAGCGCCGCACTGTCGGAGGGGCAGTAATGAGGGAGCGCGGCACTGCCGGAGGGGCAGTAATGAGGGAGCGCCGCACTGTCGGAGGGGGCAGTACTGAGGGAGCGCTGCACTGTCGGAGGGGCAGTACTGAGGGAGCGCTGCACTGTCGGAGGGGCAGTACTGAGGGAGCGCTGCACTGTCAGAGGGGCAGTACTGAGGGAGCGCTGCACTGTCGGAGGGGCAGTACTGAGGGAGAGCCGCACTGTCGGCGGGGCAGTACTGAGGGAGCGCCGCACTGTCGGAGGGGCAGTACTGAGGGAGCTCCGCACTGTCGGACGGGCAGTACTGAGGGAGCGCCGCACTGTCGGAGGGGCAGTACTGAGGGAGCGCCGCACTGTCGGAGGGGCAGTACTGAGGGAGCGCCGCACTGTCGGAGGGGCAGTACTGAGGGAGCGCCGCACTGTCGGAGGGGCAGTACTGAGGGAGCGCCGCACTGTCGGAGGGGCAGTACTGAGGGAGCGCCGCACTGTCGGAGGGGCAGCACTGAGGGAGCGCCGCACTGTCGGAGGGGCAGTACTGAGGGAGCGCCGCACTGTCGGAGGGGCAGCACTGAGGGAGCGCCGCACTGTCGGAGGGGCAGTACTGAGGGAGCGCCGCACTGTCGGAGGGGCAGCACTGAGGGAGCGCCGCACTGTCGGAGGGGCAGCAGTGAGGGAGCGCCGCACTGTCGGAGGGGCAGTACTGAGGGAGCGCCGCACTGTCGGAGGGGCAGTACTGAGGGAGCGCCGCACTGTCGGCGGGGCAGTACTGAGGGAGCGCCGCACTGTCGGAGGGACAGTACTGAGGGAGTGCCGCACTGTCGGAGGGACAGTACTGAGGGAGCGCCGCACTGTCGGAGGGGCAGTACTGAGGGAGCGCCGCACTGTCGGAGGGGCAGTACTGAGGGAGCGCCGCACTGTCGGAGGGGCAGTACTGAGGGAGCGCCTCACTGTCGGAGGGGCAGTACTGAGGGAGCGCCGCACTGTCGGAGGGGCAGTACTGAGGGAGCGCCGCACTGTCGGAGGGGCAGTACTGAGGGAGCGCCGATCTGTCGGAGGGGCAGTACTGAGGGAGCGCCGCACTGTCGGAGGGGCAGTACTGAGGGAGCGCCGACCTGTCGGAGGGGCAGTACTGAGGGAGTGCCGCACTGTCGGAGGGGCAGTACTGAGGGAGCGCCGCATTGTTGGAGGGGCACTACTGAGGGAGTGCCGCACTGTCGGAGGGGCAGTAGTGAGGGAATGCTGCACTGTCGGAGTGGCAGTACTGAGGGAGTGCTGCACTGTCGGAGGGGCAGTACTGAGACTGCTCCGCACTTTCGGAGGGGCGGTACTGTGGGAACGCTGCACTGTCGGAGGGGCAGTACTGAGGGAGGGCCGCACTGTCGGAGGGGCAGTACTGAGGGAGGGCCGCACTGTTGGAGTGGCAGTACTGAGGGAGCGCCGCACTGTTGGAGGGGCAGTACTGAGGGAGCGCCGCATTGTCGGAGGGGCGGTACTGAGGGAGCGCCGCACTGTCGGAGGGGCAGTACTGAGGGAGCACCGCACTGTCTGAGGGGCAGTACTGAGGGAGTGCCGCACTGTTGGAGGGGCAGTACTGAGGGAGCACCACACTGTCGGAGGGGCAGTAGTGAGCGAGCACTGCACTGTCGGAGGGGCAGTACTGAGGGAACGCTGCACTGTCGGAGGGGCAGTACTGAGGGAGAGCTACACTGTCGGAGGGGCAGTACTGAGAGAACGCCGCACTGTCGGAGGGGCGGTACTGAGGGAACGCTGCACTGTCGGAGGAGCAGTACTGAGGGAGTGCTGCACTGTCGGAGGGGCAGTACTGAGGGAGCGCCGCACGGTCGGTTGTGCAGTACTGAGGGAGCGCCGCAGTGTCGGAGGGGCAGTACTGAGGGAGCGCCGCACTGTCTGAGGGGCAGTACTGAGCGAAGGCCGCACTGTCGGAGGGGCAGTACTGAGGGAGCGCAGCAGTGTCGGAGGGGCAGTATTGAGGGAGCGCCGCACTGTCGGAGGGGCAGTACTGAGGGGGGGCCGGAACAGTTGGAGGGGCAGTACTGAGGGAGCGCCGCACTGTTGGAGGGGCAGAACTGAAGTAGCGCCGCACTATCGGAGGGGCGGTACTGAAGGAGCGCCGCACTGTCGGAGGGGCAGTACTGAGGGAGCACCGCACTGTCTGAGGGGGTGCCGCACTGTTGGAGGGGCAGTACTGAGGGAGCACCGCACTGTCGGAGGGATAGTAGTGAGGGAACACTGCACTGTCGGAGGGGCAGTACTGAGGGCACGCTGCACTGTCGGAGGGGCTGTACTAAGGGAGTGCTGCACTGTCGGAGGGGCAGTACTGAGACAGCGCCGCACTGCCGGAGGGGCAGTAATGAGGGAGCGCCGCACTGTCGGAGGGGGCAGTACTGAGGGAGCGCTGCACTGTCGGAGGGGCAGTACTGAGGAGCGCCGCACTGTCGGAGGGGGGCAGTACTGAGGGAGCGCCGCATTGTCGGAGGGGCAGTACTGAGGGAGCGCCGCACTGTCGGAGGGGCAGCACTGAGGGAGCGCCGCACTGTCGGAGGGGCAGTACTGAGGGAGCGCCGCACTGTCGGAGGGGCAGCACTGAGGGAGCGCCGCACTGTCGGAGGGGCAGCAGTGAGGGAGCGCCGCACTGTCGGAGGGGCAGTACTGAGGGAGCGCCGCACTGTCGGAGGGGCAGTACTGAGGGAGCGCCGCACTGTCGGCGGGGCAGTACTGAGGGAGCGCCGCACTGTCGGAGGGACAGTACTGAGGGAGCGCCGCACTGTCGGAGGGACAGTACTGAGGGAGCGCCGCACTGTCGGAGGGGCAGTACTGAGGGAGCGCCGCACTGTCGGAGGGGCAGTACTGAGGGAGCGCCGCACTGTCGGAGGGGCAGTACTGAGGGAGCGCCGCACTGTCGGAGGGGCAGTACTGAGGGAGCGCCGCACTGTCGGAGGGGCAGTACTGAGGGAGCGCCGCACTGTCGGAGGGGCAGTACTGAGGGAGCGCCGCATTGTTGGAGGGGCACTACTGAGGGAGTGCCGCACTGTCGGAGGGGCAGTAGTGAGGGAATGCTGCACTGTCGGAGGGCAGTACTGAGGGAGTGCTGCACTGTCGAGGGGCAGTACTGAGGACTGCTCTGCACTTTCGGAGGGGCGGTACTGAGGGA
>JASTWF010000635.1:0-270419 GCA_030390025.1 Squalus acanthias | reverse complement strand
CATCGGCCATCAAGCCTGTCTAATCTAATCCCATATTCCAGCATTTGGTCCGTAGCCTTGTATGCTATGGCATTTCAAGTACTCATCCAAATGCTTCTTGAATGTTGTGAGGGTTCCTGCCTCCACAACCCTTTCAGGCAGTGAGTTCCAGACTCCAACCACCCTCTGGGTGAAAAAGTTCTTTCTCAAATCCCTTCTAAACCTCCCGCCCTTTACCTTGAATCTATGCCCCCTTGTTATAGACCCCTCTACTAAGGGAAAAAGCTCCTTAGTATCCATCCTATCTATGCCCCTCATAATTTTGTACACTTCAATCATGTCCCCCCTCAGCCTCCTCTGCTCCAAGGAAAACAAACCCAATCTGCCCAGTCTCTCTTCATAGCTGAAGCACTCCAGCCCGGGTAACATTCTGGTGAATCTCCTCTGCACCCTCTCCAAAGCTATCACATCCTTCCTGTAGTGTGGCGACCAGAACTGCACACAGTATTCCAGATGTGGCCTAACCAGTGTTTTATACAGCTCCATCATAACCTCCTTGCTCTTATATTCTATGCCTCGGCTAATGAATGCAAGTATCCCATATGCCTTTTTTACCACCTTATCCACCTGTTCCGCCGCCTTCAGGGATCTGTGTACTTGCACACCAAGATCCCTCTGACCCTCCGTCTTGCCTAGGGTCTTACCATTCATTGTGTATTCCCTTGCCTTGTTAGTCCCTCCAAAGTGCATCACCTCGCACTTTTCCGGATTAAATTCCATTTGCCACTGTTCCGCCCATCTGACCAACCCATCTATATCGTCCTGCAGACTGAGGCTACCCTCCTCGCTATTTACCACCCTACCAATTTTTGTATCATCCGCGAACTTACTGATCATACCTTTTACATTCATATCCAAGTCGTTAATGTAGACCACAAACAGCAAGGGACCCAGCACCGATCCCTGTGGTACCCCACTGGCCACAGGCTTCCAGTCACAAAAACAACCTTCGACCATCACCCTCTGCCTTCTGCCACTGAGCCAGTTTTGTATCCAATGTGCCAAGGCACCCTGGATTCCATGGGCTCTTACCTTCTTGACCAGTCTCCTGTGCGGGACTTTATCGAAGGCCTTACTGAAATCCATGTATACCACATCCACTGCGTTACCCTCATCCACACACCTAGTCACCCCCTCAAAAAATTCAATCAAATTAGTCAGACATGATCTTCCCTTGACAAAGCCATGTTGGCTAACCCTGATTAATCCTTGCCTCTCCTAGTGGAGACTGATTTTGTCCCTCAGAATTTTTTCCAATAATTTTCCTACCACTGATGTTAGGCTCACTGGCCTGTAGTTCCCCGGTTTTTCCCTACTCCCTTTCTTGAATAATGGTACTACATTAGCGGTTCTCCAGTCCTCTGGCACATCCCCTGTGGCCAGAGAGGTTCTGAATATATGTGTTAGAGCCCCCGCAATCTCCTCCTTTGCCTCACACAGCAGCCTGGGATACATTTCGTCCGGACCTGGGGATTTATCCATTTTTAGACCTGCTAAAACCGCCAATACCTCCTCCCTCTCGATGTTAAAATGTTCGAGTATATCACAGTCCCCCTGCCCTAATTTTATGTCTGCATCGTCCTTCTCCATAGTGAAAACAGATGCAAAAAATTCATTTAGAACCCCACCTACATCTTCCGGCTCCACACACAGATTGCCACTTTTGTCCCTAATGGGCCCTATTTTTTTCCCTAGTTATCCTCTTACCCTTAATATACTTATAAAACATCTTAGGATTTTCCTTTATTTTGCTCGCCAGTGTTATTTCATGGCCCATCCTTGATCTCCTAATTTCTTTTTTAAGTATCCCCCTGCACTTTTTGTTGTACTCTAGTGCTTCCTCCGTCTTTAGCATTTTGTATCTGCCAAAAGCCTTCCTTTTTTTCCTGATCCATTCTCGTATATCCCCTGACATCCAAGGTTCCCTGGGGTTTTTGGAACCACCCTTGACCTTTACGGGAACATGCTGCTATTGTATGATCTCAATCTCCCTTCTGAAAGAATCCCATTGCTCCGATGCGGATTTTCCTACAAGCAGCTGATCCCAGTCCATTTTGGCCAGATCCTGCCTTATCTTATTGCCTTATCCTGCCTTTGCTCTCTGTTCCTGCGCCCATTTTAGGATTGTAACCTTTAGTTTATATTGCCTCTCTTCGTTCTTCCTACCAAAATGTATCACTTCGACTTTTCTGTGTTAAATTTCATCTGCCACGTGTCCGCCCATTCCACCAGCCTGTCTATGTATTCCTGAAGTCTATCACTATCCTCCTCACTGTTCACTATACTTTCAAGTTTTGTGTCTTCTGCAAATTTTGAAATTGTGCCCTATACGCCCAAGTCCAAGTCACTGATATATATCAAGAAAAGCAGTGGTCCTAGTACCGACCCCTGGGGAACACCACTGCATACCTTCCTCCAGTCCGAAAAACAACCGTTCACCACTACTCTCTGTTTCCTGTCACTTAGCTAATTTCGCATCCATGCTACCACTGTCCCTTTTATGCCTTGGCCTTCAACTTTGCTGGCAAGCCTATTATGTGGCACTTTATCAAATGCCTTTTGGAACTCCATGTACATACACTACGTCAACCACATTACCCTCATCAACCCTCTCTGTTCATAGAATCACAGAAATTTACAGCACAGAAGGAGGCCATCTTGTCCGTGCCGGCCGACAAAGAGCTATCCAGCCTAATCCCACTTCCCAGCTCTTGGTCCATATCCTTGTAGGTTACGGCACTTCAAGTGCATATCCAAGTATTTTTTAAATCTGATGAGGGTCTCTGCCTCTACCACCCTTTCAGGCAGTGAGTTCCAGACCCCCACCACCCTCTGGGTGAAAAAAATTCTCCTCAACTCCCCTCTAAACCTCCGACCAATTACTTTAAATCTATGCCCCCTGGTTATTGACCCTTCTGCTAAGGGAAATAGGTCTTTCCTATCCACTCTATCTAGGCCCCTCATAATTTTATACACCTCAATTAGGTCTCCCCTCAGCCTCCTCTGTTCCAAAGAAAACAACCCCAGCCTATCCAATCTTTCCTCATAGATAAAATTCCCCAGCCCAGCAACATCCTCGTAAATCTCCTCTGCACCCCTCTAGTGCAATCACATCCTTCCTGTAATGTGGTGACCAGAACTGCACGCAGTACTCTAGCTGCGGCCTAACTAGGGTTTTCTACAGTTCAAGCATAACCCCCCCTGCTCTTATATTCTATGCCTCAGCTAATAAAGGCAAGTATCCCGTATGCCTTCTTAACCACCTTATCTACCTGGCCTGCAACTTTCAGGGATCTGTGGACATGCACTCCAAGGTCCCTCTGATCTTCTGCACTGCTCAGTGTCCTACCATTTATAGTGTATTCCCTTTCCTTGTTAGCCCTCCCCAAATGCATTACCTCACACTTCTCCAGATTAAATTCCATTTGCCACTGTTCTGCCCACCTGACCAATCTACTGATATCTTCCTGCAGTCTGCAGCTTTCTTCTTCATTATCAACCACACGGCTAATTTTTGTATCATCTGCAAACTTCTTAATCATACTTCCTACATTCAAGTCCAAATCATTGATTATATACTACAAAAAGAAAAGGACCTAGTACTGAGCCCTGCGGAACCCCACTGGAAACAGCCTTCCAGTCACAAAAACACCCTTCGACCATTACCCTTTGTTTCCTGCCTCTGAGCCAATTTCGGACCAAATTTGCCACTCTGCCCTGGATCCCATGGCATTTACTTTCGTGACCAGTCTGCCATGTGGGACCTTATCAAAAGCCTTGCTAAAATCCATATAGACTACATCAAATGCTCATCAACCCTCCTTGTTACCTCCTCAAAAAATTCAATCAAGTTAGTCAGACACAACCTTCCCTTAACAAATCCATGCTGACTGTCCCTGATTAATCAGTGTCTTTCTAAATGGAGATTTATCCTGTCCCTCAGAATTTTTTCCAATAATTTTCCCACCACCGAGGTTAGGCTTACTGGCCTATAATTACTCGGTCTATCCCTTTCTCCCTTTTTAAACAACGGTACCACGTTAGCAGTCCTCCAGTCCTCCGGCACCACATCTGTAGCCAGAGAGGATTGGAAAATGATGGACAGAGCCTCTGCTATTTCCTCTCTTACTTCTCTTAACAGTCTGGGATACATTTCATCCAGGCCTGGGGATTTATCCACTTTCAAAGGTGCTAAATCCCTTAATACTTCCTCTTCCACTATCTTTATTTCATCTAATATTTCACACACCTCCTCCCTGATTGCAATGTCTGCATCGTCCCTCTCTTGTGAAAACAGACGCAAAGTATTCATTAAGAACCCTACCGACGTCTCCCGCCTCCACACACAGATTACCTGTATGGTCCCTAATAGGCCCTACTCTTACTTTAGTTATCCTCTTGCTCTTAATGTATTTATAAAACATCTTTGGGTTTTCCTTGATTTTACTTGTGTAGCCATCGGCGCAGACTCCATGGATTTTTTTAGATTATGAACATATACCCTTATTAAAAACTGGACAGGCTGTTTGGGGGGAAGCAGTGAAAACCACTCAAGCTGAAGGGGGCTGACATAACCAGGTTGCATTCGTCTGGTAACGGACTGTCCTTGGGAACAATGGCCCGAGAGGCCCACTCCCAAGTCATGAATAACGAGGCTGGCAACTCATTGTTTCTGGAGAAGATGAGCTCGTTAAGTTAATCGGCTGGGAGATCGAAACGAGATCTAAACCATCCAAACCTGGGAGGAGGCATGGAAACCATTTCCCTGAGGCCATGTGTCCATTAAAACCACAGACAGCGGCCTGTGTATTGGGGGGGTATATCAGAGAGCAGTTTGGATAGCTCTCTCTCTCTCCTGCCCTCCACACAACGGAACGTCAAGAGGAGCTGAGCCTTGTTCTTCCAACCGAGACGGACTTCGACTCAGACTGGGACTCGCATGCCGCATGGCCGGTACGGAACCAGGTAGCTGAGACGTACAGGAGGAAGCTGCAAGCAAGATCAAGGGTAATCTAGGTGAGCATTGCCAAGCCTGCACACCCACAAGATCACTTAGATGTGTGAGGGGGTGCCTGTATGTTCCTACCAAACCAGAGGGGGTTTAGCGTTGGAAGGGTCCTGTGATAGTTTAGTTCACGGGAGGGTGTTTTCAGGCCGTGGTAAGTCAGCACGGCAGGGGCTTGTTGGACAAGTCAGGGTTGTACTGTTTTAAACTGTACTGTTGTGTTCACACCGCTCGTACTGTATGCGAGTGGAGTGGTTTTTGTCAACCTTAATAAACACTGTATGGGTGAGCCCGAAAACGCTGTCCATGTTCCAATCTGTCCTCAGTAATCCCTTTCGTCCAGAACTTGTAGTAAGGGGGTTTGCGTGCTCGCTACGGGTGGGGCGAAACCACTTACAATAATTGCCGATTACGGCAGGGCCCACAGGAAATTGGCCACCGCAGAAACCGGTTACACTTGCCAATATTTTTTCATGCCCTCTCTTTGTTTTCATAATTTCCTTTTTAATTTCACCCCTGCACTTTCTGTACTCCTCTCGGCTTTCTGCAGTATTGAGTCCTCGGTATCTGTCATAAGCTCCCCTTTTTTTCTGGATCCTACCTTGTATGCCCCTTTGACATCCAGGGAGCTCTAGATTTGTTAGTCTCACCCTTTTTCTTTAAGGGAACATACTTGTTCTGAACCCTCCGAATCTCCTCCTTGAATCCCTCCCACTGCCCTGATACTGATTTACCTTCAAGTTCCTGTCTCCAGTCCACTTTGGCTAAATCACCTCAGCTTCGTAAAATTAGCTTTTCCCCAATTGAGAACTTTTATTCCTGGTCTATCTTTGTCCTTTTGCATAACTACCCTGAATATAACTGAATTATGATCACTACCACCAATATGCTCTCCACTGATACCCTTTCCACCTGCCCAGCTTCATTCCCTAAAACTAGGTCCAGAACCGCCCCCTCTCTTGTTGGGCTTGCTACATACTGGCTAAAAAAGTTCTCCTGAATGCATTTGAAGAATTCTGCTCCCTCTATGCCTTTCACACTAATTTTATCCCAGTTAATATTAGGGAAGTTGAAATCCCCGACTATTACTGCCCTATTTTTGCACGTCTCAGAAATTTGCCTACATATTTGCTCTTCTATCTCCCTCTGACTCTTTGGAGGTCTGTAGTACACTCCCAGCAGTGTGATTACCCCTTTTTTGTTTTTCAGTTCAACCCATATGGCCTCATTTGATGATCCTTCGAACATATCATTCCTCCTCACAGCTGGAATTGATTCATTAATCAATATTGCGACACATCCCCCCCCCCCCTCCTTTTTATCCCCCTCTCTATCTCGTCTGAAAACCCTGTAACCAGGAATGTTGAGCTGCCATTCCTGCCCTTCTTTCAGCCATGTCTCAGTAATAGCTATAATATCATACTCCCACGTGTCTATCTGTGCCCTCAGCTCATCTGCTTTATTCCCTAGACTCGTGTTGAAGTATATACCATTTAGCACTGCCAAACTCCCTTGTTGTCTATTTTGCAGCCTTTGTTTCCTCTGCCTACCGAACTCGCTCACTAATTTTCTGCCTTCCATTTCCAGCTTTGTTTCTCTCCCTTCTGAATCTACTCTCAGGTTCCCATCCCCCTGCCAAGCTAGTTTAAACCCTCCCCAACAAAAAAACTCAATCAAGTTAGTTAAACACGATTTGTCTCAAACAAATCCGTGCTGCCTTTCCTTAATTAATGCACACTTGTCCAAGTGACTGTTAATTTTGTCCCGGATTATCGTTTCTAAAAGCTTCCCCACTAGCGAGGTTAAACTGACTGGCCTGTAGTTGCTGGGTTTATCCTTACACCCTTTTTTGAACAAGGGTGTAACATTTGCAATTCTCCAGTCCTCTGGCACCACCTCCGTATCCAAGGATGATTGGAAGATCATGGCCAGTGCCTCCACAATTTCCACCTTTACTTCCCTCAGCATCCTAGGATACATCCCATCCGATCCTGGTGACTTATCTACTTTAAGTACAGCCAGCCTTTCTAGTACCTCCTCTTTATCAATTTTTAGCCCATCCAGTATCTCAACTACCTCCTCTTTCACTATGACTTTGGCAGTATCTTCTCATCTTCTTTCTTGGTAAAGACAGATGCAAAGCACTCCTTTAGTACCTCAGCCATGCCCTCTGCCTCCATGCGTAGGTCTCCTTTTTGGTGCCTAATCGGCCCCACCCCTCCTCTTACTACCCGTTTACTATTTATATGCCTATAGAAGACTTTTGGATTCCCTTTTATGTTAGCTGCCAATCTATTCTCATACTCTCTCTTTGTCCCTCATTTCCTTTTTCACTTCCTCTCTGAACTTTCTATATTCAGCCTGGTTGTCACTTGTATTCTCAACCTGACATCTGTCATACTTCTGCTTCATCTTACTCTCTATCTCTTTCATCATCCAGGGAGCTCTGGCTTTGGTTGCCCTACTTTTCCACCTCGTGGGAATGTAACTCGATTGTACCCGAACCATGCCCTGTTTAAAGGCAGCCCATTGTTCGATTACAGTTTTGCCTGCCAATCTTTGATTCCAATTTACCTGGGCCAGCTCCGTTCTCAACCCACTGAAATTGGCCTTCCTCCAATTAAGTATTTTTACTCTAGATTGCTCATTTTCCTTTTCCATAGCTAATCTAAACCTTATGATACTATGATCACTGTTCCCTATATGTTCACCTACTGGCACTTGCTCCACCTCATTCCCCAGAACCAGATCCAGTAATGCCTCCTTCCTCGTTGGGCCGGAAGCGTACTGATCAAAGAAAGTTCTCCTGAACACACTTCAGAAATTCTTCCCCTTCTCTGCCCTTTACACTATTACTATCCCAGTTTAGACTTGGATAATTGAAGTCCCCCATTATCACTGCTCTATAGTTCTTGCACCTCTCAGTTTCCCAGCAAATTTGCTCCTCGATATCCTTCCCACTAGTTGGTGGGCTATAGAATACACCTGGTATTGTAATGGCACCTCAATAGTTTTTTAATTCTAACCAAATCGATTCTGTCCTTCCCTCCCTCTCCAGGATGTCCAGGACATCCCTTCACTCCAGCACTGTGATATTATCCTTAATAAATACTGCCACCCTATCTTTCCTTCCCTATCTTTCCTGAACACCTTATATCCAGGAATATTTAGTACTCAATCCTGTCCTTTTTTGAGCCTGTTCTCCGTTATCTCCATATTCCCATGTGGCTATTTGCGCCTGCAGCTCACCAACCTCACATGCACTGTACACCTATCTTAGACCTTCTTGGATTCTCTCTTAGTCTGAACCCACCTAATACCGTACTATTTCTTACTCTAGTGCTATCTGTGTCTCCCAAACCTTTGTGCATCATGTTTCTCCTTTCTAATGCTAGATCCTGGCGCCCATCCCCCTGCCAAATTAGTTTAAACCCGCCACAACAACACTAGCAAACCCCGCCACGAGGATATTGGTCCTGGCTCTGTTGAGGTGCAACCCGTCCAGCCTGTATCGGTCCCACCTTCCCCAGAACCGGTCCCAATGTTCCAGGAATCTAAAGCCCTCCCTCCTGCACCATCTCCCCAGCCACTCATTCATCTGCTCTAACCTCACATTTCTATACTCATGAGCCCTTGACACTGGGAGCAATCCGGAGATTACAACCTTTGAGGTCCTGCTTTTTAATCTCTTTCCTAGCTCTCTCAAATCTGCCCACAGGGCCTCATCCCTCTTTCTACCTATGTCGTTGATACCGATATGGACCACGATCTCTGGCTGTTCACCCTCCCCCCTCAGAATGTTCGGCAGCCGTTCAGTGACATCCTTGACCCTGGCACCAGGGAGGCAACATATCATCCTGGAAACATGTCTGCGGCTGCAGAAAGGCCTGTCTGTTCTCCTAACTATTGAATCCCTGATCACTATTGCTTTCCCAATTTTTCTCCTCCACCCCCCAGTCCCCCACCCCTGGCCATACAGTTGAGCCACACATGGTGCCGTGGACTAGGCTCTGGCTGTACTCCCCAGAGGAACCATCGCCCTCACCAGTATTTGGAAGTGAATACTGGTTAGAGAGCGAGATGCACTAAGGGGACTCCAGCACTACCTGCCCGCTCCTCCTTGTCTGTCTGGTGGTCACCCATTCCCTCTCTGCCCACACACTCTTATGCTGCGGGGTGACCAACTCCTGAAACGTGCTGTCCACGGAGCTCTCAGCCTCACGGATGCACCGCAGTGACGCCAGCTGCTGCTCAAGCTCTGAAACCCGGAGTTCGAGCTCCTCCAGCTGACGACACACCTCCTGCACATGTGGTTGTCCAGGACACGGGAAGCATCCTGGAGTTCCCACATGGCACAAGATGTGCATTCCACGAGACTGAGGTGCTCTGCCATGCCTCTATTTAAGAGGTTATTAACTAACTTAACAGAAATAAATGCAAGACTTAATTAAAAAAAACACCAATCAGCTCCTTCCCTTGTGCGGGCGTTACTTTAGGTTTTTTTTTACCTTGCTTCGACGCTCGCGCTCCCTCCAGGCACTCGGGCCTACCTTATCTGAGGAAGGATGTTCTTGCCATGGAAGGAGTTCAGCGAAGATTCACAAGGCTGATACCTGGGATGGCAGGAATGACATATGAGGAGAGATTGGGTCAATTGGGCTTATACTCGCTGGAGTATAGAAGAATGAGAGGGGATCTCATCGAAACATATAAAATTCTGACAGGTCTGGACAAACTAGATGCAGGAAGAATGTTCCCGATGGTCGGAGAGTCCAGAACCAGGGGTCATAATCTAAGGATAAGGGGTAAGCCATTTAGGACAGAAATGAGGAAGAATTTCTTCACCCAGAGAGTGGTGAACCTGTGGAATTCTCTACCACAGAAGGTAGTTGAGGCCAAGTCAGTAAATATATTCAAGAATGAGTTAGATATATTTCTTAAGGCTAAAGGTATCAAGGGATATGGGGAGAAGGCAGGTACAGGGTACTGAGTTTGGATGATCAGCCATGATCTCATCGAATGGCGGAGCAGGCACGAGGGGCCGAATGGCCTACTCCTGCTCCTATCTTCTATGTTTCTATGTTTATCTCCGACCGCTGATCTCACTCTCCCGCAGGTCCACTCTCGGGCCTAGTAACTTAGAGTCCTTTGGTTCTGTGGCTCCACTCCTCCTTTTCAGTTAGACATCTTTACATTGCTCCCTCCTTTCTTCCCCCCCCTCACCCTTCGCAGGTACAGACTGATGTAAGAAAACTACTAGGCACTTGGTCTAAGCGTTAAACAAAGCTTTAATCAACTGTTTTACAACATGGAGGTCTAGTTGTGTCCTGTCCTAGTTCCTGTTAAAGAATGTCCTGAGCAAGCTGGGACCATGCTCGAGTATTTTTACTCTCCCTGGACAGCGCCACCAGCAGGCCGCCCAGTATTACTTCATAAGTCATTTCCACATGAATGACAAGATTCATGTCACAGACTGTCAACTGAGGGTCAGGCGCCACAGACCCAGACTGCTTCACCGGTACCTCACCTCAAGGGCCTTATCTCCTGCGTCAGCCCAGGCGCTCAGGCCCAGAAATTCCCGACCTTAACACCATGTGTTTGTGCCGTATTTCTTCAACAAATGGCGGCTGCCTTGCTTCCGGCGCGTGACACGGCGGCCGCCATTTTGCGAGGGCCATAGCGCTGCCGTCGCCAGTGCCGGTGCCTCAAATTGAAATGAACAGATCGTGACGTCAATCAGTGTGCAACGCCCGATTTGACTCCACGACTGCTATTTTCGAAGTCGCCACACGCCATAACGCCCTCTCCGAACCACGCACGGAAAAAACGTGCATGTAGCAGCCCCACAGAGATGCCGTCAGCGCTTCTTAAAGGGACACACACATCTTTCAGGTCAGTTTGGATTTCAGTTTTTGGACTTTATAAATATTTTTTTATTGAAGTAGTGCCTCGGTGCAAGTTTTTAAAGTGTGCAGGGAGTGCTGCCGGACACTTGCAAGGCTTTGGAAGGTAAAGGAAGGCCTCTGAGAAGACAGACATTGCTGGAAATACTCAGCAACATTACGCAGCGTCTGCGGAGAGAGAAACAGAGTTCACGTCTCAGGGTCGAGATGCTGCCTGACCCGCTGAGTACTTCCGGCATTTTATGCTTTTATTTCAGATTTCCAGCATCCGCGGTGCTTTGCCTCTGAGAAGGCCACTTGCTCACAGTCCTCGGGGGCATGTGGAGCTGAAGCAGAGGTAGCAAAGGGGACAAGGTGCTCGCACAGGGAAGAGGAGGAAGCGGAAGGAAGGAGGCAACCCAGACAGCCCCTTTCTGGCCGGGATATCCGGGATGGAATCATCCGCCTGCGGTATCAGTGACCACAATCCCAATTCCCCTTTCAACATTTGTCCCACACCTTACCTTCCCTCTGTTATTGACCATCACAGCGTCCTCTTGGCCACAATGCTGAAATAAAAGCCACCACAAAGCAAACTTTATAAATATATGCATCCAATATGACATTGAGAAATCAACTAATCGCCCTTGTGCATCCCCTTCGTGACTGTCTTGCGTCTGCCTTTGCCTATCCTAGTGATATCACACAGTGTTACCCCAGTGGCTGCAGTATGGCTGGTGGAAGGTTGCTGACTTTCAGTGGGGGACACTGCAGATGACCTTGCAGGATGACCTTGAGGAACTGGTGGGGGCTGGGAGTGTCAAATTGAGTGACTCAGGCATGCCCCTGTCAAAAATGGCCAGCACCGTCTCCTCCAAGAGGGTGAGGTGAAGCTAGGAATGTGAGGTGCGTCTTGTGTTTGGTTGAGATTGTTGGTAGGTGAGCGATGTGGGGGGCCGTGCATTGAGCAGTGCGTGAGGCTCGTGGTGCAGTTGGTCGGAGATGGCTTTTGAAGATGCATTTACTGACCTTGACCACTGGTCTGAGGTCATGAAACTTCTTTGGGCACTGGAACCAGAAAAGGCATACAATGTTGTAAAGATTAGTGGTAGGCCAGAAGATTGGAAACATTTTAGAAACCAGCAAAGGATGACTAAAACAAATAATGAAGAGGGAGAAAATAGCTTATGAGAGTAAACTAGCAAGTAATATAAAAACTGACAGTAAGAGCTTCTACAAGTATATAAAAAGGAAGAGAGTAGCTAAAATAAACTTTGGTCCCATATAGGACGAGACTGGGAAAATAATAATGGGAAACAAAGAAATGGCTGAGGGATTGAACAAATATTTTGTATCTGTCTTCACAGTAGAGGACAATAATAGTAGAAAATCAAGGGGCAAAAGGGAGGGAGGAACTTAAAACAATCGCTATCACTAGAGAAAAAGTGCTAGGCAAACTTATGGGTCTAAAGGCTGACAAGTCCCCTGGACCTGGTGGCCTGCATCCTAGGGTCTTAAAAGAAGTGGCTACAGAGATAGTGGATGCATTGGTTGTAATCTTCCAAAATTCCCTTGACTCTGGAAAAGTCCCTGCGGTTTGGAAAACCGCAAATGTAATGCCCTTATTCAAAAAAGGAGGGAGACAGAAAGCAGGAAACTATAGGCCAGTTAGCCTAACATCTGCCAATGGCAAAGTGCTCGAATCAATTATTAAGGAAGTAGTAGCAGGACATTTAGAAAATCATAATACAATCAAACAGAGTCAACATGGTTTTATGAAAGGGAAATCGTGCTTGACAAATCTATTAGAGTTCTTTGAGGAGGTAACGAGCAGGGTGGATAAAGGGGAACCAGTAGATGTAGTGTATTTGGATTTCCAGAAGGCATTCGACATAAAAGGTTACTGCATAAGATAAGAGCTCATGGTTTTGGGGGGTAATATATTAGATTGGATAGAGGATTGGCTAACTAACAGAAAACAGAGAGTCGGGATAAATGGGTCATTTTCAGGACGGCAATCTGTAAATAGTGCGGTGCCACAGGGATCAGTGCTGGGGCCTCAACTATTTACAATCTATATTAATGACTTGGATGAAGGAAGTGAGTGTACTGTAGCCAAATTTGCAGAGGATACAAAGATAGGTGGGAAAGCAAGTTGTGAGGAGTACACAAAGAGTTTGCAAAAGGATGTAGTGAGTGGGCAAGAATTTGGCAGATGGAGTATAATGTGGGAAAATGTGAAGTTATCCACTTTGGTAGGAAGAATAGAAAAGATAAATATTATTTAAATGGAGAAAGACTACAGAGGGATCTGGGATCTGGGGGTCCTTGTACATGAAACACAAAAAGTTAAAATGCAGGTACAGCAAGTAATTAGGAAGGCAAATGGAATGTTGGCCTTTATTGCAAGGGGGATAGAGTATAAAAGTAGGGAAGTCTTGCTACAACTGTACAGGGCACTGGTGAGACCACACCTAGAGTACTGCGTACAGTTTTGGTCCCCTTATTTAAGGAGGGATATACTTGCATTGGAGGCAGTTCAGAGAAGGATCACTAGGCTGATTCCTGGGATGGAAGGGTTAGAACATAAGAACATAAGAAATAGGAGCAGGAGTAGGCCAATCGGCCCTTCGAGCCTGCTCCGCCATTCAATAAGATCATGGCTGATCTGATCCTCACCTCAAATCTAAAGAACACAAGAAGTAGGAGCAGGACCAGGCCACTCAGCCCCTGGGCCCGCTCCGCCCCCCACAGGGCCTCGACCGATCCGAACTCAGCCTCATGTCCAATTTCCTGCCCGCACCCCGTAACCCCTAATTCCCTTTACTTCTAGGAAACTGTCTATTTCTGTTTTAAATTTATTTAATGATGTAGCTTCCACAGCTTCCTGGGGCAGCAAATTCCACAGACCTACTACCCTCTGAGTGAAGAAGTTTCTCCTCATCTCAGTTTTGAAAGAGCAGCCCCTTATTCTAAGATTATGCCCCCTAGTTCTAGTTTCACCCATCCTTGGGAACATCCTTACCGCATCCACCCGATCAAGCCCCTTCACAATCTTATATGTTTCAATAAGATCGCCTCTCACTCTTCTGAACTCCAATGAGTAGAGTCCCAATCTACTCAACCTCTCCTCATATGTCCACCCCCTCATCCCAGGTATCAATCTCGTGAACCTTCGTTGCACCGCCTCCACGGCAAGTGCATACTTCCTTAGATGAGGAGACCAAAACTGTGCACAGAGCAGAGAGAGAAATGAGGGAAGGCAGGGGAGGCGACTTAGAGAGAGAGACAGGGAGAGAAAGACAGGGAGAGATAAAGAAGGAAAGAGACAGGAAGAAACAGAGAGGCAGTGATGGAAAGCAAATTAGAGACAGAGATAGAGAGACAGCGGAGGAGAGACAGGGAAAGGGAGCGAGAGGGTGAGAGACAGGGACAAGAGGGCGAGAAAGAGAGACAAAATGGAGGGACAGAGGAATAGTGATAGAGAGAGTGACAGAGACAACAGAGCAACAGAAGGAGACACAAATATACACAGACAGACAGAGAGAGAAGGCAGCGAAAGAGAGAGGCAGGAAAAGAGAGGGGCAGAGAGAGAGAGACAAAGAGAGAGAGATGGAGTGACAGGGACAGAAAGAGGAGAGATGATTAGAGACAGAGGGAGATGTGCTTCCCTCTTTGTTTTGTAAATTCCTGTATGCTGTGGGCCCTTTGAGTAGTTGATGGTCCTTTGAACGGAAGTGTTTCAATACTGGGTGTGAGCCCAGATCATTTATCTCCAATAATGGCACAGAGCTGAGCTGCTGACAGCTAAAGAGAAGCCACTTGTTGGTAGTCAAGTGGATTAGTTGCAGGAAGAAAGTGGATTAATTTATATACACTGGGACGACAGAAGCAGGAATAGATATCTCGACAATGAACTGACTGAGAGACTGGAGCAGAGCAGCCCAGGGAGGGGCATCACTGAGAGACTGGAGCAGGGCATCCCAGGGAGGGGCATCACTGAGAGAAGGGAGCAGGGCATCCCAGGGAGGGTCATCACGGAGATACTGGAGCAGGGCATCCCAGGGAGGGTCATCACGGAGATACTGGAGCAGGGCATCCCAGGGAGGGGCATCACTGAGAGACTGGAGCAGGGCATCCCAGGGAGGGGCATCACTGAGAGAAGGGAGCAGGGCATCCCAGGGAGGGTCATCACTGAGAGACTGGAGCAGGGCATCCCAGGGAGGGGCATCACTGAGAGAAGGGAGGCAGTGATCATTGGCAAAGGCCCAGGCTCCATCCCCGGCCTGTGCTGAGTGAGCGGATCTCACCCGGTGTGGGTACTGAGCCGCACCCCCACACACACAGAGCAGGAAAGGCCCAGGCTTTATCCCGGCCTGTGCTGAGTTAGCCGGATCTCACACCCGGTGTCCGACTGAGCCCCTCACACAGAGCTTGGAACAGGGCAAAGGATGTTTACTCTGTATCTAACCCGTGCTGTACCTGCCCTGGGAGTGTTTGATGGGACAGTGTAAAGGGAGCTTTACTCTGTATCTAACCCGTGCTGTACCTGCTATGGGAGTGTTTGATGGGACAGTGCAGAGGGAGCTTTACTCTGTATCTAACCCGTGCTGTACCTGCCCTGGGAGTGTTTGATGGGGACAGTGTAGAGGGAGCTTTACTCTGTATCTAACCGGTGCTGTACCAACTCTGAGTGGGTTTGATGGGACAGTGTAGTGGGAAATTTACGCTGTATCTAAATCGTGCTGTACCTGCCCTGGGAGTGTTTGATGGGAAAATTTAGAAGGATCTTTGCTCTGTATCTAACCCATGCTGTACCTGCCCTGGGAGTGTTTGACGGGACAGTGTAGAGGGAGCTTTACTCTGTATCTAACCCATGCTGTACCTGCCCTGGGAGTGTTTGTTGGGACAGTGCAGAGGGAGCTTTTCTCTGTATCTAACCCGTGCTGTACTTGCCCTGGGAGTGTTTGATGGGACAGTGTAGAGGGAGCTTTACTCTGTATCTAACCTTGCTGTAACTGCCCTTGCAGTGTTTGATGCGACAGTGTAGAGGGAGCTTTACTCTGTATCTAACCCGTGCTGTAACTGCCCTGGGAGTGTTTGATGGGACAGTATAGGGGGAGCTTTACTCTGTATCTAACACGTGCTGTACCTGCCCTGGGAGTGTTTGATGGGACATGGTAGAGGGAGCTTTACTCTGTATCTAACCTGTGCTGAACCTGCCCTGGGAGTGTTTGATGGGATAGTGTAGAGGGAGCTTTACTCTGTATCTAACCGTGCTGTAACTTCCCTGGGAGTGTTTGATGGACAAAATTGAGAGGTCGCACAACACCAGGTTATAGTCCAACAGTTTTATTTGAAATCACAAGCTTTCGGAGCTATCGATCGCCCCTTCCTCAGGTGAAGGGCAGTGTAGAGGGAGCTTTACTCTGTATCTAACTGGTGCTGTAACTGCCCTGGGAGTGTTTGATGGGACAGTGTAGAGGGAGCTTTACTCTGTATCTAAACTGTGCTGTACCTGCCCTGGGAGTGTTTGATCGGACAGAGTTGAGGGAGCTTTACTCTGTATCTAACCCATGCTGTAACTGCCCGGGAGTGTTTCATGGGACAGTGTAGGGCGCGCTTTACGCTGTATCTAACCCGTGCTGTACCTGCCCTGGGAGTGTTTGATGGGAAAATTTAGAAGGATCTTTGCTCTGTATCTAACCCATGCTGTACCTGCCCTTGGAGTGTTTGATGGGACAGTGTAGAGGGAGCTTTACTCTGTATCTAACCGGTGCTGTACCAACTCTGAGTGGGTTTGATGGGACAGTGTAGTGGGAAATTTACGCTCTATCTAACCAATGCTGTACCTGCCCTGGGAGTGTTTGTTGGGACAGTGTAGAGGGAGCTTTACTCTGTATCTAACCCGTGCTGTACCTGCCCTGTGAGTGTTTGATGGGACAGTGTAGAGGGAGCTTTACTCTGTATCTAGCCCATGCTGTACCTGCCTTGGGAGTCTTTGATGGGACAGTGCAGAGGAAGCTTTACTCTGTATCTTGTACAGTTTATGACCCTGTGGCAAACCTTGCCCTGGCGCGTTCTCCCTTCCACTATCCATTCGTTTGGGAGCACTCCACATCAAGTGGAAGTGCATATTGATGGAATGGCAGGAGGGGGGGTGGAAGAGGTATCCTCGGGTCCGATCTCCTATCAGGACACGGGATCCTCGTGGACCTCAGAAATCACTGTCTCTGGGGGACTAAGAATGAAAAAGGCGAGGTAGTGGTAATTCCGGGGGAGGAAGAAACAGGGGTCCTGTGTACCATGCAGCCATCCGGAGGCTACGACCTCGGGCTCATGGTCGCGGATGTCCCAACGGACATGCAAACGTACGTGTCCGATAATATGCACGCGTTTGCAAACCACAAGCACGATTGTGGGAGGGTTACCGGGTTTGAGGTCAGCGTAGATGGGGACCACCATGACCCGGCCCCAAAAGCAGTATAACTTCCCCAAAGAAGCAGAACCCGATATGGAGACAGCAATGTCCTCCTTGGTGCAGCAGGGCGTGTTGAGGCCAATAGCCACACACGTGAACTCCCCATTATGGCCGGTTAGGAAGCCGGATAATTCGTGGAGGGCCACGGTGGACTACAGAGTCCTTAACAGTAACATTCCCGCCTGCGCGCCCACGGTAGCAGCAGTTGCTGACCTAATAGGGAGTATCCCAGCGTCCGCGACCACGTTCACGGTGCTGGATATCTCGAACGGTTTTTGGTCCATCCCGCTGCGGCGAGAGGACCAGTACAAGTTTGCCTTTACTTTCAAAGGGCAACAGTACACGTGGAACTGTCTGCCACAGGGTTTCCACAATAGCCCCAGTATTTTCCATCAGTGTATGGCAGGAAGTTTAAAGGAGTTTAGTCAGCCCAATCAGATAGTGCAGTACGTGGATGATTTGCTCCTATTTACGGACTCAAGGGAGGAGCATGGACCACTGCTGGCCGAGTTATTGGAGCTGCTAGCGAGAAAGGGTTTTAAAGTAAACCCTAAGAAAGCACGTATCGGTCAGCAGGAAGTAAAATTCCTGGGGCTGACCATACGCGCTGGGGAAAGAGCCATAGATAAGGCTAGCAGGGAGTCGGTGCAGGAGTTACCGATTCCTAACAATATAAGGGGTGTGAGGTCCTTCTTGGGACTGACCGGTTACTGCAGGGATTTTATCGAAGACTATGCGGCCACAGCGGCGCCGCTCCTCCGACTCCTCCATAAGGGAGTGGAGTGGTCTTGGGACGAGGGCTGCCAAGCAGCCTTCGAGAAGTTAAAAAGGGATCTGTAGACCGCGCCAGCCTTAGGGGCCATAGATGGGGGGAAGGAGTTTTTCCTGGAGGTAGCTGCCAGCGGGGACAGCTTGAGCGCTGTGCTGCTCCAAGAGCGCCACGGCAAGCTGCGGCCGGTTGTCTATTCGACCAGGGTGTTAACGGATGTGGAGAGAAGTTTCTCCAATTGCGAAAGGCACCTTTTAGCCACGCATTGGGCTGTGAAAAGATCAGCGATCTTCACAGGGCTCTCTCCCATCACTCTCCTCACCCATCACACACCAACTAAGATGCTTTTAGATGGGAGGATTAAAGATGGGACCGTAAGCAGCGTGCGCATTGCGCGCTGGACCCTTCTTCTTTCCCAGATGGATCTTAGAGAAAAAGGTCTTTGCGAGCCCAGGCTTGCGGCCAATTTGGTATACCCCGGTACGGCCCACCGGTGTTCGGTGGAAGGGGTGTGGGACGTCAACATAGGTTTACGGGCCGGGATACATCCCACTGGGCGCGAGATTTATGTTGATGGTTCTAGCACAGTATCTGCTGGTGAACGACTCACAGGGTGTGGAGTTTATGACCCTGCGGCAAACCTTGCACTGGCGATCAAGCTCCCTAGCACCATGAGCGCGCAGCAGGCTGAGCTGTCTGCTGTGGTGTACGTTGTTACCCACCCAGACATTTTCCCAACCCCATACACGATTTGCTCAGACAGTATGTTCACATGCAATTCGTGTACGGAATACCTGGCCATTTGGTCCCGCCGTGGATACACCTCCGCGGACGGGCGACCTTTAACGGTGAAGCCCTTGCTGGAAAAGATCCTAGCAGCAGTAGGGGAGGAGAGGGAAGATTTTCATCCATAAGGTGAAGGCTCACTCCTCCACAGAGCCCCGTGGGGAGGGCAACCAGCAGGCGGATGCGCTAGCCAGGGAAGGTGCCCGCAACGGCATTTTCTGGGACCCCTATGGGACCAGACCCATGGCAGCGATCCAAGGCAGGGACGGGAATCCCGGGAACTCCAGGGTAGCATTGCCCCTAGACCTTAAGACCGTCCAAACCCAGGATCCCGCCCTAAAAGCAGTCCTAAAAACCATTGCTGAGGGGAAGCAAGTAGAGGGTCCGTACAGTACGGCAACCCTCTCCGTTAAGGAAGGCATGCTGTTCCGCGAAGAGCAGTGGGTTGTGCCGCAGCAGCACAGGAGGGAATTCCTCCAGTTGGCTCACGAGGGACCAGGGGCAGGTCACCCCGGGCCCGAGGTTACCTGGCAACGGGTAGCGCAAGCGGGATGGTGGCCGGGGCTTAGGGAACAGGTCCGAGAGTTCTGTGCAAACTGTCTCGTGTGTGCTGCAAACAACCCAGACCCCCAGAAAAGGAAAGTGCCCATGGGGCACGTAAGAATGGTAGAGGGACCATGGCAGTCGATACAGATCGACTATATAGGGCCCCTGCCCACCACCCAGGGAGGCTATAAATACTGCCTCGTCTTGGTGGATGTGTTTTCCAAGTGGGTGGATGCCTTCCCCTGTCGAACAGCTACGGCGCTGGGTACTGCAAAAATCTTGGTCCGGGAAGTATTCTCGCGGTGGGGACTCCCCCGTTTTGTGGAGTCAGACCAAGGGAGTCATTTCACCGGCCAGGTGATGCAGAACACCCTCATGCTTTTGGGCATTGAAGGGAAATGGCACGTAGCACACAATCCCCAGTCATCCGGGATTGTTGAACGCATGAACCGGACCCTGAAGGAGAAATTGAGGAAAGAGACTAGGAACTCGCCCCAAAAATGGGCGGAGGTTCTGCCTTTAGTCCTCATGGGGGTCCGGGCCAGTCAGTCAAAAAGTACGGGGTATTCCCCGAACGAGGTGATGACTGGGAGGCTCATGCGAACCCCCACCCATGTGCTAGCGCCGGTGCTCACTGAGGGTCAGCTCCAAGAGATAAGCAGGGACAAGTTCGCCCAGACCCTCTTGGAGCGCCTGAAGCAGGTTTATGACCAGGCGGCTGGGAACATGGGAAGGCAGCATCAGGGCAATCGCCTGTTGCTGGAACCCCGCAAAACGCGGGAGTGGGAAGTAGGAGACCAGGTTATGGTCAGAAACTACGCCAGAGTAGGGAGTCTGGAACCACTGTATATGGGACCCTACAACATTGTAGATAAGGCGAGTCCCACGGTATACGCCATGAAGGTACCACGGCGCACTAAGTGGTTCCACGTAAACCAGTGCAAACTGTACAAGCCAGGTGCACAAGGGCCAACCACAGGGGCAAAACCTGCGAGTGGGGACTCGCAGCCCCAGGTAGGACCACAAGGCACACAGGCAGGCAGAGCAGCTTGCATCAGGGAAGGAGGCATCCTGGAAAATTGTGAAACATTTTTGTGGGGTTGGGAGTCAGATGAGGGAGAGTTCCAGGAACTCGAGTCAGATGAGGATAGTGATGAGGACGAGTGGGAATCGGAGGACGCAAGGGTCGCCCCCGATTCAGGTATAGGGAGGACAGGGTCTGCAGATAGAGATCCACACAGGGTGGACACCGAGGCTGCAGGTCCCGAACACAGGAGGGAGGAGCTAGGGGAGGCGGAGCCAGCCGCTGTGGGACCACAGGGCGTGACGGTGGAAACCTCAGAGCCCGAGCCGCCCGCCTTGAACGTCCTGCCCTCGAGGGAGGTAGGGATTGCGAGTGAAGGGCCGCCTGCTGGGCCGAGCAGGGCGGTGCCACAAGCTGCAAGTCCCGAGGTCAGGGAGGCGGAGTCAGGGGAGGCGGAGCCAGCGACTGTGGTGGGACCACAGGTCGTCCCGGTGGAAGTCTCGGAACCCGGTCCGTCGGTCCTGGGATTCCTGCCCCCGACAACTCCTCGTAGGTCAAGTCGAGCACCCCAGCCCAGGAAGATGTGGTCATGTCCACAGACTGCCCCAAGTCGCAGGCTTAAGGTTAAGGCAGCCCAGGTAGGGCCCAGTCCCATCGCAGCAGCAACAGGCTGCGGCAGATCAAAGGAAGGGGTCAGTGCAGCAACAGGCTGCGGCAGATCAAAGGAAGGGGTCAGTGCCCTCCCACCGTCGGGAAGAGCTCGCAGCAGCCTTCTCAGAATTTAAAGGGGCCGCCCTGGGAACGGGCGGCGCTGTACAGTTATAGTTTAAGGATAAGTTTTAAGTTCATAGTTTAAGTTTAAGTTTATAGTTTAAGGTTAAGAACAAGTTTATAGTTTTAAATCAGGTTAAGTTTGTAGTTTAATTTTAACAGAAAATGATAAAATGATGGGAGCTTTAGATAGGTATAGTTAAAGTTTATTTAGTGAACATTGAAGTTTACGTGAGGCGAGGTCAGGGGACCCGCTCACCCTTCACAAAAGCCAGAGACTCTTGCGAGGCTGGCTACCTCATTCTATCTGATCACAGGAACCAAGGAAGGATGGAACGAATTCTAGTATTGCTCGCGGCAATCGGATGTGGATTGGCCTATCGAGGCCGCACCAAGGATGTCGTGGTGTTTGGATGCTCCGGGGACACGGCCCCCATCGCGGTGGATGGGACCGGAAGACGGGAGACTGAGGAGACCACCACCTATTTCCACAAGGGAAGGTGGCCAGGATGGCTGGGAACGAACTCAACGGAGTATTCCAGCACATCGGGGTTTGCCTACCAAGAGACTTCTTTAATGTGCCCCAAAGTAAGGATCATCGCACCCAGGATCAGCGTCACCGTCGGCAAACGGATTTGTTTGACTTGTAGTGGGAATGTCCCATTGAGCCGATGGTGGTGGCTGCGAAAGCTGAGCAAAAACATGAGGAACTCTTCGGTCGAGTGGGAACGACTGGGTAATAATACCCATCGGACAATTACGGGGACAAAAGGACAAGTGAGGGTCTGTTGGGACAAATGGTGGGAACCGGATGAGGGAATTTATGTATGCATGTGGGGGTCAAAGTACGCTTGCCCAAAAGGCATCTCCATATTTTTCATTAATCAATGGCAGGATAACGGACAGGGGATGAGGTGGGATGCGAGCACCAGGGGGTGCGGAGCCCCATACTCTTCGATCCCGGTAAATGCCACTGAACTCATTATGCGCCCACGCAAAGCCCCGCCCCAGATTTCGGTGGTTCTAGCTGAAGAGGAAGGGTGCCCTAAAACTAGTAAGGGACCCGGGAATGGTTTGGTACTGGTCCCCACAGACCAGATACTATTTCAGGGGGTACATTACGCGGCGGCCTCGGTGATTTTAAATCTCACCGAGGTGCGGTTACCAGAGTGGTGCCCCAAAAAGACGGAACAGTTGTATCAGGTCCTGTTGACCAAGATGTTCAGACAATTTTACGAATTCGATTTCGCGGAAATTGATAAAACAAGTTTGTACACCGCACCACATGAAGTTTTTGATCAAGTGGGGAGGCAAAGAAGGGGTGTAGTGAACGACGCGTTCACTGCTTTTAACACGGGTACATCTGTGGTCAACGCTCTAGACAATGTGGAGCTGCAGACCCAGATTAATGGTTTAAAGACGCAATTAAAAGACATTCTAACAGATGAAAATAAGGTGGTTGGGTCGAGTCTACACGAGGACCAAGCAATGACTCTCCATTTAAAGGAAATTATAGCAGAGTTAGAGAAACATGCAAAGACGGTAAATGCCCTGATTAGGGAAGATCGGAACGCATCCGATCAAGCTGCGCAGAATGAGGTGTGCGTGCTTTACGGGGCGTGGTTACTGGGCGAGGGCCGCAGTAATTTGGAGGATTTAAAACAAGGTTTGGTCCCGTCCTGGATAAGTAACAAACACCTGCGGGCGCTCCACCCTTTTCAGAACGCATTAAGCCCGTGCCAGCTCAGGCTAGCTTCAGAAGCATACCCAGTCCCCGTGGACTGCGGACGATCAAACCATACCATTATGGGTATAGTTTTACATATGCCGGTTTTGGGCGACACAGCAAAGCCCGCCCCGGTGTATCGGGTAGAGAACATTGGTGTCATTCAGGGGGGAGCCCACATTCGCTATGCAGCGGTTCCACTCTACGTCATCCGCTGGGAGCAAACGATGACAGGTACAGATCTCTCTGGTTGTCGTGGCAGGGGAGCACACATAATACTGTGTCCCCAGCACTTGAATGCCTTTTTAACACCACAGTGCGGGTTCAGAACGGCTGGCGCCAAGTCCATGAATTGCACCATGGAGGCAATGGCACAAGATCATGTGCCTCCGCAGGTAGCATACATCGGGGGTGGAACATATTGCGTTACCACTGCAGCGCAGCACTACCAGCATGGAAACCGTAGCCGGTGTCCGGTGAGTGACAGCAGTTTCTGTTTCAAACCCAGGGCGGAAGTTCAAGTAGCACAACAGCGAATTGTCCCAATCCCTGAACCATCCACGGTTCATCTAAAAGTAAAAGAGAATTTCACCGACTTGCAGCGATTCGTCGCGCATTTCGGATACCTCATTCCCCCTCTCCCTGAACACCTCACCAAGCTTTTGAAAGCCGTCGCGGTGTCACAGAAACATTTTTACACATTAGAGCAGAAAACTGTCGAAATAGGGACAGACATTCTGGATATAGTAATTCCACCGTGGTGGAATCTGTTCACCAATATTGAAGTGCCTTCATGGATCAGAATAGCCTCCCACATTTTAGTTGTATGCCAAGTTTTTATTGTAGTGTACCTATTGATCATACATTGTAAGAGAGGCAAACGCCTCACCAAACACGAAAACACGGGAGAGTGGCGAGAACGTTACGTGCGCGTGCACGACAAAAGCACCGTGTAATCGGAAAATGGCGTCACTCCCGCTTGCCACGTGCGCCGCGGAAGTTTGTACTCGATCATGATTTTCAAAGACTGTAAATACGTTTGGAACTCGACATGTTTTAAGAGTTGGTGTTGATTATTTTGGTGATGGTGTTGTAGTTTAAAAGTGATTGTTTTGGTTTTGTTTTGATTTTCCTTTCCCTAAATAAAAAAATATGAATTTACAGGTGATACGAGAGGCATCGGCCTGGTTACGCCTGGAAGGAAAACAAGTGGTGTAAGTTTAAAGGCAAATGATGCCTACGGTGATATAAAATGTAATTTTCTTGGGAAATAAGGACGACGCAAAGACCCTAGATAGTTTAAGTTATGGGATTAAATTTTCTGGATTCGGAGAAAATCGAGATAATATTGCTCACCACTATATTTTTGATATGATAAGCGGAGTTATTCGCATCAACAGGAGGGACTGTAGAATTCGCAATATATCGCGATTTTATTAATAAGGAGAAAAACACATAGTTTCGTTCAAACAGCTTTTATTTCAGCAGAATGCTGTCAGGTTTTCAAAGTGGACACAAGCAGCTTGTAAAATGGCCGCCAAGCCTCGTGGCGGAACATTCTAGACTTTTCGACAGGCAGACAAGATGGTGTTCCAATAAACATTTGTGCAAGATCGATCAAGACTCAGCACATTTAAGATAATACACGAGACATCATGGGTTTACAGTATACACATAAATACTGAAATCGGTCTCCCAGGTGCGAATAAGGGCTATTGTACCAAGTAATCAAGAACCCATCCAAAGACATTAATATGTAAAATCCCAACGACTCTACGATGAGAGAGCCGTTAGCGGGTAGTTATAGAAAACACTTGGAAGCCCCAAAACCCCTCCAGGGAGAACACCGACCGATTAAACAATGGGAGAAATATTAACAGGTACTCAGACAATTACGAGTAGCCCCGAAACCCATTAAAACGAAGATCACCCTATACAAGAAATTTGAGCGCCAAACCCTAACAAAAGAAAAGACATTAAGGTTGGGCGGGAAACGGAAGATTTTGCACTATAACTACAAGCTCCAAACCGTCCATCTTTCTCTTGACTCTTGACGTTTATCCTCGTGGCTGCTCTTGACTCGCCGTCTTGTTCCTGTTTGCCTCGTGTCTCTTTTAAAAAGACTGTTGAACTTTATGATCCGCTCGGATCTACCCGTGTCGTGTCGCGAACAAATGTGTAGAACTGGGCTCTGAAGCCTTGAAGCGGGCGCACCATCCCGATAAGTCGGTAAACGGTGTTGGAACCGAAGGCCCGAGATGAGATGAGATGAGATGAGATGAGAAGAGAAGAAGACCATACTTATCGCCACGGTCAGTAAGCTCCGACCGCGCCTGTAGGTCGAATAGACACTTTCCTTGCCCAGGAAGACTTCCTTTTGAGTTCTACAGAACTGGCACAGGAAGACTATTCTTCGAATTTTATCAGTGCGAGGGCACAGGAAGACTCTTCTTTGAGCAGTGTCGGAACTCCAAGGACAACACAGATCTTCATGACAGCAGACGTTCCAGCCTGCTAGCCGGAGCAGAAACGAGTAAACAAGTGGGGCCAGGAGACCCCCTGATCGACACGTGGGTGCTGCGGTGAAAAACATCCGATCAGAGTTTTCGGAATTCTCCGAGTTATCACGAGTGGTGAGCATGAACCTCGAATCCTACGAATCTAGCTTAGGACAGATATTGATAGGGGAGGGTTTTAAGTATTAAGGATAATTGTAATGTGTGCCCCCATTTACGATGTGTCGTTCGTTCCTCGTTTCCCTGAAATTAATTACATAACTGCGTGTAAGATTGTACTGTCATTAATCTGTGCTTATGACATGTATTTCGTAATCTTAAATAATATGCAATAAAGATTTTCCATTTCGTACCATTCAACCGAGTCTACCTGAGTTTCATCTCCATTACTGCTCTCGCATCTAAGTCCAGTGTCAGAACCGTAAGGGCGAATGGGTCGAACCACTCACAGGTGTCTAGTGCTCCCAGACTGGCTGGAGACCAGAACAGGCAACAAGGCCTAAACCCGCACTAGCATCCAGGCTGCACAGAGCCACACGAATCTCACAGGTTGAGAGACGAAAACCCTTACAATCTAACCCGTGCTGTACCTGCCCTGGGAGTGTTTGATGGGAAAATTTAGAAGGATCTTTGCTCTGTATCTAACCCATGCTGTACCTGCCCTTCGAGTGTTTGACGGGATATTGTAGAGGGAGCTTTACTCTGTATCTAACCCGTGCTGTACCTGCCCTGTGAGTGTTTGATGGGACAGTGTAGTGGGAGCTTTACGCTGTATCTAACCCGTGCTGTACCTGCCCTGGGAGTGTTTGATGGGACACTGTAGAGGGAACTTTACTCTGTATCTAAACCGTGCAGTACCATCTCTGGGAATGTTTGATGGAGCAGTGTAGAGGGAACTTTACTCTGTATCTAACACGTGCTGTACCTGCCCTGGGAGTGTTTGATGAGACAGTGTAGAGGGAATTTTACTCTGTATCTAAACCATGCTGTACCTGCCCTGGGAGTGTTTGATGGGACAGTGCAGAGATAGTTTTACTCTGTCTCTAACCCCTGCTGCACCTGCCCTGGGAGTGTTTGATGGGAAGTGCAGAGGGAGCTTTACTCTGTATCTAACCCAGGCTGTGCCTGTCCTGGGAGTGTTTGTTGGGACAGTGTAGAGGGAGTTTTACTCTGTATCTAACCTGTGCTGAACCTACCCTGGGAGTGTTTGATGGGACATGGTAGAGGGAGCTTTACTCTGTATCTAACCTGTGCTGAACCTGCCCTGGGAGTGTTTGATGGGACAGTGCAGAGGGAACTTTACTCTGCATCTAACCTGTGCTGAACCTGCCCTGGGAGTGTTTGATGGGACAGTGTAGAGGGAGCTTTACTCTGTATCTAACCCGTGCTGTACCTGCCCTGGGAGTGTTTGATGGGACAGTGTAGATTGAGCTTTACTCTGTATCTAACCCGTGCTGTGCCAACTCTGGGTGGGTTTGATGGGACAGTGTAGTGGGAAATTTACGCTGTATCTAACCCGTGCTGTACCTGCCCTGGGAGTGTTTGATGGGAAAATTTAGAAGGATATTTGCTCTGTATCTAACTTGGAGCGTGGATTGGTACTTGGGACTACGATGTGGTGGCCATTACGGAGACATGGTTAGAACAGGGACAGGAATGGTTGTTGGAAGTTCCGGGGTATAGATGTTTCAGTAAGAGTAGGGAAGTTGGTAAGAAAGGTGGAGGAGTAGCATTGTTAATCAAGGATAGTTTAACAGCGGCAGAAAGGCAGTTCGAGGGGGATCTGCCGTCTGAGGTAATATGGGCTGAAGTTAGAAATAGGAAAGGAGCGGTCACGTTGTTAGGAGTTTTCTACAGGCCCCCAAATAGTAATAAAGATGTGGAGGAAGAAATTGCAAAGCAGATTATGAATAGGTGTGGAGGTCACAGAGTAGTTGTCATGGGTGACTTCAACTTTCCAAATATTGATTGGAACCTTTATAGGTCAAACAGTTCGGATGGGATAGTTTTTGCACAGTGTGTGCAGGAGGGTTTCCTGACACAATATGTGGATAGGCCGACAAGAGGTGGGGCCACGTTGGATTTGGTACTGGGTAATGAACCGGGCCAAGTGTTTGATTTGTATGTGGGAGAGCACTTTGGAGATAGTGACCACAATTCGGTAACTTTCACTATTGCAATGGAGAGGGATAGGGCCATACGGCAGGGCAGGGTTTATAATTGGGGGAGGGGTAATTATGATGCGATTAGGCAAGAATTAGGGTGTATAAGATGGGAACAGAAACTATCAGGGAAAGGCACAAACGAAAAGTGGAGCTTTTTCATGGAGCAATTACTGCGTGTCCTTGATAGGTATGTCCCTGTCAGGCAGGGAGGAAATGGCCGAGTGAGAGAACCATGGTTCACAAAAGAGGTTGAATGTCTAGTCAAGAGGAAAAAGGAAGCGTATGTAAGGATGAGAAAACAAGGTTCAGTTGGGTCGATTGAGGGGTACAAGGTAGCAAGGAATGAGCTAAAAAAAGAGCTTAGGAGAGCTAGGAGGGGGCATGAGAAGTCCTTGGCGGGTCGGATCAAGAAAAACCCCAAGGCTTTTTACTCTTATGTGAGAAATAAAAGAATGACCAGGGTGAGGGTAGGGCCGGTCAAGGACAGTAGTGGGAACTTGTGCATGGAGTCAGAAGAGATAGGAGAGGTGATGAATGAGTACTTTTCGTCAGTGTTCACCGAGGAGAGGGGCCATGTTCTTGAGGATGAGAATGTGATAAAGGTGGATAGGCTGGAGGTGGTAGATGTTCTGAGGGAAGATGTTTTGGCAATTTTGAAGAACCTGAGGGTCGATAAGTCCCCTGGGCCAGATGGGATATATCCTAGGATTCTTTGGGAGGCAAGGGAGGAGATTGCAGAGCCTCTGGCTTTGATCTTTGGGTCCTCACTGTCCACGGGGATGGTGCCAGAGGACTGGAGAGTGGCGAATGTTGTTCCTCTCTTCAAGAAAGGAAATAGGAATGACCCTGGTAATTATAGGCCG
Source organism: Squalus acanthias (assembly GCA_030390025.1). Taxonomy (NCBI): domain Eukaryota; kingdom Metazoa; phylum Chordata; class Chondrichthyes; order Squaliformes; family Squalidae; genus Squalus; species Squalus acanthias. The sequence goes on along the minus strand of JASTWF010000635.1, from coordinate 241,846 downwards.
GTTAGTCTTACTTCGGTGGTTGGTAAGATAATGGAAAAGGTCCTGAGGGATAGGATTTATGACCATTTGGAAAGGGGCAACTTAATCAGGGATAGTCAACACGGATTCGCGAAGGGTAAGTCTTGCCTAACAAATTTGATTGAATTCTTTGAGGAGGTAACTAAGTGTGTAGATGAAGGTAGAGCAGTTGATGTCGTATACATGGATTTTAGTAAGGTGTTTGATAAGGTTCCCCATGGTCGTCTCATGAAGAAAGTAAGGAGTTGTGGGATAGAGGGAAATTTGGCTGATTGGATAAGTAACTGGCTATCTCATAGAAGGCAGAGGGTGGTGGTGGATGGAACATTTTCGGACTGGAAACCAGTTACCAGCGGTGTGCCACAGGGGTCGGTGCTGGGTCCTCTGCTGTTTGTGATTTTTATCAATGACTTGGAGGAGGGGACTGAAGGGTGGATCAGTAAATTTGCTGATGACACCAAGATTGGTGGAGTAGTGGATGAGGTGGAGGGCAGTTGTAGGCTGCAAAGAGACATTGATAGGATGCAGAGCTGGGCCGAAAAATGGCAGATGGAATTTAACCCTGATAAGTGCGAGGTGATTCATTTTGGTAGGGCAAATTTGAATAAGGATTACAGGGTCAACGGCAGGGTTCTGAGGAACATGGAGGAGCAGAGGGATCTGGGGGTTCATATCCACAGATCTCTGAAGGTTGCCACTCAAGTGGATAGAGCAGTAAAGAAGGCCGATGGTGTGTTGGCGTTTATTAACAGAGGGTTTGAGTTTAAGAACCGTGAGGTTATGCTGCAACTGTACAGGACCTTGGTGAGACCACATTTGGAATATTGTGTGCAGTTCTGGTCACCTCACTATAGGAAGGACATGGAAGCATTGGAAAGAGTGCAAAGGAGATTTACCAGGATGCTGCCTGGTTTGGGGGGGAGGTCTTATGAGGAAAGATTGAGGGAGTTGGGGCTTTTCTCTTTAGAGCGGAGGAGGATGAGAGGCGACTTAATAGAGGTTTATAAGATGATGAGGGGGATAGATAGAGTGGATGTTCAGAGACTATTTCCTCGGGTAGAGGCAGCTGTTACAAGGGGGCATAACTATAAGGTGCATGGGGGGAGATATAGAAGGGATGTCCGAGGTAGATTCTTTACTCAGAGAGTGGTTGGGGTGTGGAATGGACTGCCTGCTGTGATAGTGGAGTCGGACACTTTAGGAACTTTCAAGCGGTTATTGGATAAGCACATGGAGCACACCAGGGTGATAGGGAGTGTGATAGCTTGATCTTGGTCTCGGACAATGCTCGGCACAACATCGAGGGCCGAAGGGCCTGTACTGTGCTGTACTGTTCTATGTATCTATGTATGCTGTACCTGCCCTGGGAGTGTTTGTTGGGACAGTGTAGAGGGAGCTTTACTCTGTATCTAACCCGTGCTGTAAAAACTCTGGGTGGGTTTGATGGGACAGTGTAGTGGGAGCTTTACCCTGTATCTAACACGTGCTGTACCTGCCCTGGGAGTGTTTGATGGGACAGTGTAGAGGGAACTTTACTCTGTATCAAACCGTGCTGTACCATCTCTGGGAGTGTTTGATGGGGCAGTGTAGAGGGAACTTTACTCTGTATCTAACCCGTGCTGTACCTGCCCTGGGAGTGTGTGATGGGACAGTGCAGAGAGAGTTTTACTCTGTCTCTCACCCCTGCTGCACCTGCCCTGGGAGGGTTTGATGGGACAGTGTAGAGGGAACTTTACTCTGTATCTAAACTGTGCTGTACCATCTCTGGGAGTGTTTGATGGGACACTGTAGAGGGAACTTTACTCTGTATCTAACCCGTGCTGTACCTGCCCTGGGAGTGTTTGATGATGATGCGGAGATGCCGGTGTTGGACTGGGGTGGACAAAATTGAGAGGTCGCACAACACCAGGTTATAGTCCAACAGTTTTATTTGAAATCACAAGCTTTCGGAGCTATCGATTGCTTCTTCCTCAGGTGAAGTAAATTAGATACAGAATCGCCAAAGCATATATAGATAGAGAACAAAGCATGTGTACCTTACAATTGCAGACCACTAAATTAAATCATCCTGACTATCTGCCGAGGTGTGATAAAGTTAATCAAGTCAGCCAGGAAGGTACCACATCAAAGACATAGCAAGATACAACTGAGACAATGAGGTGTAGTCGCAGGGGTTCTAACGTGTCAAAAGCTGCCGTCTGTATGTAAAACGAAAAGCTTTAAAATTTTTACTTTTTTACTGGGAAAATTTTTACTTTTTTACTGGGAATCACATCTGTGAACAAGCCAACGACGACTCGAGTCCGGATCACGTCATGTATCGTGACATAAACTCAAGATCCCGATTGAGACCGTCTTCATGAGTGCGGAACTTGGTTATCAGTTTCTGCTCGATGATTTTGCGTTGTCGTGTGTTTCTAAGGTTGCCTTGGAGAACGCTTACCCGCAGATCCGAGGCTGAATGTCCTTGACTGCTGAAGTGTTCCCCGACTGGGAGGTAACAATCCTGCCTGGTGATTGTTGCGCGGTGCTCGTTCATACGTTGTCTCAGTGTCTGCATGGTCTCGCCGATGTACCATGCCGCGGTGCATTCTTTCCTGCAACGTATGAGGTAGACAACGTTGGCCGAGTCACATGAGTATGTACCATGTACCTGGTGGGTAGTGTCCTCACGTGTGATGGTGGTATCTGTGTTGATGATCTGGCATGTCTTGCAGAGTTTGCCATGGCAGGGTTGTGTGGTGTCGTGGTCGCTGTTATCCTGAAAGCTGGGTAATTTGCTGCGAACGATGGTACTTCTGAGGTTAGGCGGCTGTTTGAAGGCAAGTAGTAGAGGCGTGGGGATGGCCTTAGCGAGGTGTTTGTCGTCATCGATGACATGTTGAAGGCTGCGAAGAACATGGCGTAGTTTCTCCGCTCCGGGGAAGTACTGGACGACGTAGGGTACCCTGTTGGTTGTGTCCCGTGTTTGCCTTCTGAGGAGGTCTATGCGATTTTTCGCTGTGGCCCGTCGGAACTGTCGATCGATGAGTCGAGCGTCATATCCCGTTCTTACGAGGGCGTTTTTCAGCTTCCGTAGGTGTCCATCGCGTTCCTCCTCGTCTGAGCAGATCCTGTGTATTCGCAGGGCTTGTCCATAGGGGATGGCTTCTTTAACATGGTTAGGGTGGAAGCTGGAGAAGTGGAGCATCGTGAGGTTGTCCGTGGGCTTGCGGTAGAGTGAAGTGCTGAGGTGTCCGTCTTTGATGGAGATTCGTGTGTCCAGGAATGAGACCGATTCTGAGGAGTAGTCCATGGTGAGTTTGATGGTGGGATGGAACTTGTTTATGTTATCGTGTAGTCTTTTCAGTGATCCTTCGCCATGGGTCCAAAGGAAGAAAATGTCGTCGATGTATCTGGTGTACAGCGTTGGCTGGAGGTCCTGTGCAGCGAAGAAGTCTTGCTCGAACTTGTGCATGAAGATGTTGGCGTATTGGGGTGCGAATTTGGTCCCCATGGCTGTTCCGTGTGTTTGGGTAAAAAAATGGTTGTCGAAGGTGAAGACATTGTGGTCAAGGATGAAGCGGATGAGTTGTAGGATGGCGTCTGGAGATTGGCTGTTGTTGATGTTGAGTACTGAGGCTGTTGCAGCGATGCCGTCATCGTGGGGGATACTGGTGTAGAGTGCCGATACGTCCATCGTGGCAAGGAGTGTTCCTGGTTCAACTGGTCCGTGGGTGCTGAGTTTCTGTAAGAAGTCTGTAGTGTCGCCACAGAAGCTGGGGGTTCCCTGTACGATGGGTTTCAGAATGCCCTTGACGTATCCAGAGAGGTTCTCACACAGGGTTCCATTGCCTGATACGATAGGACGTCCGGGTGTGTTGGCTTTGTGTATCTTTGGGAGGCAGTAGAAGTCTAATGGGACAGTGTAGTGGGAGCTTTACGCAGTATGTAACCGGTGCTGTACCTGCCCTGGGAGTGTTTGATGGGACAGTGTAAGAGGGAACTTTACTCTGTATCTAAACCGTGCTGTACCATCTCTGGGAGTGTTTGATGGGACACTGTAGAGGGAACTTTACTCTGTATCTAACCCGTGCTGTACCTGCCCTGGGAGTGTTTGATGAGACAGTGTAGAGGGAACTTTACTCTGTATCTAAACCGTGCTGTACCTGCCCTGGGAGTGTTTGATGGGACAGTGCAGAGAGAGTTTTACTCTGTCTCTAACCCCTGCTGCACCTGCCCTCGGAGTGTTTGATGGGACAGTGTAGAGGGCGCTTTACTCTGTATCTAACCCATGCTGTGCCTGTCCTGGGAGTGTTTGTTGGGACAGTGTAGAGGGAGTTTTACTCTGTATCTAACCTGTGCTGAAGCTACCCTGGGAGTGTTTGATGGGACATGGTAGAGGGAGCTTTACTCTGTATCTAACCTGTACTGAAACTGCCCTGGGAGTGTTTGATGGGACAGTGTAGAGGGAATTTACTCTGTATCTCACCTGTGCTGAACCTGCCCTGGGAGAGTTTGATGGGACAGTGTAGAGGGAGCTTTACTCTGTATCTAACCGTGCTGTAACTTCCCTGGGAGTGTTTGATGGGGCAGTGTAGAGGGAGCTTTACTCTGTATCGACCTCGTGATGTACCTGCCCTGGGAGTGTTTGATGGGAGACTGTAGAGGGAGCTTTACTCTGTATCTAACCCGTGCTGTACCTGCCCTGGGAGTGTTTGATGGGACAGGGTAGAGGGAGCTTTACTCTGTATCTAACCCGTGCTGTGCAAACTCTTGGTGGGATTGATGGGACAGTGTAGAGGGAGCTTTACTCTGTATCTAACCTGTGCTGTAGCTGCCCTGGGAGTGTTTGATGGGACAGTGTAGAGGGAGCTTTACTCTGTATCTAACCCGTGCTGTACCTGCCCTGGGAGTGTTTGATGGGACAGTGTAGAGGGAGCTTTACTCTGTATCTAACCCCTGCTGCACCTGCCCTGGGAGGGTTTGATGGGACAGTGTAGAGGGAACTTTACTCTGTATCTAAACTGTGCTGTACCTGCCCTGGGAGTGTTTGATGGGACAGTGCAGAGAGAGTTTTACTCTGTCTCTAACCCCTGCTGCACCTGCCCTGGGAGTATTTGATGGGACAGTGTAGAGGGAGCTTTACTCTGTATCTAACCCATGCTGTGCGTGTCCTGGGAGTGTTTGTTGGGACAGTGTTGAGGGAGTTTTACTCTGTATCTAACCTGTGCTGAAGCTACCCTGGGAGTGTTTGATGGGACATGGTAGAGGGAGCTTTACTCTGTATCTAAACTGTGCTGAACCTGCCCTGGGAGTGTTTAATGGGACAGTGTAGAGGGAACTTTACTCTGTATCTCACCTGTGCTGAACCTGCCCTGGGAGTGTTTGATGGGACAGTGTAGAGGGAGCTTTACTCTGTATCTAACTCGTGCTGTACCTGCCCTGGGAGTGTTTGATGGGACAGTGTAGAGGGAGCTTTACTCTGTATCTAACCCGTGCTGTGCCAACTCTTGCTGGGATTGATGGGACAGTGTAGAGAGAGCTTTACTCTGTATCTAACCCGTGCTGTACCTGCCCTGGGAGTATTTGATGGGACAGTGTAGAGGGAGCTTTACTCTGTATCTAACACATGCTGTGCCTGTCCTGGGAGTGTTTGTTGGGACAGTGTAGAGGGAGTTTTACTCTGTATCTAACCTGTGCTGAACCTACCCTGGGAGTGTTTGATGGGACATGCTAGAGGGAGCTTTACTCTGTATATAACCTGTGCTGAACCTGCCCTGGGAGTGCATGATGGGACAGTGTAGAGGGTGCTTTACTCTGTATCTAACCGTGCTGTAACTTACCTGGGTGTGTTTGATGGGACAGTGTAGAGGGGGCTTTACTCTGTATCTAACCCGTGCTGTACCTGCCCTGGGAGTGTTTGATGGGACAGTGTAGAGGGAGCTTTACCCTGTATCTTAACCGTGCTGTACCTGCCCTGGGAGTGTATGATGGGGACAGTGTAGAGGGAGCATTACTCTGTATCTAACCCATTCTGTAACTGCCCGGGAGTGTTTGATGGGACAGTGTAGGGGGCGCTTTACTCTGTATCTAACCCGTGCTGTACCTGCCCTGGGAGTGTTTGATGAGACAGTGTAGAGGGAGCTTTACTCTGTATCTAAAATGTGCTGTACATGCCGTGGGAGTGTTTGATGGGACAGTGCAGAGAGAGTTTTACTCTGTCTCTAACCCCTGCTGCACCTGCCCTGGGAGTATTTGATGGGGCAGTGCAGAGGGATCTTTACTCTGTATCTAACCTGTGCTGAACCTGCCCTGGGAGTGTTTGATGGGACAGTGTAGAGGGAACTTTAATCTGTATCTAACCTGTGCTGAACCTGCCCTGGGAGTGTTTGATGGGACAGTGTAGAGGGAGCTTTACTCTGTATCTAACCCGTGCTGTAACTGCCCTGGGAGTCTTTGATGGGACAGTGTAGAGGAAGCTTTACTCTGTATCTAACCCGTGCTGTACCTGCCCTGGGAGTGTTTGATGGGAAAATTTAGAAGGATCTTTGCTCTGTATCTAACCCATGCTGTACCTGCCCTTCGAGTGTTTGACGGGACATTGTAGAGGGAGCTTTACTTTGTATCTAACCCGTGCTGTATCTGCCCTGGGAGTGTTTGATGGGACAGTTTTGACGGAGCTTTACTCTGTATCTAACCCGTGCTGTAACTGCCCTGGGTGGGTTTGATGGGACAGTGTAGTGGGAGTTTTACCCTGTATCTAACTCGTGCTGTACCTGCCCTGGGAGTGTTTAATGGGACAGTGTAGAGGGAACTTTACTCTGTATCTAAACCGTGCTGTACCATCTCTTGGAATGATTGATGGGGCATTGTAGAGGGAACTTTACTCTGTATCTAACCAGTGCAGTACCTGCCCTGGGAGTGTTTGATGGGACAGTGCAGAGATAGTTTTACTCTGTCTTTAACCCCTGCTGCACCTGCCCTGGGAGTGTTTGTTGGGACAGTGTAGAGGGAGTTTTACTCTGTATCTAACCTGTGCTGAACCTACCCTGGGAGTGTTTGATGGGACATGGTAGAGGGAGCTTTACTCTGTATCTAACCTGTGCTGAACCTGCCCTGGGAGTGTTTGATGGGACAGTGTAGAGGGAACTTTACTCTCTATCTAACCTGTGCTGAACCTGCCCTGGGAGTGTTTGATGGGACAGTGTAGAGGTAGCTTTACTCTGCATCTAACCCGTGCTGTACCTGCCCTGGGAGTGTTTGATGGGACAGTGTAGATTGAGCTTTACTCTGTATCTAACCCGTGGTGTACCTGCCCTGGGAGTGTTTGATGGGACAGTGTAGATTGAGCTTTACTCAGTATCTAACCCATGCTGTACCTGCCCTGGGAGTGTTTGTTGGGACAGTGTGGAGGGAACTTTACTCTGTATCTAAACCGTGCTGTACCATCTCTGGGAGAGTTTGATGGGGCAGTGTAGAGGGAACTTTACTCTGTATCTAACCCGTGCTGTACCTGCCCTGGGAGTGTTTGATGGGACAGTGCCAGAGAGAGTTTTACTCTGTCTCTCACCCCTGCTGCACCTGCCCTGGGAGTGTTTGATGGGACAGTGCAGAGGGAGCTTTACTCTGTGTCTAACCCATGCTGTGCCTGTCCTGGGAGTGTTTGTTGGGACAGTGTAGAGGGAGTTTTACCATGTATCTAACCTGTGCTGAACCTACCCTGGGAGTGTTTGATGGGACATGGTAGAGGGAACTTTACTCTGTATCTCACCTGTGCTGAACCTGCCCTGGGAGTGTTTGATGGGACAGTGTAGAGGGAGCTTTACTTTGTATCCAAATCGTGCTGTACCTGCCCTGGGAGTGTTTGATGGGACAGTGTAGAGGGAGCTTTACTCTGTATCTAACCCGTGCTGTGCCAACTCTTGCTGGGATTGATGGGACAGTGTAGAGGGAGCTTTACTCTGTATCTAACCCGTGCTGTACCTGCCCTGGGAGTATTTGATGGGACAGTGTAGAGGGAGCTTTACTCTGTATCTAACCCCTGCTGCACCTGCCCTGGGAGGGTTTGATGGGACAGTGTAGAGGGAGCTTTACTCTGTATCTAACCCATGCTGTGCCTGTCCTGGGAGTGTTTGTTGGGACAGTGTAGAGGGAGTTTTACTCTGTATCTAACCTGTGCTGAACCTACCCTGGGAGTGTTTGATGGGACATGCTAGAGGGAGCTTTACTCTGTATATAACCTGTGCTGAACCTGCCCTGGGAGTACTTGATGGGACAGTGTAGAGGGTGCTTTACTCTGTATCTAACCGTGCTGTAACTTACCTGGGTGTGTTTGATGGGACAGTGTAGAGGGGGCTTTACTCTGTATCTAACCCGTGCTGTACCTGCCCTGGGAGTGTTTGATGGGACAGTGTAGAGGGAGCTTTACCCTGTATCTTAACCGTGCTGTACCTGCCCTGGGAGTGTATGATGGGGACAGTGTAGAGGGAGCATTACTCTGTATCTAACCCATTCTGTAACTGCCCGGGAGTGTTTGATGCGACAGTGTAGGGGGCGCTTTACTCTGTATCTAACCCGTGTTGTACCTGCCCTGGGAGTGTTTGATGAGACAGTGTAGAGGGAGCTTTACTCTGTATCTAAAATGTGCTGCACATGCCGTGGGAGTGTTTGATGGGACAGTGCAGAGAGAGTTTTACTCTGTCTCTAACCCCTGCTGCACCTGCCCTGGGAGTATTTGATGGGGCAGTGCAGAGGGATCTTTACTCTGTATCTAACCTGTGCTGAACCTGCCCTGGGAGTGTTTGATGGGACAGTTTAGAGGGAACTTTACTCTGTATCTAACCTGTGCTGAACCTGCCCTGGGAGTGTTTGATGGGACAGTGTAGAGGGAGCTTTACTCTGTATCTACCCCGTGCTGTAACTGCCCTGGGAGTCTTTGATGGGACAGTGTAGAGGAAGCTTTACTCTGTATCTAACCCGTGCTGTACCTGCCCTGGGAGTGGTTGATGGAAAAATTTAGAAGGATCTTTGCTCTGTATCTAACCCATGCTGTACCTGCCCTTCGAGTGTTTGACGGGACATTGTAGAGGGAGCTTTACTCTGTATCTAACCCGTGCTGTATCTGCCCTGGGAGTGTTTGATGGGACAGTTTTGACGGAGCTTTACTCTGTATGTAACCCGTGCTGTAACTGCCCTGGGAGTGTTTGATGGGACAGTGTAGAGGGAGCTTTACTCTGTATCTAACCCGTGCTGTAAAAACTCTGGGTGGGTTTGATGGGACAGTGTAGTGGGAGTTTTACCCTGTATCTAACTCGTGCTGTACCTGCCCTGGGAGTGTTTAATGGGACAGTGTAGAGGGAACTTTACTCTGTATCTAAACCGTGCTGTACCATCTCTTGGAATGATTGATGGGGCATTGTAGAGGGAACTTTACTCTGTATCTAACCGGTGCTGTACCTGCCCTGGGAGTGTTTGATGGGACAGTGTAGAGGGAGCTTTACACTGTATCTAACCCATGCTGTGCCTGTCCTGGGAGTGTTTGTTGGGACAGTGTAGAGGGAGTTTTACTCTGTATCTAACCTGTGCTGAAGCTACCCTGGGAGTGTTTGATGGGACATGGTAGAGGGAGCTTTACTCTGGATCTCACCTGTGCTGAACCTGCCCTGGGAGTGTTTGATGCGACATTGTAGAGGGAACTTTACTCTGTATCTCACCTGTGCTGAACCTGCCCTGGGAGTGTTTGATTGGACAGTGTAGAGGGAGCTTTACTCTGTATCTAGCCGTGCTGTAACTTCCCTGGGAGTGTTTGATGGGGCAGTGCAGAGGGAGCTTTACTCTGTATCTAACTCGTGCTGTACCTGCCCTGGGAGTGTTTGATGGGACAGTGTAGAGGGAGCTTTACTCTGTATCTATCCCATGCTGTACCTGCCCTGGGAGTGTTTGATGGGACAGGTTAGAGGGAGCTTTACTCTGCATCTATCCCGTGCTGTGCCAACTCTTGGTGGGATTGATGGGACAGTGTAGAGGGAGCTTTACTCTGTATCTAACCCGTGCTGTAGCTACCCCGGGAGTGTTTGATGGGACAGTGTAGAGGGAGCTTTACTCTGTATCTAACCTGTGCTGTACCTACCCTGAGAGTGTTTGATGGGACATGCTAGAGGGAGCTTTACTCTGTATCTAACCTGTGCTTAACCTGCCCTGGGAGTGTTTGATGGGACAGTGTAGAGGGAGCTTTACTCTGTAACTTAACCGTGCTGTGCCTGCCCTGGGAGTGTTTGATGGGACAGTGTAGAGGGAGCTTTACTCTGTAACTTAACCGTGCTGTGCCTGCCCTGGGAGTGTTTGATGGGACAGTGTAGAGGGAGATTTACTCTGTATCTAACCCGTGCAGTACCTGCCCTGGGAGTGTATGATGGGGACAGTGTAGAGGGAGCATTACTTTGTATCTAACCCATGCTGTAACTGCCCGGGAGCGTTTGATGGGACAGTGTAGGGGGCGCTTTACTCTGTATCTAACCCGTGCTGTACCTGCCCTGGGAGTGTTTGATGGGAGAGTGTAGATGGAGCTTTACTCTGTATCTAACCCGTGCTGTGCCAACTCTGGGTGGGTTTGATGGGACTGCGTAGTGGGAAATATACGCTGTATCTAACCCGTGCTGTACCTGCCCTGGGAGTGTTTGATGGGAAAATTTAGAAGGATCTTTGCTCTGTATCTAACCCGTGCTGTATCTGCCCTGGGAGTGTTTGATGGGACAGTTTTGACGGAGCTTTACTCTGTATCTAACCCATGCTGTAACTGCCCTGGGAGTGTTTGATGGGACAGTGTAGCGGGAGCTTTACTCTGTATCTAACCCGTGCTGTAGCTGCCCTGGGAGTGTTTGATGGGGCAGTGTAGAGGGAGCTTTACTCTGTATCTAACCCATGCTGTACCTGCCGTGGGAGTGTTTGATGGGAAAATTTAGAAGGATCTTTGCTATGTAACTAACCCATGCTGTACCTGCCCTGGGAGTGTTTGTTGGGACAGTGTAGAGGGAGCTTTACTCTGTATCTAACCTGTGCTGTAAAAACTCTGGGTGGGTTTGATGGGACAGTGTTGTGGGAGCTTTACGCTGTATCTAACCCGTGCTGTACCTGCCCTGGGAGTGTTTGATGGGACAGTGTAGAGGGAACTTTACTGTGTATCTAAACCGTGCTGTACCATCTCTGGGAGTGTTTGATGGGACACTGTAGAGGGAACTTTACTCAGTATCTAACCCATGCTGTACCTGCGCTGGGAGTGTTTGATGAGGCAGTGTAGAGGGAACTTTACTCTGTATCTAACCCGTGCTGTACCATCTCTGGGAGTGTTTGATGGGACAGTGTGGAGGGAGCTTTACTCTGTATCTAACCCGTGCTGTACCTGCCCTGTGAGTGTTTGATGGGACAGTGCAGAGATAGTTTTACTCTGTCTCTAACCCCTGCTGCACCTGCCCTGGGAGTGTTTGATGGGACAGTGCAGAGGCAGCTTTACTCTGTATCCAACCCGTGCTGTGCCAACTCTTGCTGGGATTGATGGGACAGTGTAGAGGGAGCTTTACTCTGTATCTAACCCGTGCTGTACCTGCCCTGGGAGTGTTTGATGGGACAGTGTAGAGGGAGCTTTACTCTGTATCTAACCCCTGCTGCACCTGCCCTGGGAGGGTTTGATGGGACAGTGTAGAGGGAGCTTTACTCTGTATCTAACCCGTGCTGTGCCAACTCTTGCTGGGATTGATGGGACAGTGTAGAGGGAGCTTTACTCTGTATCTAACCCGTGCTGTACCTGCCCTGGGAGTGTTTGATGGGACAGTGTAGAGGGAGCTTTACTCTGTATCTAACCCCTGCTGTACCTGCCCTGGGATTGTTTGATGGGAAAATTTAGAAGGATCTTTGCTCTGTATCTAACCCATGCTGTACCTGCCCTTGGAGTATTTGACGGGACAGTGTAGAGGGAGCTTTACTCTGTATCTAACCCGTGCTGTACCTGCCCTGGGAGTGTTTGATGGGACAGTGTAGAGGGAACTTTACTCTGTATCTAAACCGTGCTGTACCTGACCTGGGAGTGTTTGATGGGACAGTGCAGAGAGAGTTTTACTCTGTCTCTCACCCGTGCTGTACCTGCCCTGGGAGTGTTTGATGGGACAGTGTAGAGGGAGCTTTACTCTGTATCTAACCCCTGCTGTACCTGCCCTGGGATTGTTTGATGGGAAAATTTAGAAGGATCTTTGCTCTGTATCTAACCCATGCTGTACCTGCCCTTGGAGTATTTGACGGGACAGTGTAGAGGGAGCTTTACTCTGTATCTTACCCGTGGTGTAAAAACTTTGGGTGGGTTTGATGGGACAGTATAGTGGGAGCTTTACGCTGTATGTAACCGTTGCTGTACCTGCCCTGGGAGTGTTTGATGGGACAGTGTAGAGGGAACTTTACTCTGTATCTAAACCGTGCTGTACCATCTCTGGGAGTGTTTGATGGGACACTGTAGAGGGAACTGTAAGGGATTCTGACCCTGCGTGTCTCGTGGCCTGTGAGATTCACGCGGCTCTGTGCAGCCTGTATGTCCGTGCGGGTCTAGGCCTTGCTGCCTGTTCTGGTCTCCAGCCAGTCTGGGAACACTAGACACACCTGTGAGTGGTTCGAATCACTCTCCCTTACGGTTCTAGACACTGGACTTAGATGCGAGAGCAGTAATGGAGATAAAACTCATGTAGACTTGGTTTGAATGGTACGAAATGGAAAATCTTTATTGCATGTTACTTAAGATTATGAAATACATGTCATAAGCACAGATTAATGACAGTACAATCTTACAAACAGTTATATAGTCGATCTTAGGGAAACGGGGAACGAACGGCACAAAATAAATAGGGGCACACATTACAAATATCCTTAATCCTTAAACCCTCCCCTATCAATATCTATCCTAAACTAGATTCGTAGGATTTCGAGACTCATGCTCACCACTCGTGATAACTCGGAGAAATTCCGAATAGCTGATCGGATGTTTTTCACCGCAGCACCCACGTGTCGGTCAGGAGATCTCCTGGTCCCACTTGTTTACTTGCTTCTGCTGCTCCGGCTAGCAGGCTGGACCGTCTGCTGTGATGAAGACCTGTGTTGGTTGGTTTAACAGGTACTCTTCGAGCACAGTTGTCAATATCGTCGATACGATATGTTTTCACGTTCCAGTTACTTTGGGCACAGTCCCGTTATCATCGATGCAATATGTTTCGTTATAAGTTCGAAGAAGTCTTCCTGGCGAGGAAAACTTGGCTAATCGACCTACAGGCGCGGTCGGGATTTACTGACCGTGGCGATGGATATGGTCTTCCTCTCTTCTCATCTCATCTCATCTTATCTCATCTCGGGCCCTCGGTTCCGCTGCCAGTTACCAACATAGGTCTTCGTTACGCGACACGAGGTAGATCCGAAACGGATCAGAAAGTTCAACAGTCTTCTCAGAAGAGGCAACAGGCAAGCAGGAGCGAGCCCAACTACGAGTACACAGGAGCAGCCACGAGGTTACGAATCGACCGGATAAAAGCACAGGAGCAAGAGAAAGAACGGACGGTTTGGAGCCTGCAATTATAGTGCAAAATCTTCCGTTTCCCGCCCAACTATAATGTCCATTCTTTTGTTTAAGGTCTGGCGCTCAAATGTCTTGTATGGGTGATCTCCGTTCTTAATGGGTTTCGGGGCTACTCGTAAATGTCTGAGTACCTGTTAATATTTCTCCCATTGTTAAATCGGTCGGTGTTCTCCCTGGAGGGGTTTGGGGCTTCCAAGTGTCCTGTATAACTACCTGCTAACGGCTCTCTCATCGTAGAGTCGTTGGGATTTTACATATTAATGTCTTTTGGATGGGCCCTTGATTACTCGGTACAATGGCTTTCCTTTGTACCTGGGAGACCGATTTCAGTATCTATGTGTATACTGCAAACCCATAATGTCTCGTGTATTATCTTCACTGTGCTGAATCTTAATCGATCTTGCACAAATGTTTATTGGAACGCCATCTTGTCTGCCTGTTGAAAAGTCTAGAATGTTCTGTCACGAGGTGCGGTGGCCATTTTACAGGCTGCTTGTGTCCACTTTAAACCTGCCAGCATTCTACTGAAATAAAAGCTGTTTGAACGAAACTTTGTGTTTTCCTTATTAATGAAATCGCGATATATTGCGAATTCTACAGTCCCTCCTGTTGATGCGAATAACTCCGCTTATCGTATCAAAAATCATAGTGGTGAGCAATATTATCTCGATTTCTCTCCGAATCCAGTAAATTAATCCCATAATTTTAACTTAGCTAGGGTCTCTGTGTCGTCCTCATTTCCCAAGAAAATTACATTTTATATCACCGTAGGCATTATTTGCCCTTAAACTTACACCACTTGTTTTCCTTCCCGGCGTAACCAGGCCGATGCCTCTCGTATCACCTGTATATTCGTCTTTTATTCAGGGAAAGGAGAAACAAAACCCAAAACCAAACAATCAATTTTAACTGTAACACCATCACCAAAATAATCAACACCAACTCTTAAAACATGTCGAGTTCCCAACGTATTTACAATCTCTGAAAATCTTATATGAGTACAGGCTTCCGCGGCGCACGTGGCGAGCGGGAGTGACGCCATTTTCCGATTACACGGTGCTCTCATCGTGCACGCGCACGTAACGTTCTCGCCACTCTCCCGTGTTTTCATGCTTGGTGAGGCGCTTGTCTCTTTTACAATGTACAACCAATAGGTACACTACAATGAAAACTTGGCATACGACTAAAATGTGGGAGGCTATTCTGATCCATGAAGGTACTTCAATATTGGTGAACAGATTCCACCACGGTGGAACTACTATATCCAGAATGTCTGTTCCTATTTCGACAGTTTTCTGCTCTAATGTATAAAAATGTTTCTGTGATACCGCGACGGCTTTCAAAAGCTTGGTGAGGTGTTCAGGGAGAGGGGGAATGAGGTATCCAAAATGCGTGACGAATCGCTGCAAGTCGGTGAAATTCTCTTTTACTGTGAGATGAACAGTGGATGGTTCAGGGATTGGGATAATTCGCTGTTGTGCTACTTGAACTTCCGCCCTGGGTTTAAAACAGAAACTGCTGTCACTCACCGGACACCGGCTACGGTTTCCATGCTGGTAGTGTTGCGCTGCAGTGGTAACACAATATGTTCCACCTCCGATGTATGCTACCTGCGGAGGCACATGATCTTGTGCCATTGCCTCCATGGTGCAATTCATGGACTTGGCGCCAGTCGTTCTGAACCCGCACTGTGGTGTTAAAAAGGCATTCAAGTGCTGGGGGCACAGTATTATGTGTGCTCCCCTGCCACGACAACCAGAGAGATCTGTACCTGTCATCGTTTGCTCCCAGCGGATGACGTAAGGTGGAACCGCTGCATAACGAATGTGGGCTCCCCCCTGAATGACACCGATGTTCTCTACCCGATATACCGGGGCGGGCTTTGCTGTGTCGCCCAAAACCGGCATACGTAGAACTATCCCCATGATGGTATGGTTCGATCGTCCACAGTCCACGGGGACTGGGTATGCTTCTGAAGCTAGCCTGAGCTGGCACGGGCTTAATGCGTTCTGAAAAGGGTGGAGCGCCCGTAGGTGTTTGTTACTTATCCAGGACGGAACCAAACCTTGTTTTAAATCCTCCAAATTAGTGCGGCCCTCGCCCAGTAACCACGCCCCGTAAAGCACGCACACCTCGTTCTGCGCAGCTTGATCGGATGCATTCCGATCTTCCCTAATCAGGGCATTTACCGTCTTTGCATGTTTCTCCAACTCTGCTATAATTTCCTTTAAATGGAGGGTCATGGCTTGGTCCTCGTGTAAACCCGACCCTACCACTTTATTCTCATCTGTTAGAATGTCTTTTAATTGTGTCTTTAAACCATTAATCTGGGTCTGCAGCTCCACACTGTCTAGAGCGTTGACCACAGATGTACCTGTGTTAAAAGCAGTGAACGCATCGTTCACCAAACCCCTTCTTTGCCTCCCTACTTGATCCAAAACTTCCTGTGGCGCGGTGTACAAACTTGTTTTATCAATTTCCGCGAAATCGAATTCATAAAATTGTCTGAACATCTTGGTCAACAGGACCTGGTACAACTGTTCCGTCTTTTTGGGGCACCACTCTGGTAACCGTACCTCAGTGAGATTTAAAATCACCGAGGCCACCGCGTAATGTACCCCCTGAAATAGTATCTGGTCTGTGGGGACCAGTACCAAACCATTCCCGGGTCCCTTACTAGCTTTAGGGCACCCTTCTTCCTCAGCTAGAACCACCGGAATCGTGGGCGGGGCTTTGCGTGGGCGCGTAATGAGCTCAGTGGCATTTACTGGGATCGGGGAGAATGGGGCTCCGCACCCCCTGGTGCTCGCATCCCACCTCATCCCCTGTCCGTTATCCTGCCATTGATTAATAAAAAATATGGAGATGCCTTTGGGGCAAACGTACTTTGACCCCCACATACATACATAAATTCCCTCATCCGGTTCCCACCATTTGTCCCAACAGACTTTCACTTGTCCGTCTGTCCCCGTAATTGTCCGATGGGTATTATTACCCAGTCGTTCCCACTCGACCGAAGAGTTCCTCATAGTTTTGCTCAGCTTTCGCAGCCACCACCATCGGCTCAATGGGACCTTCCCACTACAAGTCAAACAAATCCGTTTGCCGACGGTGACGCTGATCCTGGGTGCGATGATCCTTACTTTGGGGCACAGTAAAGAAGTCTCTTTGTAGGCAAACCCCGATGTGCTAGAATACTCCGTTGAGTTCGTTCCCAGCCATCCTGGCCACCTTCCCTTGTGGAAATAGGTGCTGGTTTCCTCTGCCTCCCGTCTTCCGGTCCCATCCACCGCGATGGGGGCCGTGTCCCCGGAACATCCAAACACCACGACATCCTTGGTGCGGCCTCGATAGGCCAATCCACATCCGATTGCCACGAGCAATACTAGAATTCGTTCCATCCTTCCTTGGTTCCTGTGATCAGATAGAATGAGGTAGCCAGCCTCGCAAGAGTCTCTGGCTTTTGTGAAGGGTGAGCGGGTCCCCTGACCTCGCCTCATGTAAACTTCAACGTTCGCTGAATAAACTTCAACTAAACCTATCTTTAAAACTCCCATCATTTTATCGTTTTCTGTTAAAAACACTACAAACTTAACTTTATTAAAACTATAAACTTAACCTTGAACTATAAACTTAAAACTTAAAACTATAACTTTACAGTGCCGCCCGTTCTCAGGGCGGCCCCTTTAAATTCTGAGAAGGCTGCTGCGAGCTCTTCCCGACGGTGGGAGGGCACTGACCCTTCCCTCTGATCTGCCGCAGCCTGTTACTGCTGCGATGTGGCCGGTCTGTACCTGGGTTATCTTAACCTGAAATTTTCGCCTTGGGGCAGTCTGGGGACATGACCACATCCTCCTGGGCTGGGGTTCTCTACTTGACCTACGGGGAGTTGCTATGGGCGGGGGTTCCGTGACGGACGGACCGGGTTCCGAGACCTCCATCGGGATGACCTGGGGTTCCATCACAGTCGCCGGCTCCGCCTCCGCTGACTCCGCCTCCCTAACCTCGGGGCTGGCAGTTCGTGGCTCCGCCCTGCTCGGCCCAGCAGGCGGCCCTTCACTCGTGATCTCTGCCTCCCCTGAGGACTGGACGTTCAAAGCGGGCGGCCACATCTCTGGGAGCCACACCGGTACTCTCTGTGCTCCCATAGCGGCTGGCCCTGCCTCCTCTAGCTCCTCCCTCCTGTCCTCGGGACCTGCAGCTTGTGTGTCCACCCTGTGTGGATCTCTACCTACAGCCCCCATTCCCTCCAGACCGTTCCTCAGGAACCACCCGTCATCATCACTATGCTCATCTGCACTATCCTCATCTGACCAGGGTACCCTGAATTCTTCCTCATCTAACCCCCAATTCCAGAAAAACGCTGCATGATCGTCCGGGATGTCCCTTCCCCTGATGCAAGCTGCTATGCCTGCCTGTGTGCCTTGTGGTCCTACCTGGGGCTGTGCTTTCCCATTGGCGGGATTTACCCCTGTCGTTTTCCCCTGCGCACCTGGCTGGTACAGTTTGCATTGGTTTATGTGGAACCACTTAGTGCGCCGAGGTACTTTTACGGCGTAAACCATGGGACTCGCCTTATCTACAATGTTGTAGGGTCCCATATACAGTGGTTCCAGACTCCCTACTCTGGCGTAGTTTCTGACCATGACCTGGTCTCCTACTTCCCACTCCCGCGTTTTGCGGGGTTCCAGCAACAAGCGATTGCCCTGATGTTGCCTTCCCATGTTCCCAGCCGCCTGCTCATAAACTTGCTTCAGGCGCTCCAAGAGAGTCTGGGCGAACTTGTCCCTGCTTATCTCTTGGAGCTGACCCTCAGTGAGCACCGGTGCTAGCACATGGGTGGGGGTTCGCATGAGCCTCCCAGTCATTACCTCGTGCGGGGAGTACCCCGTACTTTTTGACTGACTGGCCCGGACCCCCATGAGGACTAAAGGCAGAACTTCCGCCCATTTTTGGGGCGAGTTCCTAGTCTCTTTCCTCAATTTCTCCTTCAGGGTCCGGTTCATACGTTCAACAATCCCGGATGACTGGGGATTGTGTGCTACGTGCCACTTCCCTTCAATGCCCAAAAGCATGAGGGTGTTCTGCATCACCTGGCCGGTGAAATGACTCCCTTGGTCTGACTCCACAAAACGGGGAAGTCCCCACCGCGAGAACACTTCCCGGACCAAGATTTTTGCTGTACCCAGTGCCGTAGCTGTTCGACAAGGGAAGGCTTCCACCCACTTGGAAAACACATCCACCAGGACGAGGCAGTACTTATAACCTCCCTGGGTGGTGGGCAGGGGTCCTATATAGTCGATCTGTATCGACTGCCATGGTCCCTCTACCCTTCTTACGTGTCCCATGGGCACCTTCCTTTTCTGGGGGTCTGGGTTGTTTGCAGCGCACACAAGACAGTTTGCACAGAACTCGCGGACTTGTTCCCTGAGCCCTGGCCACCATCCCGCTTGCTCTACCCGTTGCCAGGTAACCTCGGGCCCGGGGTGCCCTGCCCCTGGTCCCTCGTGAGCCAACTGGAGGAATTCCCTCCTGTGCTGCTGTGGCACAACCCACTGCTCCTCGCGGAACAGCATGCCTTCCTTAACTGAAAGGGTTGCCGTACTGTACGGACCTTCTACCTGCCTCCCCTCAGCAATCGTTTTTAGGACTGCTTTTAGGGCGGGATCCTGGGTTTGGACGGTCTTGAGGTCCAGGGGCAATGCTACCCTGGTGTTCCCGGGATTCCCGTCCCCGCCTCGGACCGCTGCTATGGGTCCGGTCCTATAGGGGTTCCAGAAAGTGCCGTCGCGGGCACCTTCCCTGGCTAGCGCATCCGCCTGCCGGTTGCCCTCCCCACGGGGCTCTGTGGAGGAGTGAGCTTTCACCTTATGGATGAAAATCTCTCCTTCCTCCCCTACTGCTGCTGCTAAGATCTTTTCCAGCAAGGGCTTCACCGTTAAAGGTCGCCCGTCCGCGGAGGTGTATCCGCGGCGGGACCAAATGGCCAGGTATTCCGTACACGAATTGCAGGTGAACATGCTGTCCGAGCAAATCGTGTATGGGGTTGGGAAAATGTCTGGGTGGGTCACAACGTACACCACGGCAGACAGCTCAGCCTGCTGCGCGCTCATGGTGCTAGGGAGCTTGATCGCCAGGGCAAGGTCTGCCGCAGGGTCATAAACTCCACACCCTGTGAGTCGCTCGCCAGCAGATACTGTGCTAGACCCATCAACATAAATCTCGCGCCCAGTGGGATGTATCCCGGCCCGTAAACCTATGTTGACGTCCCACACCCCTTCCACCGAACACCGGTGGGCTGTACCGGGGTATACCAAATTGGCCGCAAGCCTTGGCTCGCAAAGACCTTTTACTCTAAGATCCAACTGGGAGAGAAGAAGGGTCCAACGCGCAATGCGTGCGCTGCTTACGGTCCCGTCTTTAATCCTCCCATCCAGAAGCATCTTAGTTGGTGTGTGATGTGTGAGGAGAGTGATGGGAGAGAGCCCTGTGAAGATCGCTGATCTTTTCACAGCCCAATGCGTGGCTAAAAGGTGCCTTTCGCAATTGGAGAAACTTCTCTCCACATCCGTTAATACCCTGGATGAATAGACAACCGGCCTCAGCTTGCCGTGACGCTCTTGGAGCAGCACGGCGCTTAAGCTGTCTCCACTGGCAGCTACCTCCAGGAAAAACTCCTTCCCCCCATCTATGGCCCCTAAGGCTGGCGCGGTCTGCAGATCCCTTTTTAACTTCTCGAAGGCTGCTTGGCAGCCCTCGTCCCAAAGCCACTCCACCCCCTTATGGAGGAGTCGGAGGAGCGGCGCCGCTGTGGCCGCATAATCTTCGATAAAATCCCTGCAGTAACCGGTCAGTCCCAAGAAGGACCTCACACCCCTTACGTTGTTGGGAATCGGTAATTCTTGCACCGACTCCCTCCTTGCTTTGTCTATGGCTCTTTCCCCAGCGCGTATGGTCAGTCCCAGGAATTTTACTTCCCGCTGACCGATACGTGCTTTCTTAGGGTTTATTTTAAAACCCTTTCTCGCTAACAGCTCCAATAACTCGTCCAGTAGTGGTCCGTGCTCCTCCCTTGAGTCCGTAAATAGGAGCAAATCATCCACATACTGTACTATCTGATTGGGCTGACTAAACTCCTTTAAACTTCCTGCCATACACTGATGAAAAATACTGGGGCTATTGTGGAAACCCTGTGGCAGACAGTTCCACGTGTACTGTTGCCCTTTGAAAGTAAAGGCAAACTTGTACTGGTCCTCTCGCCGCAGCGGGATGGACCAAAAACCGTTCGAGATATCCAGCACCGTGAACGTGGTCGCGGACGCTGGGATGCTCCCTATTAGGTCAGCAACTGCTGCTACTGTGGGCGCGCAGGCGGGAATGTTACTGTTAAGGACTCTGTAGTCCACCGTGGCTCTCCACGAATTATCCGGCTTCCTAACCGGCCATAATGGGGAGTTCACGTGTGTGGCTATTGGCCTCAACACGCCCTGCTGCACCAAGGAAGACATTGCTGTCTCCATATCGGGTTCTGCTTCTTTGGGGAAGTTATACTGCTTTTGGGGTCGGGTCATGGGGTCCCCATCTACGCTGACCTCAAACCCGACCACTCTCCCACAATCGTGCTTGTGGGTTGCAAACGCGTGCATATTATCTGACACATACGTTTGCATGTCCGTTGGGACATCTGCGACCATAAGCCTGAGGTCGTAGCCTCCGGATGGCTGTACGGTACACAGGACCCCTGTTTCTTCCTCCCCCGGAATCACTATTACCTCGCCCTTTTCACCTTTAGCCCCCCAGAGACAGTGATTTCTGAGGTCCACGAGGATCCCGTGTCCCGCTAGGAGATCGGACCCGAGAATACCTCTTCCACCCCCCTTTTGCCATGCCATCAGTATACACTTCCACTTAAGGCGAAGTGTTCCTAAACGAATGGATAGTGGAAGGGAAAACGTGCCAGCCTGTTCTTTTCCTGTGAACCCTGCTAACGTGAATGGGACCTTGGTAGATAGCGGCGAGTCAAAAGGGTTATCTGTATGGATTATGGTGCAAGAAGCTCCCGTGTCCAACAAATAACTACCCTTCTGTTTCTCTACCTCCATCTCCACCACAGGTCGCCTCCACGCATCATAGCTAAGCGGACACAGGTAGACGGGCTGTGCTGGTTCTAGTCATGGGGTACTATTAGACGGTCCTGCGGCACCTACGGGGCCGGTTGCGACCGCCACCTGTCCACGCGCATTCAAAACCAGCTTGCGCATGGCTCCTAACACTGCTTCGAGGTCGTCGGGAGGGGTGGGTGCCTTGGCTTCCTTAGCCGGGACAGGCGCCTGGGCTCGGACCGCGGGATTTTTATCCTTGGAATCCTTCCAAGGGTTCCTGCAATGCTTGCGCCAGTGCCCTGTCTTCCCACACCCGTAACAAGCATTACTTGCCTGTGGGGCGCGATTACCCTCCTGATGCCACTCTCTTTGATACGGGCTGCGGGTCGTACCTCATGTACTCTTCCTTTAAGGGGACGTGTTGCCATACCCCTTATATTGCGATAACCTAACGTGAGTCGATTCAAGACCGACTCTTCCGTAATGTTGGGGTCATTGGGATCAAACCATGCTTTTGCCTGTTCTCTAACGGCTGGTAAACTGTTGGCTATTATGCACCTAAGCCAATGAGTTAAAGCTAAACCTTCCACATCTTCGCGCTCGGGCGCACCTAGACAGCTGCGCTCATATACTGGCCACAGCCTGTCGGCAAAAACCTTCGGGGGTTCTCCCTCCATCTGCACTGTCTGTCCCACTCTAGCAAACGGACCTTCGTCGTTCGCCCCCAACACTTCCAGGACCTCATTCTTTAATTCCTCATAACTCTTGGTTCCCCTCTTGCTCTCGCCTGAGAGACACTGAAGGACCGAGCTGTCTAATGAGAACAGCAGCATTTTTGCTGTCTCCCCATCATCGCAGCCGTTAATGGCTGCGGCTTGCTCAACTTCTCTGAAATGTACGGAAGGGTCGTCTGCCTCGGTCAGCTTCCGTACGTGATTTATCATAGCTCTCAGCTGATGTGAACTGTGAGGCAACACCAGCTGTCCGAGGAGATCCCCCGGTTCTTCCCCACCGTTTCTGCTTGGGCCCCTTTTAATACCCGTTACTGGATACAACGATCCCTTTTCTACTTCCTTTTCAATGGGCTCTTTTGTTTCTTCCATTGCTTCCTCCCTAACCCAGGTTTCTGAATAGCTGGGTAGCGCGGAGGGCGCAGTGGCTACTACTTCTTCTGCTTTATTTGGTGGGGATTTTCTAAATCTCTCATTTACTAGCGGCTGGTGCGCCGACGGATTGATAAGGCACACCATGCCGTTCGCATTGTTCACGGCCTTTTTGAGGTGCTCTATCTCCCTTTGGCAGGCGCTATGATCGGCTCCCTGAAACTTATCCTCAAGGGCCAACTTATATGCCGCCCTAACCCCCATTAAGCTCTCTTCTTGAGTTCTTATCTGGGCAGCTTGGCGGTTACATCTTTCCTTTAACCTGCTCTCATTCAATTTTGCCTCAGTGACCTGGCACTCGAGATAATCTATCCTTGTTTTAAGGTGACTGGAGACTTCCTGGCTTTCTTGGTGTAACTCATTTAAATTCTTAATGAGCACCTCCCCTCCAGAAACCTTCTCCTCCATTTCTCCCTCTAAATGACTGATTCGAGCTACTAGCGCTGTAATGGTCTGGTTGGAAATCTGAACCTGCCTTTTGTAACACATAAGCCAGACTGCTTTCTCAAGTGTCTTTTTATGTTCTTTACTATCTGTCCACCTTTCAGCTGCCTCTAGTGGGCTCTTATCCGCTAACAATTCACTTATCCATTTCTTAGTTAGATTAACCTTTCCAAACACATAATCCGCTATCTTTTCCTGCATAACATTTCGTACAGTCATTCCAAAATCTAACACACTACCCTCTCGCTGCCAGTGTCCTGCCGCGGTCGCCATTTTCTGTAAGGGATTCTGACCCTGCGTGTCTCGTGGCCTGTGAGATTCACGCGGCTCTGTGCAGCCTGTATGTCCGTGCGGGTCTAGGCCTTGCTGCCTGTTCTGGTCTCCAGCCAGTCTGGGAACACTAGACACACCTGTGAGTGGTTCGAATCACTCTCCCTTACGGTTCTAGACACTGGACTTAGATGCGAGAGCAGTAATGGAGATAAAACTCATGTAGACTTGGTTTGAATGGTACGAAATGGAAAATCTTTATTGCATGTTACTTAAGATTATGAAATACATGTCATAAGCACAGATTAATGACAGTACAATCTTACAAACAGTTATATAGTCGATCTTAGGGAAACGGGGAACGAACGGCACAAAATAAATAGGGGCACACATTACAAATATCCTTAATCCTTAAACCCTCCCCTATCAATATCTATCCTAAACTAGATTCGTAGGATTTCGAGACTCATGCTCACCACTCGTGATAACTCGGAGAAATTCCGAATAGCTGATCGGATGTTTTTCACCGCAGCACCCACGTGTCGGTCAGGAGATCTCCTGGTCCCACTTGTTTACTTGCTTCTGCTGCTCCGGCTAGCAGGCTGGACCGTCTGCTGTGATGAAGACCTGTGTTGGTTGGTTTAACAGGTACTCTTCGAGCACAGTTGTCAATATCGTCGATACGATATGTTTTCACGTTCCAGTTACTTTGGGCACAGTCCCGTTATCATCGATGCAATATGTTTCGTTATAAGTTCGAAGAAGTCTTCCTGGCGAGGAAAACTTGGCTAATCGACCTACAGGCGCGGTCGGGATTTACTGACCGTGGCGATGGATATGGTCTTCCTCTCTTCTCATCTCATCTCATCTTATCTCATCTCGGGCCCTCGGTTCCGCTGCCAGTTACCAACATAGGTCTTCGTTACGCGACACGAGGTAGATCCGAAACGGATCAGAAAGTTCAACAGTCTTCTCAGAAGAGGCAACAGGCAAGCAGGAGCGAGCCCAACTACGAGTACACAGGAGCAGCCACGAGGTTACGAATCGACCGGATAAAAGCACAGGAGCAAGAGAAAGAACGGACGGTTTGGAGCCTGCAATTATAGTGCAAAATCTTCCGTTTCCCGCCCAACTATAATGTCCATTCTTTTGTTTAAGGTCTGGCGCTCAAATGTCTTGTATGGGTGATCTCCGTTCTTAATGGGTTTCGGGGCTACTCGTAAATGTCTGAGTACCTGTTAATATTTCTCCCATTGTTAAATCGGTCGGTGTTCTCCCTGGAGGGGTTTGGGGCTTCCAAGTGTCCTGTATAACTACCTGCTAACGGCTCTCTCATCGTAGAGTCGTTGGGATTTTACATATTAATGTCTTTTGGATGGGCCCTTGATTACTCGGTACAATGGCTTTCCTTTGTACCTGGGAGACCGATTTCAGTATCTATGTGTATACTGCAAACCCATAATGTCTCGTGTATTATCTTCACTGTGCTGAATCTTAATCGATCTTGCACAAATGTTTATTGGAACGCCATCTTGTCTGCCTGTTGAAAAGTCTAGAATGTTCTGTCACGAGGTGCGGTGGCCATTTTACAGGCTGCTTGTGTCCACTTTAAACCTGCCAGCATTCTACTGAAATAAAAGCTGTTTGAACGAAACTTTGTGTTTTCCTTATTAATGAAATCGCGATATATTGCGAATTCTACAGTCCCTCCTGTTGATGCGAATAACTCCGCTTATCGTATCAAAAATCATAGTGGTGAGCAATATTATCTCGATTTCTCTCCGAATCCAGTAAATTAATCCCATAATTTTAACTTAGCTAGGGTCTCTGTGTCGTCCTCATTTCCCAAGAAAATTACATTTTATATCACCGTAGGCATTATTTGCCCTTAAACTTACACCACTTGTTTTCCTTCCCGGCGTAACCAGGCCGATGCCTCTCGTATCACCTGTATATTCGTCTTTTATTCAGGGAAAGGAGAAACAAAACCCAAAACCAAACAATCAATTTTAACTGTAACACCATCACCAAAATAATCAACACCAACTCTTAAAACATGTCGAGTTCCCAACGTATTTACAATCTCTGAAAATCTTATATGAGTACAGGCTTCCGCGGCGCACGTGGCGAGCGGGAGTGACGCCATTTTCCGATTACACGGTGCTCTCATCGTGCACGCGCACGTAACGTTCTCGCCACTCTCCCGTGTTTTCATGCTTGGTGAGGCGCTTGTCTCTTTTACAATGTACAACCAATAGGTACACTACAATGAAAACTTGGCATACGACTAAAATGTGGGAGGCTATTCTGATCCATGAAGGTACTTCAATATTGGTGAACAGATTCCACCACGGTGGAACTACTATATCCAGAATGTCTGTTCCTATTTCGACAGTTTTCTGCTCTAATGTATAAAAATGTTTCTGTGATACCGCGACGGCTTTCAAAAGCTTGGTGAGGTGTTCAGGGAGAGGGGGAATGAGGTATCCAAAATGCGTGACGAATCGCTGCAAGTCGGTGAAATTCTCTTTTACTGTGAGATGAACAGTGGATGGTTCAGGGATTGGGATAATTCGCTGTTGTGCTACTTGAACTTCCGCCCTGGGTTTAAAACAGAAACTGCTGTCACTCACCGGACACCGGCTACGGTTTCCATGCTGGTAGTGTTGCGCTGCAGTGGTAACACAATATGTTCCACCTCCGATGTATGCTACCTGCGGAGGCACATGATCTTGTGCCATTGCCTCCATGGTGCAATTCATGGACTTGGCGCCAGTCGTTCTGAACCCGCACTGTGGTGTTAAAAAGGCATTCAAGTGCTGGGGGCACAGTATTATGTGTGCTCCCCTGCCACGACAACCAGAGAGATCTGTACCTGTCATCGTTTGCTCCCAGCGGATGACGTAAGGTGGAACCGCTGCATAACGAATGTGGGCTCCCCCCTGAATGACACCGATGTTCTCTACCCGATATACCGGGGCGGGCTTTGCTGTGTCGCCCAAAACCGGCATACGTAGAACTATCCCCATGATGGTATGGTTCGATCGTCCACAGTCCACGGGGACTGGGTATGCTTCTGAAGCTAGCCTGAGCTGGCACGGGCTTAATGCGTTCTGAAAAGGGTGGAGCGCCCGTAGGTGTTTGTTACTTATCCAGGACGGAACCAAACCTTGTTTTAAATCCTCCAAATTAGTGCGGCCCTCGCCCAGTAACCACGCCCCGTAAAGCACGCACACCTCGTTCTGCGCAGCTTGATCGGATGCATTCCGATCTTCCCTAATCAGGGCATTTACCGTCTTTGCATGTTTCTCCAACTCTGCTATAATTTCCTTTAAATGGAGGGTCATGGCTTGGTCCTCGTGTAAACCCGACCCTACCACTTTATTCTCATCTGTTAGAATGTCTTTTAATTGTGTCTTTAAACCATTAATCTGGGTCTGCAGCTCCACACTGTCTAGAGCGTTGACCACAGATGTACCTGTGTTAAAAGCAGTGAACGCATCGTTCACCAAACCCCTTCTTTGCCTCCCTACTTGATCCAAAACTTCCTGTGGCGCGGTGTACAAACTTGTTTTATCAATTTCCGCGAAATCGAATTCATAAAATTGTCTGAACATCTTGGTCAACAGGACCTGGTACAACTGTTCCGTCTTTTTGGGGCACCACTCTGGTAACCGTACCTCAGTGAGATTTAAAATCACCGAGGCCACCGCGTAATGTACCCCCTGAAATAGTATCTGGTCTGTGGGGACCAGTACCAAACCATTCCCGGGTCCCTTACTAGCTTTAGGGCACCCTTCTTCCTCAGCTAGAACCACCGGAATCGTGGGCGGGGCTTTGCGTGGGCGCGTAATGAGCTCAGTGGCATTTACTGGGATCGGGGAGAATGGGGCTCCGCACCCCCTGGTGCTCGCATCCCACCTCATCCCCTGTCCGTTATCCTGCCATTGATTAATAAAAAATATGGAGATGCCTTTGGGGCAAACGTACTTTGACCCCCACATACATACATAAATTCCCTCATCCGGTTCCCACCATTTGTCCCAACAGACTTTCACTTGTCCGTCTGTCCCCGTAATTGTCCGATGGGTATTATTACCCAGTCGTTCCCACTCGACCGAAGAGTTCCTCATAGTTTTGCTCAGCTTTCGCAGCCACCACCATCGGCTCAATGGGACCTTCCCACTACAAGTCAAACAAATCCGTTTGCCGACGGTGACGCTGATCCTGGGTGCGATGATCCTTACTTTGGGGCACAGTAAAGAAGTCTCTTTGTAGGCAAACCCCGATGTGCTAGAATACTCCGTTGAGTTCGTTCCCAGCCATCCTGGCCACCTTCCCTTGTGGAAATAGGTGCTGGTTTCCTCTGCCTCCCGTCTTCCGGTCCCATCCACCGCGATGGGGGCCGTGTCCCCGGAACATCCAAACACCACGACATCCTTGGTGCGGCCTCGATAGGCCAATCCACATCCGATTGCCACGAGCAATACTAGAATTCGTTCCATCCTTCCTTGGTTCCTGTGATCAGATAGAATGAGGTAGCCAGCCTCGCAAGAGTCTCTGGCTTTTGTGAAGGGTGAGCGGGTCCCCTGACCTCGCCTCATGTAAACTTCAACGTTCGCTGAATAAACTTCAACTAAACCTATCTTTAAAACTCCCATCATTTTATCGTTTTCTGTTAAAAACACTACAAACTTAACTTTATTAAAACTATAAACTTAACCTTGAACTATAAACTTAAAACTTAAAACTATAACTTTACAGTGCCGCCCGTTCTCAGGGCGGCCCCTTTAAATTCTGAGAAGGCTGCTGCGAGCTCTTCCCGACGGTGGGAGGGCACTGACCCTTCCCTCTGATCTGCCGCAGCCTGTTACTGCTGCGATGTGGCCGGTCTGTACCTGGGTTATCTTAACCTGAAATTTTCGCCTTGGGGCAGTCTGGGGACATGACCACATCCTCCTGGGCTGGGGTTCTCTACTTGACCTACGGGGAGTTGCTATGGGCGGGGGTTCCGTGACGGACGGACCGGGTTCCGAGACCTCCATCGGGATGACCTGGGGTTCCATCACAGTCGCCGGCTCCGCCTCCGCTGACTCCGCCTCCCTAACCTCGGGGCTGGCAGTTCGTGGCTCCGCCCTGCTCGGCCCAGCAGGCGGCCCTTCACTCGTGATCTCTGCCTCCCCTGAGGACTGGACGTTCAAAGCGGGCGGCCACATCTCTGGGAGCCACACCGGTACTCTCTGTGCTCCCATAGCGGCTGGCCCTGCCTCCTCTAGCTCCTCCCTCCTGTCCTCGGGACCTGCAGCTTGTGTGTCCACCCTGTGTGGATCTCTACCTACAGCCCCCATTCCCTCCAGACCGTTCCTCAGGAACCACCCGTCATCATCACTATGCTCATCTGCACTATCCTCATCTGACCAGGGTACCCTGAATTCTTCCTCATCTAACCCCCAATTCCAGAAAAACGCTGCATGATCGTCCGGGATGTCCCTTCCCCTGATGCAAGCTGCTATGCCTGCCTGTGTGCCTTGTGGTCCTACCTGGGGCTGTGCTTTCCCATTGGCGGGATTTACCCCTGTCGTTTTCCCCTGCGCACCTGGCTGGTACAGTTTGCATTGGTTTATGTGGAACCACTTAGTGCGCCGAGGTACTTTTACGGCGTAAACCATGGGACTCGCCTTATCTACAATGTTGTAGGGTCCCATATACAGTGGTTCCAGACTCCCTACTCTGGCGTAGTTTCTGACCATGACCTGGTCTCCTACTTCCCACTCCCGCGTTTTGCGGGGTTCCAGCAACAAGCGATTGCCCTGATGTTGCCTTCCCATGTTCCCAGCCGCCTGCTCATAAACTTGCTTCAGGCGCTCCAAGAGAGTCTGGGCGAACTTGTCCCTGCTTATCTCTTGGAGCTGACCCTCAGTGAGCACCGGTGCTAGCACATGGGTGGGGGTTCGCATGAGCCTCCCAGTCATTACCTCGTGCGGGGAGTACCCCGTACTTTTTGACTGACTGGCCCGGACCCCCATGAGGACTAAAGGCAGAACTTCCGCCCATTTTTGGGGCGAGTTCCTAGTCTCTTTCCTCAATTTCTCCTTCAGGGTCCGGTTCATACGTTCAACAATCCCGGATGACTGGGGATTGTGTGCTACGTGCCACTTCCCTTCAATGCCCAAAAGCATGAGGGTGTTCTGCATCACCTGGCCGGTGAAATGACTCCCTTGGTCTGACTCCACAAAACGGGGAAGTCCCCACCGCGAGAACACTTCCCGGACCAAGATTTTTGCTGTACCCAGTGCCGTAGCTGTTCGACAAGGGAAGGCTTCCACCCACTTGGAAAACACATCCACCAGGACGAGGCAGTACTTATAACCTCCCTGGGTGGTGGGCAGGGGTCCTATATAGTCGATCTGTATCGACTGCCATGGTCCCTCTACCCTTCTTACGTGTCCCATGGGCACCTTCCTTTTCTGGGGGTCTGGGTTGTTTGCAGCGCACACAAGACAGTTTGCACAGAACTCGCGGACTTGTTCCCTGAGCCCTGGCCACCATCCCGCTTGCTCTACCCGTTGCCAGGTAACCTCGGGCCCGGGGTGCCCTGCCCCTGGTCCCTCGTGAGCCAACTGGAGGAATTCCCTCCTGTGCTGCTGTGGCACAACCCACTGCTCCTCGCGGAACAGCATGCCTTCCTTAACTGAAAGGGTTGCCGTACTGTACGGACCTTCTACCTGCCTCCCCTCAGCAATCGTTTTTAGGACTGCTTTTAGGGCGGGATCCTGGGTTTGGACGGTCTTGAGGTCCAGGGGCAATGCTACCCTGGTGTTCCCGGGATTCCCGTCCCCGCCTCGGACCGCTGCTATGGGTCCGGTCCTATAGGGGTTCCAGAAAGTGCCGTCGCGGGCACCTTCCCTGGCTAGCGCATCCGCCTGCCGGTTGCCCTCCCCACGGGGCTCTGTGGAGGAGTGAGCTTTCACCTTATGGATGAAAATCTCTCCTTCCTCCCCTACTGCTGCTGCTAAGATCTTTTCCAGCAAGGGCTTCACCGTTAAAGGTCGCCCGTCCGCGGAGGTGTATCCGCGGCGGGACCAAATGGCCAGGTATTCCGTACACGAATTGCAGGTGAACATGCTGTCCGAGCAAATCGTGTATGGGGTTGGGAAAATGTCTGGGTGGGTCACAACGTACACCACGGCAGACAGCTCAGCCTGCTGCGCGCTCATGGTGCTAGGGAGCTTGATCGCCAGGGCAAGGTCTGCCGCAGGGTCATAAACTCCACACCCTGTGAGTCGCTCGCCAGCAGATACTGTGCTAGACCCATCAACATAAATCTCGCGCCCAGTGGGATGTATCCCGGCCCGTAAACCTATGTTGACGTCCCACACCCCTTCCACCGAACACCGGTGGGCTGTACCGGGGTATACCAAATTGGCCGCAAGCCTTGGCTCGCAAAGACCTTTTACTCTAAGATCCAACTGGGAGAGAAGAAGGGTCCAACGCGCAATGCGTGCGCTGCTTACGGTCCCGTCTTTAATCCTCCCATCCAGAAGCATCTTAGTTGGTGTGTGATGTGTGAGGAGAGTGATGGGAGAGAGCCCTGTGAAGATCGCTGATCTTTTCACAGCCCAATGCGTGGCTAAAAGGTGCCTTTCGCAATTGGAGAAACTTCTCTCCACATCCGTTAATACCCTGGATGAATAGACAACCGGCCTCAGCTTGCCGTGACGCTCTTGGAGCAGCACGGCGCTTAAGCTGTCTCCACTGGCAGCTACCTCCAGGAAAAACTCCTTCCCCCCATCTATGGCCCCTAAGGCTGGCGCGGTCTGCAGATCCCTTTTTAACTTCTCGAAGGCTGCTTGGCAGCCCTCGTCCCAAAGCCACTCCACCCCCTTATGGAGGAGTCGGAGGAGCGGCGCCGCTGTGGCCGCATAATCTTCGATAAAATCCCTGCAGTAACCGGTCAGTCCCAAGAAGGACCTCACACCCCTTACGTTGTTGGGAATCGGTAATTCTTGCACCGACTCCCTCCTTGCTTTGTCTATGGCTCTTTCCCCAGCGCGTATGGTCAGTCCCAGGAATTTTACTTCCCGCTGACCGATACGTGCTTTCTTAGGGTTTATTTTAAAACCCTTTCTCGCTAACAGCTCCAATAACTCGTCCAGTAGTGGTCCGTGCTCCTCCCTTGAGTCCGTAAATAGGAGCAAATCATCCACATACTGTACTATCTGATTGGGCTGACTAAACTCCTTTAAACTTCCTGCCATACACTGATGAAAAATACTGGGGCTATTGTGGAAACCCTGTGGCAGACAGTTCCACGTGTACTGTTGCCCTTTGAAAGTAAAGGCAAACTTGTACTGGTCCTCTCGCCGCAGCGGGATGGACCAAAAACCGTTCGAGATATCCAGCACCGTGAACGTGGTCGCGGACGCTGGGATGCTCCCTATTAGGTCAGCAACTGCTGCTACTGTGGGCGCGCAGGCGGGAATGTTACTGTTAAGGACTCTGTAGTCCACCGTGGCTCTCCACGAATTATCCGGCTTCCTAACCGGCCATAATGGGGAGTTCACGTGTGTGGCTATTGGCCTCAACACGCCCTGCTGCACCAAGGAAGACATTGCTGTCTCCATATCGGGTTCTGCTTCTTTGGGGAAGTTATACTGCTTTTGGGGTCGGGTCATGGGGTCCCCATCTACGCTGACCTCAAACCCGACCACTCTCCCACAATCGTGCTTGTGGGTTGCAAACGCGTGCATATTATCTGACACATACGTTTGCATGTCCGTTGGGACATCTGCGACCATAAGCCTGAGGTCGTAGCCTCCGGATGGCTGTACGGTACACAGGACCCCTGTTTCTTCCTCCCCCGGAATCACTATTACCTCGCCCTTTTCACCTTTAGCCCCCCAGAGACAGTGATTTCTGAGGTCCACGAGGATCCCGTGTCCCGCTAGGAGATCGGACCCGAGAATACCTCTTCCACCCCCCTTTTGCCATGCCATCAGTATACACTTCCACTTAAGGCGAAGTGTTCCTAAACGAATGGATAGTGGAAGGGAAAACGTGCCAGCCTGTTCTTTTCCTGTGAACCCTGCTAACGTGAATGGGACCTTGGTAGATAGCGGCGAGTCAAAAGGGTTATCTGTATGGATTATGGTGCAAGAAGCTCCCGTGTCCAACAAATAACTACCCTTCTGTTTCTCTACCTCCATCTCCACCACAGGTCGCCTCCACGCATCATAGCTAAGCGGACACAGGTAGACGGGCTGTGCTGGTTCTAGTCATGGGGTACTATTAGACGGTCCTGCGGCACCTACGGGGCCGGTTGCGACCGCCACCTGTCCACGCGCATTCAAAACCAGCTTGCGCATGGCTCCTAACACTGCTTCGAGGTCGTCGGGAGGGGTGGGTGCCTTGGCTTCCTTAGCCGGGACAGGCGCCTGGGCTCGGACCGCGGGATTTTTATCCTTGGAATCCTTCCAAGGGTTCCTGCAATGCTTGCGCCAGTGCCCTGTCTTCCCACACCCGTAACAAGCATTACTTGCCTGTGGGGCGCGATTACCCTCCTGATGCCACTCTCTTTGATACGGGGCTGCGGGTCGTACCTCATGTACTCTTCCTTTAAGGGGACGTGTTGCCATACCCCTTATATTGCGATAACCTAACGTGAGTCGATTCAAGACCGACTCTTCCGTAATGTTGGGGTCATTGGGATCAAACCATGCTTTTGCCTGTTCTCTAACGGCTGGTAAACTGTTGGCTATTATGCACCTAAGCCAATGAGTTAAAGCTAAACCTTCCACATCTTCGCGCTCGGGCGCACCTAGACAGCTGCGCTCATATACTGGCCACAGCCTGTCGGCAAAAACCTTCGGGGGTTCTCCCTCCATCTGCACTGTCTGTCCCACTCTAGCAAACGGACCTTCGTCGTTCGCCCCCAACACTTCCAGGACCTCATTCTTTAATTCCTCATAACTCTTGGTTCCCCTCTTGCTCTCGCCTGAGAGACACTGAAGGACCGAGCTGTCTAATGAGAACAGCAGCATTTTTGCTGTCTCCCCATCATCGCAGCCGTTAATGGCTGCGGCTTGCTCAACTTCTCTGAAATGTACGGAAGGGTCGTCTGCCTCGGTCAGCTTCCGTACGTGATTTATCATAGCTCTCAGCTGATGTGAACTGTGAGGCAACACCAGCTGTCCGAGGAGATCCCCCGGTTCTTCCCCACCGTTTCTGCTTGGGCCCCTTTTAATACCCGTTACTGGATACAACGATCCCTTTTCTACTTCCTTTTCAATGGGCTCTTTTGTTTCTTCCATTGCTTCCTCCCTAACCCAGGTTTCTGAATAGCTGGGTAGCGCGGAGGGCGCAGTGGCTACTACTTCTTCTGCTTTATTTGGTGGGGATTTTCTAAATCTCTCATTTACTAGCGGCTGGTGCGCCGACGGATTGATAAGGCACACCATGCCGTTCGCATTGTTCACGGCCTTTTTGAGGTGCTCTATCTCCCTTTGGCAGGCGCTATGATCGGCTCCCTGAAACTTATCCTCAAGGGCCAACTTATATGCCGCCCTAACCCCCATTAAGCTCTCTTCTTGAGTTCTTATCTGGGCAGCTTGGCGGTTACATCTTTCCTTTAACCTGCTCTCATTCAATTTTGCCTCAGTGACCTGGCACTCGAGATAATCTATCCTTGTTTTAAGGTGACTGGAGACTTCCTGGCTTTCTTGGTGTAACTCATTTAAATTCTTAATGAGCACCTCCCCTCCAGAAACCTTCTCCTCCATTTCTCCCTCTAAATGACTGATTCGAGCTACTAGCGCTGTAATGGTCTGGTTGGAAATCTGAACCTGCCTTTTGTAACACATAAGCCAGACTGCTTTCTCAAGTGTCTTTTTATGTTCTTTACTATCTGTCCACCTTTCAGCTGCCTCTAGTGGGCTCTTATCCGCTAACAATTCACTTATCCATTTCTTAGTTAGATTAACCTTTCCAAACACATAATCCGCTATCTTTTCCTGCATAACATTTCGTACAGTCATTCCAAAATCTAACACACTACCCTCTCGCTGCCAGTGTCCTGCCGCGGTCGCCATTTTCTGTAAGGGATTCTGACCCTGCGTGTCTCGTGGCCTGTGAGATTCACGCGGCTCTGTGCAGCCTGTATGTCCGTGCGGGTCTAGGCCTTGCTGCCTGTTCTGGTCTCCAGCCAGTCTGGGAACACTAGACACACCTGTGAGTGGTTCGAATCACTCTCCCTTACGGTTCTAGACACTGGACTTAGATGCGAGAGCAGTAATGGAGATAAAACTCATGTAGACTTGGTTTGAATGGTACGAAATGGAAAATCTTTATTGCATGTTACTTAAGATTATGAAATACATGTCATAAGCACAGATTAATGACAGTACAATCTTACAAACAGTTATATAGTCGATCTTAGGGAAACGGGGAACGAACGGCACAAAATAAATAGGGGCACACATTACAAATATCCTTAATCCTTAAACCCTCCCCTATCAATATCTATCCTAAACTAGATTCGTAGGATTTCGAGACTCATGCTCACCACTCGTGATAACTCGGAGAAATTCCGAATAGCTGATCGGATGTTTTTCACCGCAGCACCCACGTGTCGGTCAGGAGATCTCCTGGTCCCACTTGTTTACTTGCTTCTGCTGCTCCGGCTAGCAGGCTGGACCGTCTGCTGTGATGAAGACCTGTGTTGGTTGGTTTAACAGGTACTCTTCGAGCACAGTTGTCAATATCGTCGATACGATATGTTTTCACGTTCCAGTTACTTTGGGCACAGTCCCGTTATCATCGATGCAATATGTTTCGTTATAAGTTCGAAGAAGTCTTCCTGGCGAGGAAAACTTGGCTAATCGACCTACAGGCGCGGTCGGGATTTACTGACCGTGGCGATGGATATGGTCTTCCTCTCTTCTCATCTCATCTCATCTTATCTCATCTCGGGCCCTCGGTTCCGCTGCCAGTTACCAACATAGGTCTTCGTTACGCGACACGAGGTAGATCCGAAACGGATCAGAAAGTTCAACAGTCTTCTCAGAAGAGGCAACAGGCAAGCAGGAGCGAGCCCAACTACGAGTACACAGGAGCAGCCACGAGGTTACGAATCGACCGGATAAAAGCACAGGAGCAAGAGAAAGAACGGACGGTTTGGAGCCTGCAATTATAGTGCAAAATCTTCCGTTTCCCGCCCAACTATAATGTCCATTCTTTTGTTTAAGGTCTGGCGCTCAAATGTCTTGTATGGGTGATCTCCGTTCTTAATGGGTTTCGGGGCTACTCGTAAATGTCTGAGTACCTGTTAATATTTCTCCCATTGTTAAATCGGTCGGTGTTCTCCCTGGAGGGGTTTGGGGCTTCCAAGTGTCCTGTATAACTACCTGCTAACGGCTCTCTCATCGTAGAGTCGTTGGGATTTT
This sequence comes from Squalus acanthias, assembly GCA_030390025.1. Taxonomy (NCBI): domain Eukaryota; kingdom Metazoa; phylum Chordata; class Chondrichthyes; order Squaliformes; family Squalidae; genus Squalus; species Squalus acanthias. Next base: position 205,821 of record JASTWF010000635.1, on the reverse strand, counting down.
ACATATTAATGTCTTTTGGATGGGCCCTTGATTACTCGGTACAATGGCTTTCCTTTGTACCTGGGAGACCGATTTCAGTATCTATGTGTATACTGCAAACCCATAATGTCTCGTGTATTATCTTCACTGTGCTGAATCTTAATCGATCTTGCACAAATGTTTATTGGAACGCCATCTTGTCTGCCTGTTGAAAAGTCTAGAATGTTCTGTCACGAGGTGCGGTGGCCATTTTACAGGCTGCTTGTGTCCACTTTAAACCTGCCAGCATTCTACTGAAATAAAAGCTGTTTGAACGAAACTTTGTGTTTTCCTTATTAATGAAATCGCGATATATTGCGAATTCTACAGAACTTTACTCTGTATCTAACCCGTGCTGTACCTGCCCTGGGAGTGTTTGATGAGACAGTGTAGAGGGAACTTTACTCTGTCTCTAACCCCTGCTGCACCTGCCCTGGGAGTGTTTGATGGGACAGTGTAGAGGGAGCTTTACTCTGTATCCAACCCGTGCTGTGCCAACTCTTGCTGGGATTGATGGGACAGTGTAGAGGGAGCTTTACTCTGTATCTAAACCATGCTGTACCTGACCTGGGAGTGTTTGATGGGACAGTGCAGAGAGAGTTTTACTCTGTCTCTAACCCCTGCTGCACCTGCCCTGGGAGTGTTTGATGGGACAGTGTAGAGGGCGCTTTACTCTGTATCTAACCCATGCTGTGCCTGTCCTGGGAGTGTTTGTTGGGACAGTATTGAGGGAGTTTTACTCTGTATCTAACCTGTGCTGAAGCGACCCTGGGAGTGTTTGATGGGACATGGTAGAGGGAGCTTTACTCTGTATCAAACCTGTGCTGAACCTGCCCTGGGAGTGTTTCATGGGACAGTGTAGAGGGAAATTTACTCTGTATCTCACCTGTGCTGAACCTGCCCTGGGAGTGTTTGATGGGACAGTGTAAAGGGAGCTTTACTCTGTATCTAACCGTGCTGTAACTTCCCTGGGAGTGTTTGATGGGGCAGTGTAGACGGAGCTTTACTCTGTATCGAAATCGTGCTGTACCTGCCCTGGGAGTGTTTGATGGGAGAGTGTAGAGGGAGCTTTACTCTGTATCTAACCCGTGCTGTACCTGCCCTGGGAGTGTTTGATGGGAGAGGGTAGAGGGAGCTTTACTCTGTATCTCACCCGTGCTGTGCCAACTCTTGGTGGGATTGATGGGACAGTGTAGAGGGAGCTTTACTCTGTATCTAACCCGTGCTGTACCTGCCCTGGGAGTGTTTGATGAGACAGTGTAGAGGGAACTTTACTCTGTATCTAAACCGTGCTGTACCTGCCCTGGGAGTGTTTGATGAGACACTGTAGAGGGAACTTTACTCTGTATCTAAACCGTGCTGTACCTGCCCTGGGAGTGTTTGATGGGACAGTGCAGAGAGAGTTTTACTCTGTCTCTAACCCCTGCTGCACCTGCCCTGGGAGTGTTTGATGGGAGAGTGTAGAGGGAGCTTTACTCTGTATCGAACCGTGCTGTAACTTCCCTGGGTGTGTTTGATGGGGCAGTGTAGAGGGGGCTTTACTCTGTATCTCACTCGTGCTGTACCTGCCCTGGGAGTGTTTGATGGGACAGTGTAGAGGGAGCTTTACTCTGTATCTAACCTGTGCTGTACCTGCCCTGGGAGTGTATGATGGGGACAGTGTAGAGGGAGCATTACTCTGTATCTAACCCATGCTGTAACTGCCGGGAGTGTTTGATGGGACAGTGTAGGGGGCGCTTTACTCTGTATCTAACCCGTGCTGTACCTGCCCTGGGAGTGTTTGATGAGACAGTGTAGAGGGAGCTTTACTCTGTATCTAAACCGTGCTGTACATGCCCTGGGAGTGTTTGATGGGACAGTGCAGAGAGAGTTTTACTCTGTCTCTAACCCCTGCTGCACCTGCCCTGGGAGTGTTTGATGGGACAGTGTAGAGGGCGCTTTACTCGGTATCTAACCCATGCTGTGCCTGTCCTGGGAGTGTTTGTTGGGACAGTATTGAGGGAGTTTTACTCTGTATCTAACCTGTGCTGAAGCGACCCTGGGAGTGTTTGATGGGACATGGTAGAGGGAGCTTTACTCTGTATCAAACCTGTGCTGAACCTGCCCTGGGAGTGTTTCATGGGACAGTGTAGAGGGAACTTTACTCTGTATCTCACCTGTGCTGAACCTGCCCTGGGAGTGTTTGATGGGACAGTGTAAAGGGAGCTTTACTCTGTATCTAACCGTGCTGTAACTTCCCTGGGAGTGTTTGATGGGGCAGTGTAGACGGAGCTTTACTCTGTATCGAAATCGTGCTGTACCTGCCCTGGGAGTGTTTGATGGGAGAGTGTAGAGGGAGCTTTACTCTGTATCTAACCCGTGCTGTACCTGCCCTGGGAGTGTTTGATGGGAGAGGGTAGAGGGAGCTTTACTCTGTATCTCACCCGTGCTGTGCCAACTCTTGGTGGGATTGATGGGACAGTGTAGAGGGAGCTTTACTCTGTATCTAACCCGTGCTGTACCTGCCCTGGGAGTGTTTGATGAGACAGTGTAGAGGGAACTTTACTCTGTATCTAAACCGTGCTGTACCTGCCCTGGGAGTGTTTGATGAGACACTGTAGAGGGAACTTTACTCTGTATCTAAACCGTGCTGTACCTGCCCTGGGAGTGTTTGATGGGACAGTGCAGAGAGAGTTTTACTCTGTCTCTAACCCCTGCTGCACCTGCCCTGGGAGTGTTTGATGGGAGAGTGTAGAGGGAGCTTTACTCTGTATCGAACCGTGCTGTAACTTCCCTGGGTGTGTTTGATGGTCATGATGCGGAGATGCCGGTGTTGGACTGGGGTGGACAAAATTGAGAGGTCGCACAACACCAGGTTATAGTCCAACAGTTTTATTTGAAATCACAAGCTTTCGGAACTATCGCTCCTTCCTCAGGTGAAGTAAATTGGATACAGAATCGTCAGAGCATATATAGATGGAAAAAAAAGCATGTGTACTTTACAATTGCAGACCAATAAATTAAATCATCCTGACTATCTGCCGAGGTGTGATAAAGTTAATTAAGTCAGCCAGGAAGGTACCACATCAAAAGACATAGCAAGATACAACTGAGACAGACGGCAGCTTTTGACACGTTAGAACCCCTGCGACTTCACCTCATTGTCTCAGTTGTATCTTGCTATGTCTTTTGATGTGGTACCTTCCTGGCTGACTTAATTAACTTTATCACACCTCGGCAGATAGTCAGGATGATTTAATTTATTGGTCTGCAATTGTAAAGTACACATGCTTTTTTTTCCATCTATATATGCTCTGACGATTCTGTATCCAATTTACTTCACCTGAGGAAGGAGCGATAGTTCCGAAAGCTTGTGATTTCAAATAAAACTGTTGGACTATAACCTGGTGTTGTGCGACCTCTCAATTGTGTTTGATGGGGCAGTGTAGAGGGGGCTTTACTCTGTATCTCACTCGTGCTGTACCTGCCCTGGGAGTGTTTGATGGGACAGTGTAGAGGGAGCTTTACTCTGTATCTAACCTGTGCTGTACCTGCCCTGGGAGTGTATGATGGGGACAGTGTAGAGGGAGCATTACTCTGTATCTAACCCATGCTGTAACTGCCGGGAGTGTTTGATGGGACAGTGTAGGGGGCGCTTTACTCTGTATCTAACCCGTGCTGTACCTGCCCTGGGAGTGTTTGATGAGACAGTGTAGAGGGAGCTTTACTCTGTATCTAAACCGTGCTGTACATGCCCTGGGAGTGTTTGATGGGACAGTGCAGAGAGAGTTTTACTCTGTCTCTAACCCCTGCTGCACCTGCCCTGGGAGTATTTGATGGGGCAGTGTAGAGGGAGCTTTACTCTGTATGTAACCCGTGCTGTACCTGCCCTGGGAGTGTTTCATGGGACAGTGTAGAGGGAACTTTACTCTGTATCTCACCTGTGCTGAACCTGCCCTGGGAGTGTTTGATGGGACAGTGTAAAGGGAGCTTTACTCTGTATCTAACCGTGCTGTAACTTCCCTGGGAGTGTTTGATGTGGCAGTGTAGACGGAGCTTGACTCTGTATCGAAATCGTGCTGTACCTGCCCTGGGAGTGTTTGATGGGACAGTGTAGAGGGAGTTTTACTCTGTATCTTACCCCTGCTGCACCTGCCCTGGGAGGGTTTGATGGGACAGTGTAGAGGGAACTTTACTCTGTATCTAAACTGTGCTGTACCATCTCTGGGAGTGTTTGATGGGACACTGTAGAGGGAACTTTACTCTGTATCTAACCCGTGCTGTACCTGCCCTGGGAGTGTTTGATGAGACAGTGTAGTGTAGAATTCGCAATATATCGCGATTTTGTTAATAAGGAGAAAACACAGAGTTTCGTTCAAACAGCTTTTATTTCAGCAGAATGCTGGCAAGTTTAAAGTGGACACAAGCAGCCTGTAAAATGGCCGCCGCACCTCGTGACAGAACATTCTAGACTTTTCAACAGGCAGACAAGATGGCGTTCCAATAAACATTTGTGCAAGATCGATTAAGATTCAGCACAGTGAAGATAATACACGAGACATTATGGGTTTGCAGTATACACATAGATACTGAAATCGGTCTCCCAGGTACAAAGGAAAGCCATTGTACCGAGTAATCAAGGGCCCATCCAAAAGACATTAATATGTAAAATCCCGACGACTCTACGATGAGAGAGCCGTTAGCAGGTAGTCATACAGGACACTTGGAAGCCCCAAACCCCTCCAGGGAGAACACCGACCGATTTAACAATGGGAGAAATATTAACAGGTACTCAGACATTTACGAGTAGCCCCGAAACCCATTAAGAACGGAGATCACCCATACAAGACATTTGGGCGCCAAACCCTAAGCAAAAGAATGGACATTATAGTTGGGCGGGAAACGGAAGATTTTGCACTATAATTGCAGGCTCCAAACCGTCCATTCGCTCTCTTGCTCTCTTGCTCCTGTGCTTTTATCCGGTCGATTCGTAACCTCGTGGCTGCTCCTGTGTACTCGTAGTTGGGCTTCTGCTTGCCTGTTGCCTCTTCTGAAAAGACTGTTGAACTTTCTGATCCGTTCGGATCTACCTCGTGTCGCGTAACGAAGACCTATGTTGGTAACTGGCAGCGGAACCAAAGGCCCGAGATGAGATGAGATGAGATGAGATGAGATGAGATGAGATGAGAAGAGAGGAAGACCATATCCATCGCCACGGTCAGTAAATCCCGACCGCGCCTGTAGGTCGACTGTCCAAGTTTTCCTTGCTAGGAAGACTTCTTCGAACTTATAACGAAACATATTGCATCGATGATAATTGGACTGTGCCCAAAGTAACTGGAACGTGAAAACATATCGTATCGACGATATTGACAACTGTGCTCCAAGAGTACCTGTTAAACCAACCAACACAGGTCTTCATCACAGCAGACGGTCCAGCCTGCTAGCCGGAGCAGTAGAAGCAAGTAAACAAGTGGGACCAGGAGATCTCCTGACCGACACGTGGGTGCTGCGGTGAAAAACATCCGATCAGCTATTCGGAATTTCTCCGAGTTATCACGAGTGGTGAGCATGAGTCTCGAAATCCTACGAATCTAGTTTAGGATAGATATTGATAGGGGAGGGTTTAAGGATTAAGGATATTTGTAATGTGTGCCCCTATTTACTTTGTGCCGTTCGTTCCTCGTTTCCCTAAGATCGATTATATAACTGTTTGTAAGATTGTACTGTCATTAATCTGTGCTTATGACATGTATTTCATAATCTTAAGTATCATGCAATAAAGATTTTCCATTTCGTACCATTCAAACCAAGTCTACATGAGTTTTATCTCCATTACTGCTCTCGCATCTAAGTCCAGTGTCTAGAACCGTAAGGGAGAGTGAATCGAACCACTCACAGGTGTGTCTAGTGTTCCCAGACTGGCTGGAGACCAGAACAGGCAACAAGGCCTAGACCCGCACTGACATACAGGCTGCACAGAGCCGCGTGAATCTCACAGGCCGCGAGACACGCAGGGTCAGGAATCCCTTACAGTAGAGGGAACTTTACTCTGTATCTAAACCGTGCTGTACCTGCCCTGGGAGTGTTTGATGGGACAGTGCAGAGAGAGTTTTACTCTGTCTCTAACCCCTGCTGAACCTGCCCTGGGAGTGTTTGATGGGACAGTGTAGAGGGCGCTTTACTCTGTATCTAACCTATGCTGTGCCTGTCCTGGGAGTGTTTGTTGGGACAGTGTTGAGGGAGTTTTACTCTGTATCTAACCCGTGCTCTACCTGCCGTGGGAGTGTTTGATGGGACATGCTAGAGGGAGCTTTACTCTGTATCTAACCTGTGCTGAACCTGCCCTGGGAGTGTATGGTGGGACAGTGTAGAGGGAACTTTACTCTGTGTCTCACCTGTGCTGAACCTGCCCTGGGAGTGTTTGATGGGACAGTGTAGAGGGAACTTTACTCTGTGTCTCACCTGTGCTGAACCTGCCCTGGGAGTGTATGATGGGACAGTGTAGAGGGAACTTTACTCTGTGTCTCACCTGTGCTGAACCTGCCCTGGGAGTGTTTGATGGGACAGTGCAGAGGGAGCTTTACGCTATACCTAACCGTGCTGTAACTTCCCTGGGAGTGTTTGATGGGGCAGTGTAGAGGGAGCTTTACTCTGTATCTAACTCGTGCTGTACCTGCCCTGGGAGTGTTTGATGGGACAGTGTGGAGGGAGCTTTACTCTGTATCTAACCCGTGCTGTACCTGCCCTGGGAGTGTTTGATGGGACAGTGCAGAGGGAGCTTTACTCTGTATCTAACCCCTGCTGCACATGCCCTGGGAGGGTTTGATGGGACAGTGTAGAGGGAGATTTACTCTGTATCTAACCCGTGCTGTACCTGCCCTGGGATTGTTTGATGGGAAAATTTAGAAGGATCTTTGCTCTGTATCTAACCCGTGCTGTACCTGCCCTGGGAGTGTTTGATGGGAGAGGGTAGAGGGAGCTTTACTCTGTATCTAACCCGTGCTGTGCCAACTCTTGGTGGGATTGATGGGACAGTGTAGAGGGAGCTTTACTCTGTATCTAACCCGTGCTGTACCTGCCCTGGGAGTGTTTGATGGGACAGTGTAGAGGGAGTTTCATTCTGTATCTAACCCCTGCTGCACCTGCCCTGGGAGGGTTTGATGGGACAGTGTAGAGGGAACTTTACTCTGTATCTAAACTGTGCTGTACCATCTCTGGGAGTGTTTGATGAGACAGTGTAGAGGGAATTTTACTCTGTATCTAACCCGTGCTGCACCTTCCCTGGGAGTGTTTGATGGGACAGTGTGGAGGGAGCTTTACTCTGTATCTAACCCGTGCTGTACCTGCCCTGGGAGTGTTTGATGGGACACTGTAGAGGGAATTTTACTCTGTATCTAACCCGTGCTGTACCTGCCCTGGGAGTGTTTGATGAGACAGTGTCGAGGGAACTTTACTCTGTATCTAAACCGTGCTGTACCTGCCCTGGGATTGTTTGATGGGACAGTGCAGAGAGAGTTTTACTCTGTCTCTAACCCCTGCTGGACCTGCCCTGGGAGTGTTTGATGGGACAGTGCAGAGGGCGCTTTACTCTGTATCTAACCCATGCTGTGCCTGTCCTGGGTGTGTTTGTTGGGACAGTGTTGAGGGAGTTTTACTCTGTATCTAACCTGTGCTGAACCTGCCCTGGGATTGTTTGATGGGAAAATTTAGAAGGATCTTTGCTCTGTATCTAACCCGTGCTGTACCTGCCCTGGGAGTGTTTGATGGGAGAGGGTAGAGGGAGCTTTACTCTATATCTAACCCGTGCTGTGCCTGCTCTGGGAGTGTATGATGGGGACAGTGTAGAGGGCGCTTTACTCTGTATCTAACCCATGCTGTGCCTGTCCTGGGAGTGTTTGTTGGGACAGTGTTGAGGGAGTTTTACTCTGTATCTAACCTGTGCTGAACCTGCCCTGGGAGTGTTTGATGGGACATGGTAGAGGGAGCTTTACTCTGTATCTAACCTGTGCTGAACCTGCCCTGGGAGTGTTTGATGGGACAGTGTAGAGGGAGCTTTACTCTGTATCTAACCCGTGCTGTACCTGCTCTGGGTGTGTATGATGGGGACAGTGTAGGGGGAGCATTACTCTGTATCTAACCCATGCTGTAACTGCCCGGGAGTGTTTGATGAGACAGTGTAGGGGGCGCTTTACTCTGTATCTAACCCGTGCTGTACCTGCCCTGGGAGTGTTTGATGAGACAGTGTAGAGGGAGCTTTACTCTGTATCTAAACCGTGCTGTACATGCCCTGGGAGTGTTTGATGGGACAGTGCAGAGAGAGTTTTACTCTGTCTCTAACCCCTGCTGCACCTGCCCTGGGAGTATTTGATGGGGCAGTGTAGAGGGAGCTTTACTCTGTATCAAACCCGTGCTGTGCCAACTCTTGCTGGGATTGATGGGACAGTGTAGAGGGAGCTTTACTCTGTATCTAACCCGTGCTGTACCTGCCCTGGGAGTGTTTGATGGGACAGTGTAGAGGGAGCTTTACTCTGTATCTAACCCGTTCTGTACCTGCCCTGGGAGTGTTTGATGGGACAGTGTAGAGGGAGCTTTACTCTGTATCTAACCCGTGCTGTACCTGCCCTGGGATTGTTTGATGGGAAAATTTAGAAGGATCTTTGCTCTGTATGTAACCCGTGCTGTACCTGCCCTGGGAGTGTTTGATGGGAGAGGGTAGAGGGAGCTTTACTCTGTATCTAACCCGTGCTGTGTCAACTCTTGGTGGGATTGATGGGACAGTTTAGACGGAGCTTTACTCTGTATCTAACCCGTGCTGTACCTGCCCTGGGAGTGTTTGATGGGACAGTGTAGAGGGAGTTTTACTCTGTATCTAACCCCTGCTGCACCTGCCCTGGGAGGGTTTGATGGGACAGTGTAGAGGGAACTTTACTCTGTATCTAAACTGTGCTGTACCATCTCTGGGAGTGTTTGATGGGACACTGTAGAGGGAATTTTACTCTGTATCTAACCCGTGCTGTACCTGCCCTGGGAGTGTTTGATGAGACAGTGTAGAGGGAACTTTACTCTGTATCTAAACCGTGCTGTACCTGCCCTGGGATTGTTTGATGGGACAGTGCAGAGAGAGTTTTACTCTGTCTCTTACCCCTGCTGGACCTGCCCTGGGAGTGTTTGATGGGACAGTGTAGAGGGAGCTTTACTCTGTATCTAACCCCTGCTGCACCTGCCCTGGGAGTGTTTGATGGGACAGTGTAGAGGGAGCTTTACTCTGTATCTAACCCGTGCTGTACCTGCTCTGGGTGTGTATGATGGGGACAGTGTAGGGGGAGCATTACTCTGTATCTAACCCATGCTGTAACTGCCCGGGAGTGTTTGATGAGACAGTGTAGGGGGCGCTTTACTCTGTATCTAACCCGTGCTGTACCTGCCCTGGGAGTGTTTGATGAGACAGTGTAGAGGGAGCTTTACTCTGTATCTAAACCGTGCTGTACATGCCCTGGGAGTGTTTGATGGGACAGTGCAGAGAGAGTTTTACTCTGTCTCTAACCCCTGCTGCACCTGCCCTGGGAGTATTTGATGGGGCAGTGTAGAGGGAGCTTTACTCTGTATCAAACCCGTGCTGTGCCAACTCTTGCTGGGATTGATGGGACAGTGTAGAGGGAGCTTTACTCTGTATCTAACCCGTGCTGTACCTGCCCTGGGAGTGTTTGATGGGACAGTGTAGAGGGAGCTTTACTCTGTATCTAACCCGTTCTGTACCTGCCCTGGGAGTGTTTGATGGGACAGTGTAGAGGGAGCTTTACTCTGTATCTAACCCGTGCTGTACCTGCCCTGGGATTGTTTGATGGGAAAATTTAGAAGGATCTTTGCTCTGTATGTAACCCGTGCTGTAACTGCCCTGGGAGTGTTTGATGGGAGAGGGTAGAGGGAGCTTTACTCTGTATCTAACCCGTGCTGTGTCAACTCTTGGTGGGATTGATGGGACAGTTTAGACGGAGCTTTACTCTGTATCTAACCCGTGCTGTACCTGCCCTGGGAGTGTTTGATGGGACAGTGTAGAGGGAGTTTTACTCTGTATCTAACCCCTGCTGCACCTGCCCTGGGAGGGTTTGATGGGACAGTGTAGAGGGAACTTTACTCTGTATCTAAACTGTGCTGTACCATCTCTGGGAGTGTTTGATGGGACACTGTAGAGGGAATTTTACTCTGTATCTAACCCGTGCTGTACCTGCCCTGGGAGTGTTTGATGAGACAGTGTAGAGGGAACTTTACTCTGTATCTAAACCGTGCTGTACCTGCCCTGGGATTGTTTGATGGGACAGTGCAGAGAGAGTTTTACTCTGTCTCTTACCCCTGCTGGACCTGCCCTGGGAGTGTTTGATGGGACAGTGTAGAGGGAGCTTTACTCTGTATCTAACCCCTGCTGCACCTGCCCTGGGAGTGTTTGATGGGACAGTGTAGAGGGAGCTTTACTCTGTATCTAACCCGTGCTGTACCTGCTCTGGGTGTGTATGATGGGGACAGTGTAGGGGGAGCATTACTCTGTATCTAACCCATGCTGTAACTGCCCGGGAGTGTTTGATGAGACAGTGTAGGGGGCGCTTTACTCTGTATCTAACCCGTGCTGTACCTGCCCTGGGAGTGTTTGATGAGACAGTGTAGAGGGAGCTTTACTCTGTATCTAAACCGTGCTGTACATGCCCTGGGAGTGTTTGATGGGACAGTGCAGAGAGAGTTTTACTCTGTCTCTAACCCCTGCTGCACCTGCCCTGGGAGTATTTGATGGGGCAGTGTAGAGGGAGCTTTACTCTGTATCAAACCCGTGCTGTGCCAACTCTTGCTGGGATTGATGGGACAGTGTAGAGGGAGCTTTACTCTGTATCTAACCCGTGCTGTACCTGCCCTGGGAGTGTTTGATGGGACAGTGTAGAGGGAGTTTTACTCTGTATCTAACCCCTGCTGCACCTGCCCTGGGAGGGTTTGATGGGACAGTGTAGAGGGAACTTTACTCTGTATCTAAACTGTGCTGTACCATCTCTGGGAGTGTTTGATGGGACACTGTAGAGGGAATTTTACTCTGTATCTAACCCGTGCTGTACCTGCCCTGGGAGTGTTTGATGAGACAGTGTAGAGGGAACTTTACTCTGTATCTAAACCGTGCTGTACCTGCCCTGGGATTGTTTGATGGGACAGTGCAGAGAGAGTTTTACTCTGTCTCTTACCCCTGCTGGACCTGCCCTGGGAGTGTTTGATGGGACAGTGTAGAGGGAGCTTTACTCTGTATCTAACCCCTGCTGCACCTGCCCTGGGAGGGTTTGATGGGACAGTGTAGAGGGAGATTTACTCTGTATCTAACCCATGCTGTGCCTGTCCTGGGAGTGTTTGTTGGGACAGTGTAGAGGGAGTTTTACTCTGTATCTAACCTGTGCTGAACCTACCCTGGGAGTGTTTGATGGGACATGCTAGAGGGAGCTTTACTCTGTATCGAACCGTGCTGTAACTTCCCTGGGTGTGTTTGATGGGGCAGTGTAGAGGGGGCTTTACTCTGTATCTCACTCGTGCTGTACCTGCCCTGGGAGTGTTTGATGGGACAGTGTAGAGGGAGCTTTACTCTGTATCTAACCCGTGCTGTACCTGCCCTGGGAGTGTATGATGGGGACAGTGTAGAGGGAGCATTACTCTGTATCTAACCCATGCTGTAACTGCCCGGGAGTGTTTGATGGGACAGTGTAGGGGGCGCTTTACTCATTATCTAACCCGTGCTGTACCTGCCCTGGGAGTGTTTGATGAGACAGTGTAGAGGGAGCTTTACTCTGTATCTAAACCGTGCTGTACATGCCCTGGGAGTGTTTGATGGGACAGTGCAGAGAGAGTTTTACTCTGTCTCTAACCCCTGCTGCACCTGCCCTGGGAGTATTTGATGGACAAACTTGAGAGGTCGCACAACACCAGGTTATAGTCCAACAGTTTTATTTGAAATCACAAGCTTTCGGAGCTATCGCTCCTTCCTCAGGTGAAGTAAATGAGTATTTGATGGGGCAGTGTAGAGGGAGCTTTACTCTGTATCTAACCTGTGCTGTGCCAACTCTTGCTGGGATTGATGGGACAGTGTAGAGGGAGCTTTACTCTGTAGCCTAACCCGAGCCTGTACCTGCCCTGGGAGGGTTTGATGGGACAGTGTAGAGGGAGCTTTACTCTGTATCTAACCCCTGCTGCACCTGCCCTGGGCAGTGTTTGAGGGACAGTGTAGAGGAGCTTTACTCTGTAATCTAACCCGTGCAGTACCTGCCCTGGATTGTTTTGATGGGAAAATTTCAGAAGGATCTTTGCTCTGTCTCTAACCCCTGCTGCACCTACCCTGGGAGTGTTTGATGGGAGAGGGTAGAGGGAGCTTTACTCTGTATCTAACCCGTGCTGTGCCAACTCTTGGTGGGATTGATGGGACAGTGTACAGTGAGCTTTACTCTGTATCTAACCCGTGCTGTACCTGCCCTGGGAGTGTTTGATGGGACAGTGTAGAGGGAGTTTTACTCTGTATCTAACCCCTGCTGCACCTGCCCTGGGAGGGTTTGATGGGACAGTGTAGAGGGAACTTTACTCTGTATCTAAACTGTGCTGTACCATCTCTGGGAGTGTTTGATGGGACACTGTAGAGGGAATTTTACTCTGTATCTAACCCGTGCTGTACCTGCCCTGGGAGTGTTTGATGAGACAGTGCAGAGGGAACTTTACTCTGTATCTAAACCGTGCTGTACCAGCCCTGGGATTGTTTGATGGGACAGTGCAGAGAGAGTTTTACTCTGTCTCTAACCCCTGCTGGACCTGCCCTGGGAGTGTTTGATGGGACAGTGTAGAGGGCGCTTTACTTTGTATCTAACCCAAGCTGTGCCTGTCCTGGGAGTGTTTGTTGGGACAGTGTTGAGGGAGTTTTACTCTGTATCTAACCTGTGCTGAACCTGCCCTGGGAGTGTTTGATGGGACATGGTAGAGGGAGCTTTACTCTGTATCTAACCTGTGCTGAACCTGCCCTGGGAGTGTTTGATGGGACAGTGTAGAGGGAGCTTTACTCTGTATCTAACCCGTGCTGTACCTGCCCTGGGAGTGTATGATGGGGACAGTGTAGGGGGAGCATTACTCTGTATCTAACCCATGCTGTAACTGCCCGGGAGTGTTTGATGAGACAGTGTAGGGGGCGCTTTACTCTGTATCTAACCCGTGCTGTACCTGCCCTGGGAGTGTTTGATGAGACAGTGTAGAGGGAGCTTTACTCTGTATCTAAACCGTGCTGTACATGCCCTGGGAGTGTTTGATGGGACAGTGCAGAGAGAGTTTTACTCTGTCTCTAACCCCTGCTGCACCTGCACTGGGAGTATTTGATGGGGCAGTGTAGAGGGAGCTTTACTCTGTATCTAACCCGTGCTGTGCCAACTCTTGCTGGGATTGATGGGACAGTGTAGAGGGAGCTTTACTCTGTATCTAACCCGTGCTGTACCTGCCCTGGGAGTGTTTGATGGGACAGTGTAGAGGGAGCTTTACTCTGTATCTAACCCGTTCTGTACCTGCCCTGGGAGTGTTTGATGGGACAGTGTAGAGGGAGCTTTACTCTGTATCTAACCCGTGCTGTACCTGCCCTGGGATTGTTTGATGGGAAAATTTAGAAGGATCTTTGCTCTGTATCTAACCCGTGCTGTACCTGCCCTGGGAGTGTTTGATGGGAGAGGGTAGAGGGAGCATTACTCTGTATCTAACCCGTGCTGTGTCAACTCTTGGTGGGATTGATGGGACAGTGTAGACGGAGCTTTACTCTGTATCTAACCCGTGCTGTACCTGCCCTGGGAGTGTTTGATGGGACAGTGTAGAGGGAGTTTTACTCTGTATCTAACCCCTGCTGCACCTGCCCTGGGAGGGTTTGATGGGACAGTGTAGAGGGAACTTTACTCTCTATCTAAACCGTGCTGTACCTGCCCTGGGATTGTTTGATGGGACAGTGCAGAGAGAGTTTTACTCTGTCTCTAACCCCTGCTGGACCTGCCCTGGGAGTGTTTGATGGGACACTGTAGAGGGAATTTTACTCTGTATCTAACCCGTGCTGTACCTGCCCTGGGATTGTTTGATGGGACAGTGTAGAGGGCGCTTTACTCTGTATCTAACCCATGCTGTGCCTGTCCTGGGAGTGTTTGTTGGGACAGTGTAGAGGGAGCTTTACTCTGTATCTAACCCGTTCTGTACCTGCCCTGGGAGTGTTTGATGGGACAGTGTAGAGGGAGCTTTACTCTGTATCTAACCCGTGCTGTACCTGCCCTGGGAGTGTATGATGGGGACAGTGTAGAGGGAGCATTACTCTGTATCTAACCCATGCTGTAACTGCCCTGGGAGTGTTTGATGGGACAGTGTAGGGGGCGCTTTACTCATTATCTAACCCGTGCTGTACCTGCCCTGGGAGTGTTTGATGAGAAAGTGTAGAGGGAGCTTTACTCTGTATCTAAACCGTGCTGTACATGCCCTGGGAGTGTTTGATGGGACAGTGCAGAGAGAGTTTTACTCTGTCTCTAACCCCTGCTGCACCTGCCCTGGGAGTATTTGATGGGGCAGTGTAGAGGGAGCTTTACTCTGTATCTAACCCGTGCTGTGCCAACTCTTGCTGGGATTGATGGGACAGTGTAGAGGGAGCTTTACTCTGTAGCAAACCCGTGCTGTACCTGCCCTGGGAGTGTTTGATGGGACAGTGTAGAGGGAGCTTTACTCTGTATCTAACCCCTGCTGCACCTGCCCTGGGAGGGTTTGATGGGACAGTGTAGAGGGAGCTTTACTCTGTATCTAACCCGTGCAGTACCTGCCCTGGGATTGTTTGATGGGAAAATTTAGAAGGATCTTTGCTCTGTCTCTAACCCCTGCTGCACCTGCCCTGGGAGTGTTTGATGGGAGAGGGTAGAGGGAGCTTTACTCTGTATCTAACCCGTGCTGTGCCAACTCTTGGTGGGATTGATGGGACAGTGTAGAGGGAGCTTTACTCTGTATCTAACCCGTGCTGTACCTGCCCTGGGAGTGTTTGATGAGACAGTGTAGAGGGAACTTTACTCTGTATCTAAACCGTGCTGTACCTGCCCTGGGATTGTTTGATGGGACAGTTCAGAGAGAGTTTTACTCTGTCTCTAACCCCTGCTGGACCTGCCCTGGGAGTGTTTGATGGGACAGTGTAGAGGGCGCTTTACTCTGTATCTAACCTGTGCTGAACCTGCCCTGGGAGTGTTTGATGGGACAGTGCAGAGGGAACTTTAATCTGTATCTAACCTGTGCTGAACCTGCCCTGGGAGTGTTTGATGGGACTGTGTAGAGGGACCTTTACTCTGTATCTAACCCGTGCTGTAACTGCCCTGGGAGTCTTTGAAAGGACAGTGTAGAGGAAGCTTTACTCTGTATCTAACCCGTGCTGTACCTGCCCTGGGAGTGTTTGATGGGAAAATTTAGAAGGATCTTTGCTCTTTATCTAACCCATGCTGTACCTGCCCTTCGAGTGTTTGACGGGACCTTGTAGAGGGAGCTTTACTCTGTATCTAACCCGTGCTGTACCTGCCCTGGGAGTGTTTGATGGGACAGTTTTGACGGTGCTTTACTCTGTATCTAACCCGTGCTGTAACTGCCCTGGGAGTGTTTGATGGGACAGTGTAGAGGGAGCTTTACTCTGTATCTAACCCGTGCTGTAAAAACTCTGGGTGGGTTTGATGGGACAGTGTAGTGGGAGCTTTACGCTGTATCTAACCCGTGCTGTACCTGCCCTGGGAGTGTTTGATGGGACAGTGTAGAGGGAACTTTACTCTGTATCTAAACCGTGCTGTACCATCTCTGGGAATGTTTGATGGGGCAGTGTCTAGGGAACTTTACTCTGTATCTAACCCGTGCTGTACCTGCCCTGGGAGTGTTTGATGGGACAGTGCAGAGATAGTTTTACTCTGTCTCTAACCCCTGTGTAAGGGATTTGACCGTGCGTGTCTCGCAGCCTGTGAGATTCACGCGGCTCTGTGCAGCCTGTATGTCAGTGCGGGTTTAGGCCTTGTTGCCTGTTCTGGTCTCCAGCCAGTCTGGGAGCACTAGACACACCTGTGAGTGGTTCGAATCACTCGCCCTTACGGTTCAAGACACTGGACTTAGATGCGAGAGCAGTAATGGAGATGAAACTCATGTAGACTCGGTTGAATGGTACGAAATGGAAAATCTTTATTGCATGATATTTAAGATTACGAAATACATGTCATAAGCACAGATTAATGACAGTACAATCTTACAAGCAGTTATATAGCTGATCCTAGGGAAACGAGGAACGAACGACACACCGTAAATAGGGGCACACATTACAAGTATCCTTAATACTTAAACCCTCCCCTATCAATATCTGTCCTAGCTAGATTCGTAGGATTTCGAGACTCATGCTCACCACTCGTGATAACTCGGAGAAATTCCTAATAGCTATTCGGATGTTTTCCACCGCAGCACCCACGTGTCGGTCAGGAGGTCTCCTGGTCCCACTTGTTTACTTGCTTCTGCTCCGGCTAGCAGGCTGGACCGTCTGCTGTGATGAAGATCTGTGTTGGTTGGTTTAACAGGTACTTTCCGAATACAGACCAGTCAATATCATCTTTGACGATCCGTTCTTGCAAGTTCAAAGAAGTCTTCCTGACAAGGAAAACTTGGCTGTTCGACCTACAGGCACGGTCGGGATTTACTGACCGTGGCGATGAGTATGGTCTTCCTCTCTTCTCATCTCATCTCATCTCATCTCATCTCATCTCGGGCCTTTGGTTCCGATGCCAGTTACCAACATAGGTCTTCGTTACGCGACACGAGGTAGATCCGAACGGATCAGAAAGTTCAACAGTCTTTTTCAAAGAGGCACCAGGCAAGCAGGAACAAGACTACGAGTCAAAAACACAGGAGCAGCCACGAGGTTACGAGTCGATCGGATAAGAGAATAAGAGAAAGATGGATGGTTGGAGCTTGTAATTATAGTACAAAATCTTCCGTTTCCCGCCCAACCTTAATGTCCTTTCTTTTGTTTGGGTCTGGCGCTCAAATGTCTTGTATGGGTGATCTCCGTTCTTAATGGGTTTCGGGGCTACTCGTAAATGTCTGAGTACCTGTTAATATTTCTCCCATTGTTAAATCGGTCGGTGTTCTCCCTGGAGGGGTTTTGGGGCTTCCAAGTGTTTTGTATAACTACCCGCTAAACGGCTCTCTCATCGTAGAGTCGTTGGGATTTTACATATTAATGTCTTTTGGATGGGCCCTTGATTACTTGGTACAATAGCTTTCATTCGTACCTGGGAGACCGATTTCAGTATTTATGTGTATACTGCAAACCCATAATGTCTCGTGTATTATCTTCAATGTGCTGGATCTTAATCGATCTTGCACAAATGTTTATTGGAACGCCATCTTGTCTGCCTGTCGAAAAGTCTAGAATGTTCTGTCACGAGGTGCGGCGGCCATTTTACAGGCTGCTTGTGTCCACTTTGAGAAACCTGACAGCATTCTGCTGAAATAAAAGCTGTTTGAACGAAACTATGTGTTTTCTCCTTATTAATAAAAATCGCGATATATTGCGAATTCTACAGTCCCTCCTGTTGATGCGAATAACTCCGCTTATCGTATCAAAAATCATAGTGGTGAGCAATATTATCTCGATTTTCTCCGAATCCAGCCAATTAATCCCATAACTTTAACCTAGCTAGGGTTCCGGTGTCGTCCTTATTTCCCAAGAAAATTACATTTTATATCATCGTAGGCATTATTTGCCTTTAAACTTACACCACTTGTTTTCCTTCCCGGCGTAACCAGGCCGATGCCTCTCGTATCACCTGTATATTCATCTTTTTATTCAGGGAAAGGAAAAACAAAACCCAAAACCAAACAATCATTTTTAACTATAACACCATCACCAAAATAATCAACACCAAACTCTTAAAACATGTCGAGTTCCCAACGTATTTACAGTCTTTGTAAATCATGATCGAGTACAAACTTCCGCGGTGCACGTGGCGAGCGGGAGTGACGCCATTTTCCGATCACACGGTGCTTTCATCGTGCACGCGCACGTAACGTTCTCGCCACTCTCCCGTGTTTTCATGCTTGGTGAGGCGTTTGTCTCTTTTACAATGTACGACCAATAGGTACACTACAATAAAAACTTGGCATACTACTAAAATGTGGGAGGCTATCCTGCTCCATGAAGGTACTTCAATATTGGTGAACAGATTCCACCACGGTGGAATTACTATATCCAGAATGTCTGTTCCTATTTCGACAGTTTTCTGCTCTAATGTATAAAAATGTTTCTGTGACACCGCGACGGCTTTTAAAAGCTTGGTGAGGTGTTCAGGGAGAGGGGGAATGAGGTATCCGAAATGCGCGACGAATCGCTGCAAGTCGGTGAAATTCTCTTTTACTGTGAGATGAACAGTGGATGGTTCAGGGATTGGGACAATTCGCTGTTGTGCTACTTGAACTTCCGCCCTGGGTTTAAAACAGAAACTGCTGTCACTCACCGGACACCGGCTACGGTTTCCATGCTGGTAGTGTTGCGCTGCAGTGGTAACACAATATGTTCCACCCCCGATGTATGCTACCTGCGGAGGCACATGATCTTGTGCCATTGCCTCCATGGTGCAATTCATGGACTTGGCGCCAGCCGTTCTGAACCCGCACTGTGGTGTTAAAAAGGCATTCAAGTGCTGGGGGCACAGTATTATGTGTGCTCCCCTGCCACGACAACCAGAGAGATCTGTACCTGTCATCGTTTGCTCCCAGCGGATGACGTAAGGTGGAACCGCTGCATAGCGAATGTGGGCTCCCCCCTGAATGACACCAATGTTCTCTACCCGATACACCGGGGCGGGCTTTGTTGTGTCGCCCAAAACCGGCATACGTAATACTATTCCCATAATAGTATGGTTTGATCGTCCGCAGTCCACGGGGACTGGGTAAGCTTCTGAAGCTAGCCTGAGCTGGCACGGGCTTAATGCGTTCTGAAAAGGGTGGAGTGCCCGCAGGTGTTTGTTACTTATCCAGGATGGGACCAAACCTTGTTTTAAATCCTCCAAATTACTGCGGCCCTCGCCCAGTAACCACGCCCCGTAAAGCACGCACACCTCGTTCTGCGCAGCTTGATCGGATGCATTCCAATCTTCCCTAATCAGGGCATTTACCGTCTTTGCATGTTTCTCCAGCTCTGCTATAATTTCCTTTAAATGGAGAGTCATGGCTTGGTCCTCGTGTAGACCCGACCCTACCACTTTATTCTCATCTGTTAAAATGTCTTTTAATTGTGTCTTTAAACCATTAATCTGGGTCTGCAGCTCCACACTGTCTAGAGCGTTGACCACAGATGTACCCGTGTTAAAAGCAGTGAACGCGTCGTTCACCAAACCCCTTCTTTGCCTCCCTACTTGATCCCAAACTTCATGTGGTGCGGTGTACAAACTTGTTTTATCAATTTCCGCGAAATCGAATTCGTAAAATTGTCTGAACATCTTGGTCAACAGGACCTGATACAACTGTTCCGTCTTTTTGGGGCACCACTCTGGTAACCGCACCTCGGTGAGATTTAAAATCACCGAGGCCACCGCGTAATGTACCCCCTGAAATAGTATCTGGTCTGTGGGGACCAGTACCAAACCATTCCCGGGTCCCTTACTAGTTTTAGGGCACCCTTCCTCTTCAGCTAGAACCACCGGAATCGTGGGCGGGGCTTTGCGTGGGCGCGTAATGAGCTCAGTGGCATTTACCGGGATCGAAGAGTATGGGGCTCCGCACCCCCTGGTGCTCGCATCCCACCTCATCCCCTGTCCGTTATCCTGCCATTGATTAATGAAAAATATGGATATGCCTTTGGGGCAAGGGTATTTTGACCCCCACATGCATACATAAATTCCCTCATCCGGTTCCCACCATTTGTCCCAACAGACTCTCACTTGTCCGTTTGTCCCCGTAATTGTCCGATGGGTATTATTACCCAGTCGTTCCCACTCGACCGAAGAGCTCCTCATAGTTTTGCTCAGCTTTCGCAGCCACCACCATCGGCTCAATGGGACATTCCCACTACAAGTCAAACAAATCCGTTTGCCGACGGTGACGCTGATCCTGGGTGCGATGATCCTTACTTTGGGGCACATTAAAGAAGTCTCTTGGTAGGCAAACCCCGATGTGCTGGAATACTCCGTTGAGTTCGTTCCCAGCCATCCTGGCCACCTTCCCTTGTGGAAATAGGTGCTGGTCTCCTCAGCCTCCCGTCTTCCGGTCCCATCCACCGCGATGGGGGCCGTGTCCCCGGAGCATCCAAACACCACGACATCCTTGGTGCGGCCTCGATAGGCCAATCCACATCCGATTGCCGCGAGCAATACTAGAATTCGTTCCATCCTTCCTTGGTTCCTGTGATCAGATAGAATGAGGTAGCCAGCCTCGCAAGAGTCTCTGGCTTTTGTGAAGGGTGAGCGGGTCCCCTGACCTCGCCTCACGTAAACTTCAATGTTTGCTGGATAAACTTTAACTAAACCTATCTTTAAAGCTCCCATCATTTTATCGTTTTCTGTTAAAATTAAACTACAAACTTAACCTGATTTAAAACTTATAAACTTATTCTTAACCTTAAACTATAAACTTAAACTTAAACTATAAACTTAAAACTTAAACTATGAACTTAAAAACTTAAAACTTATTACTGTACAGCGCCGCCCGTTCTCAGGGCGGCCCCTTTAAATTCTGAGAAGGCTGCTGCGAGCTCTTCCCGACGGTGGGAGGGCACTGACCCTTCCCTTTGATCTGCCGCAGCCTGTTGTTGCACTGACCCCTTCCTCTGATCTGCCGCAGCCTGTTGCTGCTGCGATGGGGCCGGGCTGTATCTGGGTTGCCTTAACCTTAAGTCTGCGCCTTGGGGCAGTCTGGGGACATGACCACATCTTCCTGGGCTGGGGTTCTCTACTTGACCTACGGGGAGTTGTCAGGGGCAGGGATCCCATGACCGACGGACCGGGTTCCGAGACTTCCATCGGGACGACCTGTGGTTCCACCACAGTCGCTGGCTCCGCCTCCGCTGACTCCGCCTCCCTAACCTCGGGACTTGCAGCTTGTGGCTCCGCCCTGCTCGGCCCAGCAGGCGGCCCTTCACTCGCGATCCCTGCCTCCCCCGAGGGCGGGACGTTCAAAACGGGCGGCTCGGGCTCGGAGGTTCTCACCGTCACTCCCTGTGTTCCCACAGCGGCTGGCTCCGCCTCCCCTAGCTCCTCCCTCCTGTGTTCGGGACCTGCAGCTTGTGGCTCCGCCCTGTGCGGATCTTCATCTGCAGTCCGTGTCCTCCCTATACCTAAAATGGGAACGCCCCTTACGTTCCCCAAAACCCACTCGCCTTCATCACTATCCTCATCTGACTCCCATCCCCACAAAAATGCTTCGTGATCTTCCAGGATGTCTCCTCCCCTGATGCAAGCTGCTTTGCCTGCCTGTGTGCCTTGTGGTCCTACCTGGGGCTGCGCTTCCCCACTCGCGGGGTTTACCCCTGTGGTTTTCCCTTGTGCACCTGGCTTGTACAGTTTGCACTGGTTTAAATCCCTGTTTCTGGCTACCTTGTAGGCTGCTTTTATCTCTCTAAGCTGCCCTTCTAGCCTGAGCACGTCTAACTTTCCCATTGAGCAGGCGTTCTCCTCCCGCAAGGCCTGCTCTTTTAACCTGGCCTCCTCACCGCAGACCCCCTCCTGTACGTGTCTTTTAAAAGGACACAGGTAGGCAGGCTGCGTGGGCTCTAGTCATTGGGTACTATTAGACGGTCCTGCGGCACCTACGGGGCCGGTTGCAACCGCCACCTTTCCATGTGCACTCAATAATTTGCGCATGGCTCCCAACACTACTTCGAGGTCGTCGGGAGGGGTGGGTGCACTAGCTTCCCTAGCAGGGACAGGCGTCTGGGCTCGGGCTGCGGGAATTTTATCCCTGGAATCCTTCCAAGGGTTCCTGCAGTTCTTGCGCCAGTGCCCTGTCTTCCCACACCCGTAACAAGCATTACTTGCCTGCGGGGCGCGATTACCCTCCTGATGCCACTCCCTTTGATACGGGGCTGCGGGTCGTACCTCATGTACTTTTCCCTTAAGGGGATGTGTTCCCATACCCCTTATATTGCGATATCCTAACGTGAGCCGATTCAAGACCGACTCTTCCGTAATGTTGGGGTCATTGGGATCAAACCATGCTTTTGCCTGCTCTCTGACGGCTGGTAAACTGTTGGTTATTATGCACCTAAGCCAATGAGCTAAACCGGCGCCTTCCACATCTTCGCTCTCTGGCGCACCTAGACAGCTGCGCTGATATACTGGCCACAGCCTGTCGGCAAAAACCTTCAGGGGTTCTCCCTCCATCTGCACTGTCTGTCCCACTCTAGCAAACGGACCTTCATCGTCCGCCCCCAACACTTCCAGGACCTCATTCTTTAATGCCTCATAAGTCTTGGTTCCCCTCTTGCTCTCGCCTGAGAGACACTGAAGGATTGTACTGCCTAACGAAAACAACAGCATTTTTGCTGTTTCCCCATCATCGCAGCCATTAATGGCTGCGGTTTGCTCAACTTCTCTGAAATGTACGGAAGGGTCGTCTGACTCGGTCAGCTTCCGTATGTGATTTATCATAACTCTCAGCTGGTGTGAGCTGTGAGGCAACACAAGCTGTCCGCGGAGATCCCCTGGTTCCTCCCCACCGTTTCTGTTTGGGCCCCTTTTTATACCCGTTACTGGATACAACGGTCCCTTTTCCACTTCTTTTTCAATGGGCTCTTTCGTTTCTGCCACTACTTCCTCCCTTACCCAGGTTTCCGAATAGCTGGGTGGCGCGGAGGGCGCAGTGGCTAATACTTCCTCTGCTTTACTTGGTGGGGATTTCTTAAACTCCTCATTTACTAGCGGCTGGTGTGCTGATGGACTGATAAGGCACACCATGCCGTGCGCTTTGTTCACGGCCTTTTTGAGGTGCTCTATCTCCCTTTTGCAAGCGCTATGATCAGCTCCCTGAAACTTATCCTCAAGGGCCAACTTATATGCCGCCCTAACCCCCGTTAAGCTCTCTTCCTGAGTTCTTATCTGGGCAGCTTGGCGGGCACATCGTTCCTTTAACCTGCTCTCATTTAACTTTGCCTCAGTGACCTGGCACTCGAGGTAATCTATCCTTGTTTTATGGTGACTGGAGATTTCCTGGCGTTCTTGGTGCAACGCACTTAAATTCCTAATGAGCAATTCCCCTCCAGAGACCTTCTCATCCATTTCTCCCTCTAAATGACTGATTCGAGCTGTTAGCGCTGTAATGGTCTGGTTTGAAATCTGAACCTGCCTTTTGTAACACATAAGCCAGACTGCTTTCTCGAGTGTCTTTTTATGTTCTTTACTATCTGTCCACCTTTCGGCTGCCTCTAGCGGGCTTTTATCCGCTAACAATTCACTTATCCATTTCTTAGTTAGATTAACCTTTCCGAACACATAATCTGCTATCTTTTCCTGCATAACATTTCGTGCAGTCATTCCAAAGTCTAACACACTACCCTCTCGCTGCCAGTGTCCTGCTGCGGTCGCCATTTTCTGTAAGGGATTTGACCGTGCGTGTCTCGCAGCCTGTGAGATTCACGCGGCTCTGTGCAGCCTGTATGTCAGTGCGGGTTTAGGCCTTGTTGCCTGTTCTGGTCTCCAGCCAGTCTGGGAGCACTAGACACACCTGTGAGTGGTTCGAATCACTCGCCCTTACGGTTCTAGACACTGGACTTAGATGCGAGAGCAGTAATGGAGATGAAACTCATGTAGACTCGGTTGAATGGTACGAAATGGAAAATCTTTATTGCATGATATTTAAGATTACGAAATACATGTCATAAGCACAGATTAATGACAGTACAATCTTACAAGCAGTTATATAGCTGATCCTAGGGAAACGAGGAACGAACGACACACCGTAAATAGGGGCACACATTACAAGTATCCTTAATACTTAAACCCTCCCCTATCAATATCTGTCCTAGCTAGATTCGTAGGATTTCGAGACTCATGCTCACCACTCGTGATAACTCGGAGAAATTCCTAATAGCTGATTGGATGTTTTCCACCGCAGCACCCACGTGTCGGTCAGGAGGTCTCCTGGTCCCACTTGTTTACTTGCTTCTGCTCCGGCTAGCAGGCTGGACCGTCTGCTGTGATGAAGATCTGTGTTGGTTGGTTTAACAGGTACTTTCCGAATACAGACCAGTCAATATCATCTTTGACGATCCGTTCTTGCAAGTTCAAAGAAGTCTTCCTGGCAAGGAAAACTTGGCTGTTCGACCTACAGGCACGGTCGGGATTTACTGACCGTGGCGATGAGTATGGTCTTCCTCTCTTCTCATCTCATCTCATCTCATCTCATCTCATCTCGGGCCTTTGGTTCCGATGCCAGTTACCAACATAGGTCTTCGTTACGCGACACGAGGTAGATCCGAACGGATCAGAAAGTTCAACAGTCTTTTTCAAAGAGGCACCAGGCAAGCAGGAACAAGACTACGAGTCAAAAACACAGGAGCAGCCACGAGGTTACGAGTCGATCGGATAAGAGAATAAGAGAAAGATGGACGGTTGGAGCTTGTAATTATAGTACAAAATCTTCCGTTTCCCGCCCAACCTTAATGTCCTTTCTTTTGTTTGGGTCTGGCGCTCAAATGTCTTGTATGGGTGATCTCCGTTCTTAATGGGTTTCGGGGCTACTCGTAAATGTCTGAGTACCTGTTAATATTTCTCCCATTGTTAAATCGGTCGGTGTTCTCCCTGGAGGGGTTTTGGGGCTTCCAAGTGTTTTGTATAACTACCCGCTAAACGGCTCTCTCATCGTAGAGTCGTTGGGATTTTACATATTAATGTCTTTTGGATGGGCCCTTGATTACTTGGTACAATAGCTTTCATTCGTACCTGGGAGACCGATTTCAGTATTTATGTGTATACTGCAAACCCATAATGTCTCGTGTATTATCTTCAATGTGCTGGATCTTAATCGATCTTGCACAAATGTTTATTGGAACGCCATCTTGTCTGCCTGTCGAAAAGTCTAGAATGTTCTGTCACGAGGTGCGGCGGCCATTTTACAGGCTGCTTGTGTCCACTTTGAGAAACCTGACAGCATTCTGCTGAAATAAAAGCTGTTTGAACGAAACTATGTGTTTTCTCCTTATTAATAAAAATCGCGATATATTGCGAATTCTACAGTCCCTCCTGTTGATGCGAATAACTCCGCTTATCGTATCAAAAATCATAGTGGTGAGCAATATTATCTCGATTTTCTCCGAATCCAGCCAATTAATCCCATAACTTTAACCTAGCTAGGGTTCCGGTGTCGTCCTTATTTCCCAAGAAAATTACATTTTATATCATCGTAGGCATTATTTGCCTTTAAACTTACACCACTTGTTTTCCTTCCCGGCGTAACCAGGCCGATGCCTCTCATATCACCTGTATATTCATCTTTTTATTCAGGGAAAGGAAAAACAAAACCCAAAACCAAACAATCATTTTTAACTATAACACCATCACCAAAATAATCAACACCAAACTCTTAAAACATGTCGAGTTCCCAACGTATTTACAGTCTTTGTAAATCATGATCGAGTACAAACTTCCGCGGTGCACGTGGCGAGCGGGAGTGACGCCATTTTCCGATCACACGGTGCTTTCATCGTGCACGCGCACGTAACGTTCTCGCCACTCTCCCGTGTTTTCATGCTTGGTGAGGCGTTTGTCTCTTTCACAATGTACGACCAATAGGTACACTACAATAAAAACTTGGCATACTACTAAAATGTGGGAGGCTATCCTGCTCCATGAAGGTACTTCAACATTGGTGAACAGATTCCACCACGGTGGAATTACTATATCCAGAATGTCTGTTCCTATTTCGACAGTTTTCTGCTCTAATGTATAAAAATGTTTCTGTGACACCGCGACGGCTTTTAAAAGCTTTGTGAGGTGTTCAGGGAGAGGGGGAATGAGGTATCCGAAATGCGCGACGAATCGCTGCAAGTCGGTGAAATTCTCTTTTACTGTGAGATGAACAGTGGATGGTTCAGGGATTGGGACAATTCGCTGTTGTGCTACTTGAACTTCCGCCCTGGGTTTAAAACAGAAACTGCTGACACTCACCGGACACCGGCTACGGTTTCCATGCTGGTAGTGTTGCGCTGCAGTGGTAACACAATGTGTTCCACCCCCGATGTATGCTACCTGCGGAGGCACATGATCTTGTGCCATTGCCTCCATGGTGCAATTCATGGACTTGGCGCCAGCCGTTCTGAACCCGCACTGTGGTGTTAAAAAGGCATTCAAGTGCTGGGGGCACAGTATTATGTGTGCTCCCCTGCCACGACAACCAGAGAGATCTGTACCTGTCATCGTTTGCTCCCAGCGGATGACGTAAGGTGGAACCGCTGCATAGCGAATGTGGGCTCCCCCCTGAATGACACCAATGTTCTCTACCCGATACACCGGGGCGGGCTTTGTTGTGTCGCCCAAAACCGGCATACGTAATACTATTCCCATAATAGTATGGTTTGATCGTCCGCAGTCCACGGGGACTGGGTAAGCTTCTGAAGCTAGCCTGAGCTGGCACGGGCTTAATGCGTTCTGAAAAGGGTGGAGCGCCCGCAGGTGTTTGTTACTTATCCAGGATGGGACCAAACCTTGTTTTAAATCCTCCAAATTACTGCGGCCCTCGCCCAGTAACCACGCCCCGTAAAGCACGCACACCTCGTTCTGCGCAGCTTGATCGGATGCATTCCGATCTTCCCTAATCAGGGCATTTACCGTCTTTGCATGTTTCTCCAGCTCTGCTATAATTTCCTTTAAATGGAGAGTCATGGCTTGGTCCTCGTGTAGACCCGACCCTACCACTTTATTCTCATCTGTTAAAATGTCTTTTAATTGTGTCTTTAAACCATTAATCTGGGTCTGCAGCTCCACACTGTCTAGAGCGTTGACCACAGATGTACCCGTGTTAAAAGCAGTGAACGCGTCGTTCACCAAACCCCTTCTTTGCCTCCCTACTTGATCCAAAACTTCATGTGGTGCGGTGTACAAACTTGTTTTATCAATTTCCGCGAAATCGAATTCGTAAAATTGTCTGAACATCTTGGTCAACAGGACCTGATACAACTGTTCCGTCTTTTTGGGGCACCACTCTGGTAACCGCACCTCGGTGAGATTTAAAATCACCGAGGCCACTGACCCCTTCCTCTGATCTGCCGCAGCCTGTTGCTGCTGCAATGGGGCCGGGCTGTATCTGGGTTGCCTTAACCTTAAGTCTGCGCCTTGGGGCAGTCTGGGGACATGACCACATCTGTATCTAACCTGTGCTGAACCTGCCCTGGGAGTGTTTGATGTGACAGTGTAGAGGGAGCTTTACTCTGCATCTAACCCGTGCTGTACCTGCCCTGGGAGTGTTTGATGGGACAGTGTAGATTGAGCTTTACTCTGTATCTAACCCGTGCTGTACCTGCCCTGGGAGTGTTTGATGGGATAGTGTAGATTGAGCTTTACTCAGTATCTAACCCATGCTGTACCTGCCCTAGGAGTGTTTGATGGGACATGGTAGAGGGAGCTTTACTCTGTAACTAACCGTGCTGTAAGTTCCCTGGGGGTGTTTGATGGGGCACTGTAGAGGGGTCTTTACTCTGTATCTAACCCGTGCTGTACCTGCCCTGGGAGTGTTTGATGGGACAATGTAGAGGGAGCTTTACTCTGTATCTAACCCGTGCTGTACATGCCCTGGGAGTGTTTGATGGGACAGTGTAGAGGGAGCTTTACTCTGTATCTAACCCGTGCTGTACCTGCCCTGGGAGTGTTTGATGGGACAGTGCAGAGGGAGCTTTACTCTGTATCTGACCCTTGCTGTGCCAACTCTGGGTGGGTTTGATGGGACAGTGTAGTGGGAAATTTACGCTGTATCTAACCCGTGCTGTACCTGCCCTGGGAGTGTTTGATGGGAAAATTTAGAAGGATATTTGCTCTGTATCTAACCCATGCTGTACCTGCCCTGGGAATGTTTGTTGGGACAGTGTAGAGGGAGCTTTACTCTGTATCTAACCCGTGCTGGACCTGCCCTGGGAGTGTTTGATGGGACAGTGTAGAGGGAGCTTTACTCTGTATCTAACCCCTGCTGCACCTACCCTTGGAGTGTTTGACGGGACAGTGTAGAGGGAGCTTTACTCTGTATCTAACCCATGCTGTAACTGCCCTGGGAGTGTTTGATGGGACAGTGTAGAGGGAGCTTTACTCTATATCTAACCCGTGCTGTACCTGCCCTGGGATTGTTTGATGGGAAAATTTAGAAGGATCTTTGCTCTGTATCTAACCCATGCTTTACCTGCCCTTGGAGTGTTTGACGGGACATTGTAGAGGGAGCTTTACTCTGTATCTAACCCGTGCTGTAAAAACTCTGCGTGGGTTTGATGGGACAGTGTAGTGGGAGCTTTACGGTGTATGGAACCGGTGCTGTACCTGCCCTGGGAGTGTTTGATGGGACAGTGTAGAGGGAACTTTACTCTGTATCTAAACCATGCTGTACCATCTCTGGGAGTGTTTGATGGGACACTGTAGAGGGAACTTTACTCTGTATCTAATCCGTGCTGTACCTGCCCTGGGAGTGTTTGATGAGACAGTGTAGAGGGAACTTTACTCTGTATCTAAACCGTGCTGTACCTGCCCTGGGAGTGTTTGATGGGACAGTGCAGAGAGAGTTTTACTCTGTCTCTAACCCCTGCTGCGCCTGTCCTGTGGAATTCGCAATATTTCGCGATTTTATTAATAAGAAGAAAAACACATAGTTTCGTTCAAACAGCTTTTATTTCAGCAGAATGCTGTCAGGCTTTCAAAGTGGACACAAGCAGCTTGTAAAATGGCCGCCACGCCTCGTGGCGGATCATTCTAGACTTTTCGACAGGCAGACAAGATGGCGTTCCAATAAACATTTGTGCAAGATCGATCAAGACTCAGCACATTTAAGATAATACACGAGACATCATGGGTTTGCAGTATACACATAAATACTGAAATCGGTCTCCCAGGTGCGAATAAGGGCTATTGTACCAAGTAATCAAGAACCCATCCAAAGACATTAATATGCAAAATCCCAATGACTCTACGATGAGAGAGCCGTTAGCGGGTAGTTACAGAAAACATTTGGAAGCCCCAAAACCCCTCCAGGGAGAACAACGACCGATTACACAATGGGAGAAATATTAACAGGTACTCAGACAGTTACGAGTATCCCCGAAACCCATTAAAACGGAGATCACCCTATAGAAGAAATTTGAGCGCCAAACCCTAACAAAAGAAAAGACATTAAGGTTGGGCGGGAAAAGGAAGATTTTGCACTATAACTGCAAGCTCCAACCGTCCATTTTTCTCTTATCCTCTTATTCGGTTGACTCTTATCGTCGTGGCTGCTCCTGTTGCTCTTATCCTTTCGACTCCTTGCCGCCTGCCTCGTGTCTCTGCCTCTTGCAGCTTTTAAAGACTGTTGAACTTTACGATCCGCTCGGATCTACCTTGTGGCGTGCCGCGAAGATCTGTGTGGAACTGGGCTCTGAAGCCTTGAAGCGGGCACACCATCCCGAGAAGTCGGTAAACGGTGTTGCAACCGAAGGCCCGAGATGAGATGAGATGAGATGAGATGAGAAGAGAAGAAGACCATACGTATCGCCACGGTCAGTAAGCTCCGACCGCGCCTGTAGGTCGAATAGACACTTTCCTTGCCCAGGAAGACTTTCTTTTGAGTTTTATAGAACTGGCACAGGAAGACTATTCTTCGAATTTTATCGTATCAGTGCGAGGGCACAGGAAGACTCTTCTTTGAGCAGTGTCGGAACTCCGAGGACAACACAGATCTTCATGACAGCAGACGTTCCAGCCTGCTAGCCGGAGCAGAAACGAGTAAACAAGTGGGGTACAGAGACTCCTGATCGACACGTGAGTGCTGCGGTGAAAAACATCCGATCAGAGTTTTCGGAATTCTCCGAGTTATCACGAGTGGTGAGCATGAGTCTCGATCCTACAAATCTAGCTTAGGGTAGATATTGATAGGGGAGGGTTTAAGTTTTAAGGATAATTGTAATGTGTGCCCCCATTTACGATGTGTCGTTCGTTCCTCGTTTCCCTGAAATTAGTTACATAACTGCGTGTAAGATTGTACTGTCATTAATCTGTGCTTATGACATGTATTTCGTAATCTTAAATAATATGCAATAAAGATTTTCCATTTCGTACCATTCAACCGGGTCTACCTGAGTTTTCTCTCCATTACTGCTCTCGCATCTAAGTCCAGTGTCAGAACCGTAAGGGCGAGTGGGTCGAACCACTCACAGGTGTCTCGTGCTCCCAGACTGGCTGGAGACCAGAACAGGCAACAAGGCCTAAACCCGCACTAGCATCCAGGCTGCACAGAGCCACACGAATCTCACAGGTTCCGAGAGAAAACCCTTACAGTCCTGGGAGTGTTTGTTGGGACAGTGTAGAGGGAGTTTTACTCTGTATCTAACCTGTGCTGAACCTGCCCTGGGAGTGTTTGATGGGACAGTGTAGAGGGAACTTTACTCTGTATCTCACCTGTGCTGAACCTGCCCTGGGAGTGTTTGATGGGACAGTGTAGAGGGAGCTTTACTCTGTATCTAACCGTGCTGTAACTTCCCGGGGAGTGTTTGATGGGGCAGTGCAGAGGGAGCTTTACTCTGTATTTAACTCGTGCTGTACCTGCCCTGGGAGTGTTTGATGGGACAGTGTAGAGGGAGCTTTACTCTGTATCTATCCCGTGCTGTACCTGCCCTGGGAGTGTTTGATGGGACAGGGTAGAGGGAGCTTTACTCTGTATCTAACCCGTGCTGTGCCAACTCTTGGTGGGATTGATGGGACAGTGTAGAGGGAGCTTTACTCTGTATCTAACCTGTGCTGTACCTACCCCAGGAGTGTTTGATGGGACAGTGTAGAGGGAGCTTTACTCTGTATCTAAACCGTGCTGTGCCTGCCCTGGGAGTGTTTGATGGGACAGTGTAGCGGGAGCTTTACTCTGTATCTTAACCATGCTGTGCCTGCCCTGGGAGTGTTTGATGGGACAGTGTAGAGGGAGCTTTACTCTGTATCTAACCCGTGCAGTACCTGCCCTGGGAGTGTATGATGGGGACAGTGTAGAGGGAGCATTACTCTGTATCTAACCCATGCTGTAACTGCCCGGGAGCGTTTGATGGGACAGTGTAGGGGGCGCTTTACTCTGTATCTAACCCGTGCTGTGCCTGCCCTGGGAGTGTTTGATTGGACAGTGTAGAGGGAGCTTTACTCTTTATCTAACCCGTGCTGTGCCAACTCTGCGTGGGTTTGATGAGACTGCGTAGTGGGAAATATACGCTGTATCTAACCCGTGCTGTACCTGCCCTGGGAGTGTTTGATGGGAAACTTTAGAAGGATCTTTACTCTGTATCTAACCCGTGCTGTGCCAACTCTGGGTGGGTTTGATGGGACTGCGTAGTGGGAAATATACGCTGTATCTAACCCGTGCTGTACCTGCCCTGGGAGTGTTTGATGGGAAAATTTAGAAGGATCTTTACTCTGTATCTAACCCGTGCTGTGCCAACTCTGGGTGGGTTTGATGGGACTGTGTAGTGGGAAATATACGCTGTATCTAACCCGTGCTGTACCAGCCCTTGGAGTGTTTGACGGGAAAATGTAGAGTCAGCTTTACTCTGTATCTAACCCGTGCTGTAACTGCCCTGGGAGTGTTTGATGGGACAGTGTAGAGGGAGCTTTACTCTGTATCTAACCTGTGCTGTAAAAATTCTGGGTGGGTTTGATGGGACAGTGTAGTGGGAGCTTTACGCTGTATCTAACCCGTGCTGTACCTGCCCTGGGAGTGTTTGATGGGACAGTGTAGAGGGAACTTTACTGTGTATCTAAACCGTGCAGTACCTACTCTGGGAGTGTTTGATGGGACACTGTAGAGGGAACTTTACTCAGCATCTAACCCATGCTGTACCTGCCCGGGGAGTGTTTGATGAGACAGTGTAGAGGGAACTTTACTCTGTATCTAAACCGTGCTGTACCTGCCCTGGGAGTGTTTGATGGGACAGTGCAGAGAGAGTTTTACTCTGTCTCTAACCCCTGCTGCACCTGCCCTGGGAGTATTTGATGGGGCAGTGTAGAGGGAGCTTTACTCTGTATCTAACCTGTGCTGAACCTGCCCTGGGAGTGTTTGATAGGACAGTGTAGAGGGAACTTTACTCTGTATCTAACCTGTGCTGAACCTGCCCTGGGATTGTTTGATGGGACAGTGTAGAGGGAGCTTTACTCTGTATCTAACCCGTGCTGTAACTGCCCTGGGAGTCTTAGATGGGACAGTGTAGAGGAAGGTTTACTCTGTATCTAACCCATGCTGTACCTGCCCTTCGAGTGTTTGACGGGACATTGTAGAGGGAGCTTTACTCTATATCTAAACCGTGCTGTTCCTGCCCTGGGAGTGTTTATTGGGACAGTTTTGACGGAGCTTTACTCTGTATCTAACCCGTCCTGTAACTGCCCTGGGAGAGTTTGATGGGACAGTGTAGAGGGAGCTTTACTCTGTATCTAACCCGTGCTGTAAAAACTCTGGGTGGTTTTGATCGGACAGTTTAGTGGGAGCTTTACGCTGTATCTAACCCGTGCTGTACCTGCCCTGGGAGTGTTTGATGGGACAGTGTAGAGGGAACTTTACTCTGTATCTAAACCGTGCTGTACCATCTCTGGGAATGTTTGATAGGGCAGTGTAGAGGGAACTTTACTCTGTATCTAACCCGTGCTGTACCTGCCCTGGGAATGTTTGATGGGACAGTGTAGAGGGAGCTTTACTCTGCATCTAACCCGTATTGTACCTGCCCTGGGAGTGTTTGATGGGTCAGTGTAGATTGAGCTTTACTCTGTATCTAACCAGTGCTGTGCCAACTCTGGGTGGGTTTGATGGGACAGTGTAGTGGGAAATTTATGCTGTATCTAACCCGTGCTGTACCTGCCCTGGGAGTGCTTGATGGGAAAATTTAGAAGAATATTTGCTCTGTATCTAACCCATGCTGTACCTGCCCTGGGAATGTTTGTTGGGACAGTGTCGGGGGAGCTTTACTCTGTATCAACGCCGTGCTGTACCTGCCCTGGGAGTGTTTGCTGGGACAGTGTAGAGGGAGCTTTACTCTGTATCTAACCCATGCTGTACCTGCCCTGGGAGTGGTCGATGGGAAAATTTAGAAGGATCTTTGCTGTGTATCTAACCCATGCTGTACCTGACCTTGGAGTGTTTGACGGGACAGTGTAGACGGAGCTTCACTCTGTATCTAACCCATGCTGTACCTGCCCTGAGAGTGTTTGTTGGGACATTGTAGAGGGAGCCTTTCTCTGTCTCTAACCCGTGCTGTACCTGCCCTGGGAGTGTTTGATGGGACAGTGTAGAGGGAGCTTTACTCTGTATCTAACCCGTGCTGTAACTGCCCTGGGAGTGTTTGATGGGACAGTGTAGAGGGAGCTTTACTCTGTATCTAACCTGTGCTGTAAAAACTCTGGGTGGGTTTGATGGGACAGTGTAGTGGGAGCTTTACGCTGTATCTAACCCGTGCTGTACCTGCCCTGGGAGTGTTTGATGGGACAGTTTAGAGGGAACTTTACTGTGTATCTAAACCGTGCTGTACCATCTCTGGGAGTGTTTGATGGGACACTGTAGAGGGAACTTTACTCTGTATCTAACCCGTTCTGTACCTGCCCTGTGAGTGTTTGATGGGACAGTGCAGAGAGAGTTTTACACGGTCTCTAACCCCTGCTGCACCTGCCCTGGGAGTATTTGAAAGGGCAGTGTAGAGGGAGCTTTACTCTGTATCTAACCCATGCAGTGCCTGTCCTGGGAGTGTTTGTTGGGACAGTGTAGAGGGAGTTTTACTCTGTATCTAACCTGTGCTGAACCTACCCTGGGAGTGTTTGATGGGACAGTGTAGAGGGAGCTTCACTCTGTATCTAACCCATGCTGTACCTGCCCTGAGAGTGTTTGTTGGGACATTGTAGAGGGAGCCTTTCTCTGTCTCTAACCCGTGCTGTACCTGCCCTGGGAGTGTTTGATGGGACAGTGTAGAGGGAGCTTTACTCTGTATCTAACCCGTGCTGTAACTGCCCTGGGAGTGTTTGATGGGACAGTGTAGAGGGAGCTTTACTCTGTATCTAACCTGTGCTGTAAAAACTCTGGGTGGGTTTGATGGGACAGTGTAGTGGGAGCTTTACGCTGTATCTAACCCGTGCTGTACCTGCCCTGGGAGTGTTTGATGGGACAGTTTAGAGGGAACTTTACTGTGTATCTAAACCGTGCTGTACCATCTCTGGGAGTGTTTGATGGGACACTGTAGAGGGAACTTTACTCTGTATCTAACCCGTTCTGTACCTGCCCTGTGAGTGTTTGATGGGACAGTGCAGAGAGAGTTTTACACGGTCTCTAACCCCTGCTGCACCTGCCCTGGGAGTATTTGAAAGGGCAGTGTAGAGGGAGCTTTACTCTGTATCTAACCCATGCTGTGCCTGTCCTGGGAGTGTTTGTTGGGACAGTGTAGAGGGAGTTTTACTCTGTATCTAACCTGTGCTGAACCTACCCTGGGAGTGTTTGATGGGACAGTGTAGAGGGAGCTTTACTCTGTATCTAACCCGTGCTCCACCTGCCCTGGGAGTGTTTGATGGGACTGTGTCGAGGGAGCTTTACTCTGTATCTAACCCGTGCTGTACCAACTCTGGGTGGGTTTGATGGGACAGTGTAGAGGGAGCTTTACTCTGTATCTAACCCGTGCTGTACCTGCCCTGGGAGTGTTTGATGGGACTGTGTCGAGGGAGCTTTACTCTGTATCTAACCCGTGCTTTACCAACTCTGGGTGGGTTTGATGGGACAGTGCAGAGGGAGCTTTACTCTGTATCTAACCCGTGCTGTGCCAACTCTGGGAGTGTTTGATGGGACAGTGTAGTGGGAAATTTACGCTGTATCTAACCCGTGCTGTACCTGCCCTGGGAGTATTTGATGGGAGAATTTAGAAGGACATTTGCTCTCTATCTAACCCATGCTGTATCTGCCCTGGGAGTGTTTGATGGGACAGTGTAGATTGAGCTTTACTCTGTATCTAACCCGTGCTGTGCCAACTCTGGGTGGGTTTGATGGGACAGTGTAGTGGGAAATTTACGCTGTATCTAACCCGTGCTGTACCTGCCCTGGGAGTGTTTGATGGGACAGTGTGGAGGGAGCTTTACTCTGTATCTAACCCGTGCTGTACCTGCCCTGGGAGTGTTTGATGGGACACTGTAGAGGGAATTTTACTCTGTATCTAACCCGTGCTGTACCTGCCCTGGGAGTGTTTGATGAGACAGTGTCGAGGGAACTTTACTCTGTATCTAAACCGTGCTGTACCTGCCCTGGGATTGTTTGATGGGACAGTGCAGAGAGAGTTTTACTCTGTCTCTAACCCCTGCTGGACCTGCCCTGGGAGTGTTTGATGGGACAGTGCAGAGGGCGCTTTACTCTGTATCTAACCCATGCTGTGCCTGTCCTGGGTGTGTTTGTTGGGAAAATTTAGAAGGATATTTGCTCTGTATCTAACTTGGAGCGTGGATTGGTACTTGGGACTACGATGTGGTGGCCATTACGGAGACATGGTTAGAACAGGGACAGGAATGGTTGTTGGAAGTTCCGGGGTATAGATGTTTCAGTGAGAGTAGGGAAGTTGGTAAGAAAGGTGGAGGAGTAGCATTGTTAATCAAGGATAGTTTAACAGCGGCAGAAAGGCAGTTCGAGGGGGATCTGCCGTCTGAGGTAATATGGGCTGAAGTTAAAAATAGGAAAGGAGCGGTCACGTTGTTAGGAGTTTTCTACAGGCCCCCAAATAGTAATAAAGATGTGGAGGAAGAAATTGCAAAGCAGATTATGAATAGGTGTGGAGGTCACAGAGTAGTTGTCATGGGTGACTTCAACTTTCCAAATATTGATTGGAACCTTTATAGGTCAAACAGTTCGGATGGGATAGTTTTTGCACAGTGTGTGCAGGAGGGTTTCCTGACACAATATGTGGATAGGCCGACAAGAGGTGGGGCCACGTTGGATTTGGTACTGGGTAATGAACCGGGCCAAGTGTTTGATTTGTATGTGGGAGAGCACTTTGGAGATAGTGACCACAATTCGGTAACTTTCACTATTGCAATGGAGAGGGATAGGGCCATACGGCAGGGCAGGGTTTATAATTGGGGGAGGGGTAATTATGATGCGATTAGGCAAGAATTAGGGAGTATAAGATGGGAACAGAAACTATCAGGGAAAGGCACAAACGAAAAGTGGAGCTTTTTCATGGAGCAATTACTGCGTGTCTTTGATAGGTATGTCCCTGTCAGGCAGGGAGGAAATGGCCGAGTGAGAGAACCATGGTTCACAAAAGAGGTTGAATGTCTAGTCAAGAGGAAAAAGGAAGCGTATGTAAGGATGAGAAAACAAGGTTCAGTTGGGTCGATTGAGGGGTACAAGGTAGCAAGGAATGAGCTAAAAAAAGAGCTTAGGAGAGCTAGGAGGGGGCATGAGAAGTCCTTGGCGGGTCGGATCAAGAAAAACCCCAAGGCTTTTTACTCTTATGTGAGAAATAAAAGAATGACCAGGGTGAGGGTAGGGCCGGTCAAGGACAGTAGTGGGAACTTGTGCATGGAGTCAGAAGAGATAGGAGAGGTGATGAATGAATACTTTTCGTCAGTGTTCACCGAGGAGAGGGGCCATGTTCTTGAGGATGAGAGTGTGATAAAGGTGGATAGGCTGGAGGTGGTAGATGTTCTGAGGGAAGATGTTTTAGCAATTTTGAAGAACCTGAGGGTCGATAAGTCCCCTGGGCCAGATGGGATATATCCTAGGATTCTTTGGGAGGCAAGGGAGGAGATTGCAGAGCCTCTGGCTTTGATCTTTGGGTCCTCACTGTCCACGGGGATGGTGCCAGAGGACTGGAGAGTGGCGAATGTTGTTCCTCTCTTCAAGAAAGGAAATAGGAATGACCCTGGTAATTATAGGCCGGTTAGTCTTACTTCGGTGGTTGGTAAGATAATGGAAAAGGTCCTGAGGGATAGGATTTATGACCATTTGGAAAGGGGCAACTTAATCAGGGATAGTCAACACGGATTCGTGAAGGGTAAGTCTTGCCTAACAAATTTGATTGAATTCTTTGAGGAGGTAACTAAGTGTGTAGATGAAGGTAGAGCAGTTGATGTCGTATACATGGATTTTAGTAAGGCGTTTGATAAGGTTCCCCATGGTCGTCTCATGAAGAAAGTAAGGAGTTGTGGGATAGAGGGAAATTTGGCCGATTGGATAAGTAACTGGCGAAGGAGCAATCGATAGCTCCGAAAGCTTGTGATTTCAAATAAAACTGTTGGACTATAACCTGGTGTTGTGCGACCTCTCAATTTTATCTCATAGAAGGCAGAGGGTGGTGGTGGATGGAACATTTTCGGACTGGAGACCAGTTACCAGCGGTGTGCCACAGGGGTCGGTGCTGGGTCCTCTGCTGTTTGTGATTTTTATCAATGACTTGGAGGAGGGGACTGAAGGGTGGATCAGTAAATTTGCTGATGACACCAAGATTGGTGGAGTAGTGGATGAGGTGGAGGGCAGTTGTAGGCTGCAAAGAGACATTGATAGGATGCAGAGCTGGGCCGAAAAATGGCAGATGGAATTTAACCCTGATAAGTGCGAGGTGATTAATTTTGGTAGGGCAAATTTGAATAAGGATTACAGGGTCAACGGCAGGGTTCTGAGGAACGTGGAGGAGCAGAGGGATCTGGGGGTTCATATCCACAGATCTCTGAAGGTTGCCACTCAAGTGGATAGAGCAGTAAAGAAGGTCTATGGTGTGTTGGCGTTTATTAACAGAGGGTTTGAGTTTAAGAACCGTGAGGTTATGCTGCAACTTTACAGGACCTTGGTGAGACCACATTTGGAATATTGTGTGCAGTTCTGGTCACCTCACTATAGGAAGGACGTGGAAGCATTGGAAAGAGTGCAAAGGAGATTTACCAGGATGCTGCCTGGTTTGGGGGGGAGGTCTTATGAGGAAAGATTGAGGGAGTTGGGGCTTTTCTCTTTAGAGCGGAGGAGGATGAGAGGCGACTTAATAGAGGTTTATAAGATGATGAGGGGGATAGATAGAGTGGATGTTCAGAGACTATTTCCTCGGGTAGAGGCAGCTGTTACAAGGGGGCATAACTATAAGGTGCATGGGGGGAGATATAGAAGGGATGTCCGAGGTAGATTCTTTACTCAGAGAGTGGTTGGGGTGTGGAATGGACTGCCTGCTGTGATAGTGGAGTCGGACACTTTAGGAACTTTCAAGCGGTTATTGGATAAGCACATGGAGCACACCAGAGTGATAGGGAGTGTGATAGCTTGATCTTGGTCTCGGACAATGCTCGGCACAACATCGAGGGCCGAAGGGCCTGTACTGTGCTGTACTGTTCTATATATTTATCTAACCCGTGCTGTACCTGCCCTGGGAGTTTTTGATGGGACAGTGTAGAGTGAGCTTTACTCTGTATCTAACCCGTGCTGTACCCGACCTGGGAGTGTTTGATGGGAAAGTGTAGAGGGAACTTTACTCTGTATCTAAACCGTGCTGTACCAACTCTGGGAGTGTTTGACGGGACAGTGTAGAGGGAGCTTTACTCTGTATCTAAACCGTGCTGTACCTGTCCTGGGAGTGTTTGATTGGAATATTTAGAAGGATCTTTACTCTGTATCTAACCCGTGCTGTACCTGCCCTGGGAGTGTTTGATGGGACAGTGTAGAGGGAACTTTACTCTGTATCTAACCTGTGCTGAACCAACCGTGGGAGTGTTTGATGGGACAGTGTAGAGGGAGCTTTACTCTGTATCTAACTCGTGCTGTGCCAACTCTGGGTGGGTTTGATGGGACAGTGTAGTGGGAAATTTACGCTGTATCTAACCCGTGCTGTAGCTGCCCTGGGAGTGTTTGATGGAAAAATTTAGAAGGATATTTGCACTGTATCTAACCAATGCTGTACCTGCCCTGGGAGTGTTTGATGGGACAGTGTAGAGGGAGCTTTACTCTGTATCTAACCCGTTCTGTACCTGCCCTGGGATTCTTTGATGGGGACATGTGTAGAGGGAGCTTTACTCTGTATCTAACCCGTGCTCTACCTGCCCTGGGAGTGTTTGATGGGACTGTGTCGAGGGAGCTTTACTCTGTATCTAACCCGTGCTGTACCAACTCTGGGTGGGTTTGATGGGACAGTGTAGAGGGAGCTTTACTCTGTATCTTACCCGTGCTGTACCTGCCCTGGGAGTGTTTGATGGGACTGTGTCGAGGGAGCTTTACTCTGTATCTAACCCGTGCTTTACCAACTCTGGGTGGGTTTGATGGGACAGTGCAGAGGGAGCTTTACTCTGTATCTAACCCGTGCTGTGCCAACTCTGGGAGTGTTTGATGGGACAGTGTAGTGGGAAATTTACGCTGTATCTAACCCGTGCTGTACCTGCCCTGGGAGTATTTGATGGGAGAATTTAGAAGGATATTTGCTCTGTATCTAACCCATGCTGTATCTGCCCTGGGAGTGTTTGATGGGACAGTGTAGATTGAGCTTTACTCTGTATCTAACCCGTGCTGTGCCAACTCTGGGTGGGTTTGATGGGACAGTGTAGTGGGAAATTTACGCTGTATCTAACCCGTGCTGTACCTGCCCTGGGAGTGTTTGATGGGAAAATTTAGAAGGATATTTGCTCTGTATCTAACTTGGAGCGTGGATTGGTACTTGGGACTACGATGTGGTGGCCATTACGGAGACATGGTTAGAACAGGGACAGGAATGGTTGTTGGAAGTTCCGGGGTATAGATGTTTCAGTGAGAGTAGGGAAGTTGGTAAGAAAGGTGGAGGAGTAGCATTGTTAATCAAGGATAGTTTAACAGCGGCAGAAAGGCAGTTCGAGGGGGATCTGCCGTCTGAGGTAATATGGGCTGAAGTTAAAAATAGGAAAGGAGCGGTCACGTTGTTAGGAGTTTTCTACAGGCCCCCAAATAGTAATAAAGATGTGGAGGAAGAAATTGCAAAGCAGATTATGAATAGGTGTGGAGGTCACAGAGTAGTTGTCATGGGTGACTTCAACTTTCCAAATATTGATTGGAACCTTTATAGGTCAAACAGTTCGGATGGGATAGTTTTTGCACAGTGTGTGCAGGAGGGTTTCCTGACACAATATGTGGATAGGCCGACAAGAGGTGGGGCCACGTTGGATTTGGTACTGGGTAATGAACCGGGCCAAGTGTTTGATTTGTATGTGGGAGAGCACTTTGGAGATAGTGACCACAATTCGGTAACTTTCACTATTGCAATGGAGAGGGATAGGGCCATACGGCAGGGCAGGGTTTATAATTGGGGGAGGGGTAATTATGATGCGATTAGGCAAGAATTAGGGAGTATAAGATGGGAACAGAAACTATCAGGGAAAGGCACAAACGAAAAGTGGAGCTTTTTCATGGAGCAATTACTGCGTGTCTTTGATAGGTATGTCCCTGTCAGGCAGGGAGGAAATGGCCGAGTGAGAGAACCATGGTTCACAAAAGAGGTTGAATGTCTAGTCAAGAGGAAAAAGGAAGCGTATGTAAGGATGAGAAAACAAGGTTCAGTTGGGTCGATTGAGGGGTACAAGGTAGCAAGGAATGAGCTAAAAAAAGAGCTTAGGAGAGCTAGGAGGGGGCATGAGAAGTCCTTGGCGGGTCGGATCAAGAAAAACCCCAAGGCTTTTTACTCTTATGTGAGAAATAAAAGAATGACCAGGGTGAGGGTAGGGCCGGTCAAGGACAGTAGTGGGAACTTGTGCATGGAGTCAGAAGAGATAGGAGAGGTGATGAATGAATACTTTTCGTCAGTGTTCACCGAGGAGAGGGGCCATGTTCTTGAGGATGAGAGTGTGATAAAGGTGGATAGGCTGGAGGTGGTAGATGTTCTGAGGGAAGATGTTTTAGCAATTTTGAAGAACCTGAGGGTCGATAAGTCCCCTGGGCCAGATGGGATATATCCTAGGATTCTTTGGGAGGCAAGGGAGGAGATTGCAGAGCCTCTGGCTTTGATCTTTGGGTCCTCACTGTCCACGGGGATGGTGCCAGAGGACTGGAGAGTGGCGAATGTTGTTCCTCTCTTCAAGAAAGGAAATAGGAATGACCCTGGTAATTATAGGCCGGTTAGTCTTACTTCGGTGGTTGGTAAGATAATGGAAAAGGTCCTGAGGGATAGGATTTATGACCATTTGGAAAGGGGCAACTTAATCAGGGATAGTCAACACGGATTCGTGAAGGGTAAGTCTTGCCTAACAAATTTGATTGAATTCTTTGAGGAGGTAACTAAGTGTGTAGATGAAGGTAGAGCAGTTGATGTCGTATACATGGATTTTAGTAAGGCGTTTGATAAGGTTCCCCATGGTCGTCTCATGAAGAAAGTAAGGAGTTGTGGGATAGAGGGAAATTTGGCCGATTGGATAAGTAACTGGCGAAGGAGCAATCGATAGCTCCGAAAGCTTGTGATTTCAAATAAAACTGTTGGAC
This sequence comes from Squalus acanthias, assembly GCA_030390025.1. Taxonomy (NCBI): domain Eukaryota; kingdom Metazoa; phylum Chordata; class Chondrichthyes; order Squaliformes; family Squalidae; genus Squalus; species Squalus acanthias. Next base: position 164,181 of record JASTWF010000635.1, on the reverse strand, counting down.
TATAACCTGGTGTTGTGCGACCTCTCAATTTTATCTCATAGAAGGCAGAGGGTGGTGGTGGATGGAACATTTTCGGACTGGAGACCAGTTACCAGCGGTGTGCCACAGGGGTCGGTGCTGGGTCCTCTGCTGTTTGTGATTTTTATCAATGACTTGGAGGAGGGGACTGAAGGGTGGATCAGTAAATTTGCTGATGACACCAAGATTGGTGGAGTAGTGGATGAGGTGGAGGGCAGTTGTAGGCTGCAAAGAGACATTGATAGGATGCAGAGCTGGGCCGAAAAATGGCAGATGGAATTTAACCCTGATAAGTGCGAGGTGATTAATTTTGGTAGGGCAAATTTGAATAAGGATTACAGGGTCAACGGCAGGGTTCTGAGGAACGTGGAGGAGCAGAGGGATCTGGGGGTTCATATCCACAGATCTCTGAAGGTTGCCACTCAAGTGGATAGAGCAGTAAAGAAGGCCTATGGTGTGTTGGCGTTTATTAACAGAGGGTTTGAGTTTAAGAACCGTGAGGTTATGCTGCAACTTTACAGGACCTTGGTGAGACCACATTTGGAATATTGTGTGCAGTTCTGGTCACCTCACTATAGGAAGGACGTGGAAGCATTGGAAAGAGTGCAAAGGAGATTTACCAGGATGCTGCCTGGTTTGGGGGGGAGGTCTTATGAGGAAAGATTGAGGGAGTTGGGGCTTTTCTCTTTAGAGCGGAGGAGGATGAGAGGCGACTTAATAGAGGTTTATAAGATGATGAGGGGGATAGATAGAGTGGATGTTCAGAGACTATTTCCTCGGGTAGAGGCAGCTGTTACAAGGGGGCATAACTATAAGGTGCATGGGGGGAGATATAGAAGGGATGTCCGAGGTAGATTCTTTACTCAGAGAGTGGTTGGGGTGTGGAATGGACTGCCTGCTGTGATAGTGGAGTCGGACACTTTAGGAACTTTCAAGCGGTTATTGGATGAGCACATGGAGCACACCAGAGTGATAGGGAGTGTGATAGCTTGATCTTGGTCTCGGACAATGCTCGGCACAACATCGAGGGCCGAAGGGCCTGTACTGTGCTGTACTGTTCTATATATTTATCTAACCCGTGCTGTACCTGCCCTGGGAGTTTTTGATGGGACAGTGTAGAGTGAGCTTTACTCTGTATCTAACCCGTGCTGTACCTGCCCTGGGAGTGTTTGATGGGACAGTGTAGAGTGAACTTTACTCTGTATCTAACCTGTGCTGAACCAACCGTGGGAGTGTTTGATGGGACAGTGTAGAGGGAGCTTTACTCTGTATCTAACTCGTGCTGTGCCAACTCTGGGTGGGTTTGATGGGACAGTGTAGTGGGAAATTTACGGTGTATCTAACCCGTGCTGTAGCTGCCCTGGGAGTGTTTGATGGAAAAATTTAGAAGGATATTTGCACTGTATCTAACCAATGCTGTACCTGCCCTGGGAGTGTTTGTTGGGACAGTGTAGAGGGAGCTTTACTCTGTATCTAACCCATGCTCTACCTGCCCTGGGAGTGTTTGATGGGACTGTGTCGAGGGAGCTTTACTCTGTATCTAACCCGTGCTGTACCAACTCTGGGTGGGTTTGATGGGACAGTGTAGAGGGAGCTTTACTCTGTATCTAACCCGTGCTGTACCTGCCCTGGGAGTGTTTGATGGGACTGTGTCGAGGGAGCTTTACTCTGTATCTAACCCCGTGCTGTACCAACTCTGGGTGGGTTTGATGGGACAGTGTAGAGCGAGCTTTACTCTGTATCTAACCCGTGCTGTACCAACTCTGGGTGGGTTTGATGGGACAGTGTAGAGGGAGCTTTACTCTGTATCTAACCCGTGCTGTACCTGCCCTGGGAGTGTTTGATGGGACTGTGTCGAGGGAGCTTTACTCTGTATCTAACCCCGTGCTGTACCAACTCTGGGTGGGTTTGATGGGACAGTGTAGAGCGAGCTTTACTCTGTATCTAACCCGTGCTGTACCTGCCCTGGGAGTGTTTGATGGGACAGTGTAGAGGGAGCTTTACTCTGTATCTAACCCGTTCTGTACCTGCCCTGGGATTCTTTGATGGGGACATGTGTAGTGGGAGCTTTACGCTGTATCTAACCCGTGCTGTACCTGCCCTGGGTGTGTTTGATGGGAAATTTTAGAAGGATCTTTACTCCGTATCTAACCCGTGCTGTACCTGCCCTGGGAGTGTTTGATGGGACAGTGTAGAGGGAGCTTTATTCTGTATCTAACCCCGTGCTGTACCTGCCCTGGGAGTGTTTGATGGGACAGTGTAGAGGGAGCTTTACACTGTATGTAACCCGTGCTGTACCTGTCCTGGTAGTGTTTGATGGGAAAATTTCGAAGGAGCTTTACTCTGTATCTAATCCGTGCTGTACCTGCCCTGGGAGTTTTTGATGTGACAGTGTAGAGGGAGCTTTACTCTGTATCTAAACTGTGCAGTACCTGTCCTTGGAATGTTTGATGTGAAAATTTAGAAGGATCTTTACTCTGTATCTAACCCGTGCTCGACCTGCCCTGGGAGTTTTTGATAGGACAGTGTAGATTGAGCTTTACTCTGTATCTAACCCGTGCTGTACCTGCCCTGGGAGTGTTTGATGGGACAGTGTAGAGGGAACTTTACTCTGTATCTAAACCGTGCTGTACCAACTCTGGGAGTGTTTGATGGGACACTGTAGAGGGAACTTTACTCAGCATCTAACCCATGCTGTACCTGCCCAGGGAGTGTTTGATGAGACAGTGTAGAGGGAACTTTACTCTGTATCTAAACCGTGCTGTACCTGCCCTGGGAGTGTTTGATGGGACAGTGCAGAGAGAGTTTTACTCTGTCTCTAACCCCTGCTGCACCTGCCCTGGGAGTATTTGATGGGGCAGTGTAGAGGGAGCTTTACTCTGTATCTAACCTGTGCTGAACCTGCCCTGGGAGTGTTTGATAGGACAGTGTAGAGGGAACTTTACTCTGTATCTAACCTGTGCTGAACCTGCCCTGGGATTGTTTGATGGGACAGTGTAGAGGGAGCTTTACTCTGTATCTAACCCGTGCTGTAACTGCCCTGGGAGTCTTAGATGGGACAGTGTAGAGGAAGGTTTACTCTGTATCTAACCCATGCTGTACCTGCCCTTCGAGTGTTTGACGGGACATTGTAGAGGGAGCTTTACTCTGTATCTAAACCGTGCTGTTCCTGCCCTGGGAGTGTTTATTGGGACAGTTTTGACGGAGCTTTACTCTGTATCTAACCCGTCCTGTAACTGCCCTGGGAGAGTTTGATGGGACAGTGTAGAGGGAGCTTTACTCTGTATCTAACCCGTGCTGTAAAAACTCTGGGTGGGTTTGATCGGACAGTTTAGTGGGAGCTTTACGCTGTATCTAACCCGTGCTGTACCTGCCCTGGGAGTGTTTGATGGGACAGTGTAGAGGGAACTTTACTCTGTATCTAAACCGTGCTGTACCATCTCTGGGAATGTTTGATAGGGCAGTGTAGAGGGAACTTTACTCTGTATCTAACCCGTGCTGTACCTGCCCTGTGAGTGTTTGATGGGACAGTGCAGAGATAGTTTTACTCTATCTCTAACCCCTGCTGTACCTGCCCTGGGAGTGTTTGATGGGACAGTGCAGAGGGAGTTTTACTCTGTAACTAACCTGTGCTGAACCTACCCTGGGAGTCATTGATGGGACATGGTAGAGGGAGCTTTGCTCTGTATCTAACCTGTGCTGAACCTGCCCTGGGAGTGTTTGATGGGACAGTGTAGAGGGAGCTTTACTCTGCATCTAACCCGTACTGTACCTGCCCTGGGAGTGTTTGATGGGTCAGTGTAGATTGAGCTTTACTCTGTATCTAACCAGTGCTGTGCCAACTCTGGGTGGCTTTGATGGGACAGTGTAGTGGGAAATTTATGCTGTATCTAACCCGTGCTGTACCTGCCCTGGGAGTGTTCGATGGGAAAATTTAGAAGAATATTTGCTCTGTATCTAACCCATGCTGTACCTGCCCTGGGAATGTTTGTTGGGACAGTGTCGGGGGAGCTTTACTCTGTATCTAACCCGTGCTGTACCTGCCCTGGGAGTGTTTGCTGGGACAGTGTAGAGGGAGCTTTACTCTGTATCTAACCCATGCTGTACCTGCCCTGGGAGTGGTCGATGGGAAAATTTAGAAGGATCTTTGCTGTGTATCTAAACCATGCTGTACCTGACCTTGGAGTGTTTGACGGGACAGTGTAGACGGAGCTTCACTCTGTATCTAACCCGTGCTGTAACTGCCCTGGGAGTGTTTGATGGGACAGTGTAGAGGGAGCTTTACTCTGTATCTAACCCGTGCTGTAACTGCCCTGGGAGTATTTGAAAGGGCAGTGTAGAGGGAGCTTTACTCTGTATCTAACCCATGCTGTGCCTGTCCTGGGAGTGTTTGTTGGGACAGTGTAGAGGGAGTTTTACTCTGTATCTAACCTGTGCTGAACCTACCCTGGGAGTGTTTGATGGGACAGTGTAGAGGGAGCTTTACTCTGTATCTAACCCGTGCTCCACCTGCCCTGGGAGTGTTTGATGGGACTGTGTCGAGGGAGCTTTACTCTGTATCTAACCCGTGCTGTACCAACTCTGGGTGGGTTTGATGGGACAGTGTAGAGGGAGCTTTACTCTGTATCTTACCCGTGCTGTACCTGCCCTGGGAGTGTTTGATGGGACTGTGTCGAGGGAGCTTTACTCTGTATCTAACCCGTGCTTTACCAACTCTGGGTGGGTTTGATGGGACAGTGCAGAGGGAGCTTTACTCTGTATCTAACCCGTGCTGTGCCAACTCTGGGAGTGTTTGATGGGACAGTGTAGAGGGAGCTTTACTCTGTATCTAACCCGTGCTCCACCTGCCCTGGGAGTGTTTGATGGGACTGTGTCGAGGGAGCTTTACTCTGTATCTAACCCGTGCTGTACCAACTCTGGGTGGGTTTGATGGGACAGTGTAGAGGGAGCTTTACTCTGTATCTAACCCGTGCTGTACCTGCCCTGGGAGTGTTTGATGGGACTGTGTCGAGGGAGCTTTACTCTGTATCTAACCCGTGCTTTACCAACTCTGGGTGGGTTTGATGGGACAGTGCAGAGGGAGCTTTACTCTGTATCTAACCCATGCTGTGCCAACTCTGGGAGTGTTTGATGGGACAGTGTAGTGGGAAATTTACGCTGTATCTAACCCGTGCTGTACCTGCCCTGGGAGTATTTGATGGGAGAATTTAGAAGGATATTTGCTCTGTATCTAACCCATGCTGTATCTGCCCTGGGAGTGTTTGATGGGACAGTGTAGATTGAGCTTTACTCTGTATCTAACCCGTGCTGTGCCAACTCTGGGTGGGTTTGATGGGACAGTGTAGTGGGAAATTTACGCTGTATCTAACCCGTGCTGTACCTGCCCTGGGAGTGTTTGATGGGACAGTGTGGAGGGAGCTTTACTCTGTATCTAACCCGTGCTGTACCTGCCCTGGGAGTGTTTGATGGGACACTGTAGAGGGAATTTTACTCTGTATCTAACCCGTGCTGTACCTGCCCTGGGAGTGTTTGATGAGACAGTGTCGAGGGAACTTTACTCTGTATCTAAACCGTGCTGTACCTGCCCTGGGATTGTTTGATGGGACAGTGCAGAGAGAGTTTTACTCTGTCTCTAACCCCTGCTGGGCCTGCCCTGGGAGTGTTTGATGGGACAGTGCAGAGGGCGCTTTACTCTGTATCTAACCCATGCTGTGCCTGTCCTGGGTGTGTTTGTTGGGAAAATTTAGAAGGATATTTGCTCTGTATCTAACTTGGAGCGTGGATTGGTACTTGGGACTACGATGTGGTGGCCATTACGGAGACATGGTTAGAACAGGGACAGGAATGGTTGTTGGAAGTTCCGGGGTATAGATGTTTCAGTGAGAGTAGGGAAGTTGGTAAGAAAGGTGGAGGAGTAGCATTGTTAATCAAGGATAGTTTAACAGCGGCAGAAAGGCAGTTCGAGGGGGATCTGCCGTCTGAGGTAATATGGGCTGAAGTTAAAAATAGGAAAGGAGCGGTCACGTTGTTAGGAGTTTTCTACAGGCCCCCAAATAGTAATAAAGATGTGGAGGAAGAAATTGCAAAGCAGATTATGAATAGGTGTGGAGGTCACAGAGTAGTTGTCATGGGTGACTTCAACTTTCCAAATATTGATTGGAACCTTTATAGGTCAAACAGTTCGGATGGGATAGTTTTTGCACAGTGTGTGCAGGAGGGTTTCCTGACACAATATGTGGATAGGCCGACAAGAGGTGGGGCCACGTTGGATTTGGTACTGGGTAATGAACCGGGCCAAGTGTTTGATTTGTATGTGGGAGAGCACTTTGGAGATAGTGACCACAATTCGGTAACTTTCACTATTGCAATGGAGAGGGATAGGGCCATACGGCAGGGCAGGGTTTATAATTGGGGGAGGGGTAATTATGATGCGATTAGGCAAGAATTAGGGAGTATAAGATGGGAACAGAAACTATCAGGGAAAGGCACAAACGAAAAGTGGAGCTTTTTCATGGAGCAATTACTGCGTGTCTTTGATAGGTATGTCCCTGTCAGGCAGGGAGGAAATGGCCGAGTGAGAGAACCATGGTTCACAAAAGAGGTTGAATGTCTAGTCAAGAGGAAAAAGGAAGCGTATGTAAGGATGAGAAAACAAGGTTCAGTTGGGTCGATTGAGGGGTACAAGGTAGCAAGGAATGAGCTAAAAAAAGAGCTTAGGAGAGCTAGGAGGGGGCATGAGAAGTCCTTGGCGGGTCGGATCAAGAAAAACCCCAAGGCTTTTTACTCTTATGTGAGAAATAAAAGAATGACCAGGGTGAGGGTAGGGCCGGTCAAGGACAGTAGTGGGAACTTGTGCATGGAGTCAGAAGAGATAGGAGAGGTGATGAATGAATACTTTTCGTCAGTGTTCACCGAGGAGAGGGGCCATGTTCTTGAGGATGAGAGTGTGATAAAGGTGGATAGGCTGGAGGTGGTAGATGTTCTGAGGGAAGATGTTTTAGCAATTTTGAAGAACCTGAGGGTCGATAAGTCCCCTGGGCCAGATGGGATATATCCTAGGATTCTTTGGGAGGCAAGGGAGGAGATTGCAGAGCCTCTGGCTTTGATCTTTGGGTCCTCACTGTCCACGGGGATGGTGCCAGAGGACTGGAGAGTGGCGAATGTTGTTCCTCTCTTCAAGAAAGGAAATAGGAATGACCCTGGTAATTATAGGCCGGTTAGTCTTACTTCGGTGGTTGGTAAGATAATGGAAAAGGTCCTGAGGGATAGGATTTATGACCATTTGGAAAGGGGCAACTTAATCAGGGATAGTCAACACGGATTCGTGAAGGGTAAGTCTTGCCTAACAAATTTGATTGAATTCTTTGAGGAGGTAACTAAGTGTGTAGATGAAGGTAGAGCAGTTGATGTCGTATACATGGATTTTAGTAAGGCGTTTGATAAGGTTCCCCATGGTCGTCTCATGAAGAAAGTAAGGAGTTGTGGGATAGAGGGAAATTTGGCCGATTGGATAAGTAACTGGCGAAGGAGCAATCGATAGCTCCGAAAGCTTGTGATTTCAAATAAAACTGTTGGACTATAACCTGGTGTTGTGCGACCTCTCAATTTTATCTCATAGAAGGCAGAGGGTGGTGGTGGATGGAACATTTTCGGACTGGAGACCAGTTACCAGCGGTGTGCCACAGGGGTCGGTGCTGGGTCCTCTGCTGTTTGTGATTTTTATCAATGACTTGGAGGAGGGGACTGAAGGGTGGATCAGTAAATTTGCTGATGACACCAAGATTGGTGGAGTAGTGGATGAGGTGGAGGGCAGTTGTAGGCTGCAAAGAGACATTGATAGGATGCAGAGCTGGGCCGAAAAATGGCAGATGGAATTTAACCCTGATAAGTGCGAGGTGATTAATTTTGGTAGGGCAAATTTGAATAAGGATTACAGGGTCAACGGCAGGGTTCTGAGGAACGTGGAGGAGCAGAGGGATCTGGGGGTTCATATCCACAGATCTCTGAAGGTTGCCACTCAAGTGGATAGAGCAGTAAAGAAGGTCTATGGTGTGTTGGCGTTTATTAACAGAGGGTTTGAGTTTAAGAACCGTGAGGTTATGCTGCAACTTTACAGGACCTTGGTGAGACCACATTTGGAATATTGTGTGCAGTTCTGGTCACCTCACTATAGGAAGGACGTGGAAGCATTGGAAAGAGTGCAAAGGAGATTTACCAGGATGCTGCCTGGTTTGGGGGGGAGGTCTTATGAGGAAAGATTGAGGGAGTTGGGGCTTTTCTCTTTAGAGCGGAGGAGGATGAGAGGCGACTTAATAGAGGTTTATAAGATGATGAGGGGGATAGATAGAGTGGATGTTCAGAGACTATTTCCTCGGGTAGAGGCAGCTGTTACAAGGGGGCATAACTATAAGGTGCATGGGGGGAGATATAGAAGGGATGTCCGAGGTAGATTCTTTACTCAGAGAGTGGTTGGGGTGTGGAATGGACTGCCTGCTGTGATAGTGGAGTCGGACACTTTAGGAACTTTCAAGCGGTTATTGGATAAGCACATGGAGCACACCAGAGTGATAGGGAGTGTGATAGCTTGATCTTGGTCTCGGACAATGCTCGGCACAACATCGAGGGCCGAAGGGCCTGTACTGTGCTGTACTGTTCTATATATTTATCTAACCCGTGCTGTACCTGCCCTGGGAGTTTTTGATGGGACAGTGTAGAGTGAGCTTTACTCTGTATCTAACCCGTGCTGTACCCGCCCTGGGAGTGTTTGATGGGAAAGTGTAGAGGGAACTTTACTCTGTATCTAAACCGTGCTGTACCAACTCTGGGAGTGTTTGACGGGACAGTGTAGAGGGAGCTTTACTCTGTATCTAAACCGTGCTGTACCTGTCCTGGGAGTGTTTGATTGGAATATTTAGAAGGATCTTTACTCTGTATCTAACCCGTGCTGTACCTGCCCTGGGAGTGTTTGATGGGACAGTGTAGAGGGAACTTTACTCTGTATCTAACCTGTGCTGAACCAACCGTGGGAGTGTTTGATGGGACAGTGTAGAGGGAGCTTTACTCTGTATCTAACTCGTGCTGTGCCAACTCTGGGTGGGTTTGATGGGACAGTGTAGTGGGAAATTTACGCTGTATCTAACCCGTGCTGTAGCTGCCCTGGGAGTGTTTGATGGAAAAATTTAGAAGGATATTTGCACTGTATCTAACCAATGCTGTACCTGCCCTGGGAGTGTTTGATGGGACAGTGTAGAGGGAGCTTTACTCTGTATCTAACCCGTTCTGTACCTGCCCTGGGATTCTTTGATGGGGACATGTGTAGAGGGAGCTTTACTCTGTATCTAACCCGTGCTCTACCTGCCCTGGGAGTGTTTGATGGGACTGTGTCGAGGGAGCTTTACTCTGTATCTAACCCGTGCTGTACCAACTCTGGGTGGGTTTGATGGGACAGTGTAGAGGGAGCTTTACTCTGTATCTTACCCGTGCTGTACCTGCCCTGGGAGTGTTTGATGGGACTGTGTCGAGGGAGCTTTACTCTGTATCTAACCCGTGCTTTACCAACTCTGGGTGGGTTTGATGGGACAGTGCAGAGGGAGCTTTACTCTGTATCTAACCCGTGCTGTGCCAACTCTGGGAGTGTTTGATGGGACAGTGTAGTGGGAAATTTACGCTGTATCTAACCCGTGCTGTACCTGCCCTGGGAGTATTTGATGGGAGAATTTAGAAGGATATTTGCTCTGTATCTAACCCATGCTGTATCTGCCCTGGGAGTGTTTGATGGGACAGTGTAGATTGAGCTTTACTCTGTATCTAACCCGTGCTGTGCCAACTCTGGGTGGGTTTGATGGGACAGTGTAGTGGGAAATTTACGCTGTATCTAACCCATGCTGTACCTGCCCTGGGAGTGTTTGATGGGAAAATTTAGAAGGATATTTGCTCTGTATCTAACTTGGAGCGTGGATTGGTACTTGGGACTACGATGTGGTGGCCATTACGGAGACATGGTTAGAACAGGGACAGGAATGGTTGTTGGAAGTTCCGGGGTATAGATGTTTCAGTGAGAGTAGGGAAGTTGGTAAGAAAGGTGGAGGAGTAGCATTGTTAATCAAGGATAGTTTAACAGCGGCAGAAAGGCAGTTCGAGGGGGATCTGCCGTCTGAGGTAATATGGGCTGAAGTTAAAAATAGGAAAGGAGCGGTCACGTTGTTAGGAGTTTTCTACAGGCCCCCAAATAGTAATAAAGATGTGGAGGAAGAAATTGCAAAGCAGATTATGAATAGGTGTGGAGGTCACAGAGTAGTTGTCATGGGTGACTTCAACTTTCCAAATATTGATTGGAACCTTTATAGGTCAAACAGTTCGGATGGGATAGTTTTTGCACAGTGTGTGCAGGAGGGTTTCCTGACACAATATGTGGATAGGCCGACAAGAGGTGGGGCCACGTTGGATTTGGTACTGGGTAATGAACCGGGCCAAGTGTTTGATTTGTATGTGGGAGAGCACTTTGGAGATAGTGACCACAATTCGGTAACTTTCACTATTGCAATGGAGAGGGATAGGGCCATACGGCAGGGCAGGGTTTATAATTGGGGGAGGGGTAATTATGATGCGATTAGGCAAGAATTAGGGAGTATAAGATGGGAACAGAAACTATCAGGGAAAGGCACAAACGAAAAGTGGAGCTTTTTCATGGAGCAATTACTGCGTGTCTTTGATAGGTATGTCCCTGTCAGGCAGGGAGGAAATGGCCGAGTGAGAGAACCATGGTTCACAAAAGAGGTTGAATGTCTAGTCAAGAGGAAAAAGGAAGCGTATGTAAGGATGAGAAAACAAGGTTCAGTTGGGTCGATTGAGGGGTACAAGGTAGCAAGGAATGAGCTAAAAAAAGAGCTTAGGAGAGCTAGGAGGGGGCATGAGAAGTCCTTGGCGGGTCGGATCAAGAAAAACCCCAAGGCTTTTTACTCTTATGTGAGAAATAAAAGAATGACCAGGGTGAGGGTAGGGCCGGTCAAGGACAGTAGTGGGAACTTGTGCATGGAGTCAGAAGAGATAGGAGAGGTGATGAATGAATACTTTTCGTCAGTGTTCACCGAGGAGAGGGGCCATGTTCTTGAGGATGAGAGTGTGATAAAGGTGGATAGGCTGGAGGTGGTAGATGTTCTGAGGGAAGATGTTTTAGCAATTTTGAAGAACCTGAGGGTCGATAAGTCCCCTGGGCCAGATGGGATATATCCTAGGATTCTTTGGGAGGCAAGGGAGGAGATTGCAGAGCCTCTGGCTTTGATCTTTGGGTCCTCACTGTCCACGGGGATGGTGCCAGAGGACTGGAGAGTGGCGAATGTTGTTCCTCTCTTCAAGAAAGGAAATAGGAATGACCCTGGTAATTATAGGCCGGTTAGTCTTACTTCGGTGGTTGGTAAGATAATGGAAAAGGTCCTGAGGGATAGGATTTATGACCATTTGGAAAGGGGCAACTTAATCAGGGATAGTCAACACGGATTCGTGAAGGGTAAGTCTTGCCTAACAAATTTGATTGAATTCTTTGAGGAGGTAACTAAGTGTGTAGATGAAGGTAGAGCAGTTGATGTCGTATACATGGATTTTAGTAAGGCGTTTGATAAGGTTCCCCATGGTCGTCTCATGAAGAAAGTAAGGAGTTGTGGGATAGAGGGAAATTTGGCCGATTAGATAAGTAACTGGCGAAGGAGCAATCGATAGCTCCGAAAGCTTGTGATTTCAAATAAAACTGTTGGACTATAACCTGGTGTTGTGCGACCTCTCAATTTTATCTCATAGAAGGCAGAGGGTGGTGGTGGATGGAACATTTTCGGACTGGAGACCAGTTACCAGCGGTGTGCCACAGGGGTCGGTGCTGGGTCCTCTGCTGTTTGTGATTTTTATCAATGACTTGGAGGAGGGGACTGAAGGGTGGATCAGTAAATTTGCTGATGACACCAAGATTGGTGGAGTAGTGGATGAGGTGGAGGGCAGTTGTAGGCTGCAAAGAGACATTGATAGGATGCAGAGCTGGGCCGAAAAATGGCAGATGGAATTTAACCCTGATAAGTGCGAGGTGATTAATTTTGGTAGGGCAAATTTGAATAAGGATTACAGGGTCAACGGCAGGGTTCTGAGGAACGTGGAGGAGCAGAGGGATCTGGGGGTTCATATCCACAGATCTCTGAAGGTTGCCACTCAAGTGGATAGAGCAGTAAAGAAGGTCTATGGTGTGTTGGCGTTTATTAACAGAGGGTTTGAGTTTAAGAACCGTGAGGTTATGCTGCAACTTTACAGGACCTTGGTGAGACCACATTTGGAATATTGTGTGCAGTTCTGGTCACCTCACTATAGGAAGGACGTGGAAGCATTGGAAAGAGTGCAAAGGAGATTTACGAGGATGCTGCCTGGTTTGGGGGGGAGGTCTTATGAGGAAAGATTGAGGGAGTTGGGGCTTTTCTCTTTAGAGCGGAGGAGGATGAGAGGCGACTTAATAGAGGTTTATAAGATGATGAGGGGGATAGATAGAGTGGATGTTCAGAGACTATTTCCTCGGGTAGAGGCAGCTGTTACAAGGGGGCATAACTATAAGGTGCATGGGGGGAGATATAGAAGGGATGTCCGAGGTAGATTCTTTACTCAGAGAGTGGTTGGGGTGTGGAATGGACTGCCTGCTGTGATAGTGGAGTCGGACACTTTAGGAACTTTCAAGCGGTTATTGGATAAGCACATGGAGCACACCAGAGTGATAGGGAGTGTGATAGCTTGATCTTGGTCTCGGACAATGCTCGGCACAACATCGAGGGCCGAAGGGCCTGTACTGTGCTGTACTGTTCTATATATTTATCTAACCCGTGCTGTACCTGCCCTGGGAGTTTTTGATGGGACAGTGTAGAGTGAGCTTTACTCTGTATCTAACCCGTGCTGTACCTGCCCTGGGAGTGTTTGATGGGACAGTGTAGAGGGAACTTTACTCTGTATCTAACCTGTGCTGAACCAACCGTGGGAGTGTTTGATGGGACAGTGTAGAGGGAGCTTTACTCTGTATCTAACTCGTGCTGTGCCAACTCTGGGTGGGTTTGATGGGACAGTGTAGTGGGAAATTTACGGTGTATCTAACCCGTGCTGTAGCTGCCCTGGGAGTGTTTGATGGAAAAATTTAGAAGGATATTTGCACTGTATCTAACCAATGCTGTACCTGCCCTGGGAGTGTTTGTTGGGACAGTGTAGAGGGAGCTTTACTCTGTATCTAACCCATGCTCTACCTGCCCTGGGAGTGTTTGATGGGACTGTGTCGAGGGAGCTTTACTCTGTATCTAACCCGTGCTGTACCAACTCTGGGTGGGTTTGATGGGACAGTGTAGAGGGAGCTTTACTCTGTATCTAACCCGTGCTGTACCTGCCCTGGGAGTGTTTGATGGGACTGTGTCGAGGGAGCTTTACTCTGTATCTAACCCCGTGCTGTACCAACTCTGGGTGGCTTTGATGGGACAGTGTAGAGCGAGCTTTACTCTGTATCTAACCCGTGCTGTACCTGCCCTGGGAGTGTTTGATGGGACAGTGTAGAGGGAGCTTTACTCTGTATCTAACCCGTTCTGTACCTGCCCTGGGATTCTTTGATGGGGACATGTGTAGTGGGAGCTTTACGCTGTATCTAACCCGTGCTGTACCTGCCCTGGGTGTGTTTGATGGGAAATTTTAGAAGGATCTTTACTCCGTATCTAACCCGTGCTGTACCTGCCCTGGGAGTGTTTGATGGGACAGTGTAGAGGGAGCTTTATTCTGTATCTAACCCCGTGCTGTACCTGCCCTGGGAGTGTTTGATGGGACAGTGTAGAGGGAGCTTTACACTGTATGTAACCCGTGCTGTACCTGTCCTGGTAGTGTTTGATGGGAAAATTTCGAAGGAGCTTTACTCTGTATCTAATCCGTGCTGTACCTGCCCTGGGAGTTTTTGATGGGGCAGTGTAGAGGGAGCTTTACTCTGTATCTAAACTGTGCAGTACCTGTCCTTGGAATGTTTGATGTGAAAATTTAGAAGGATCTTTACTCTGTATCTAACCCGTGCTCGACCTGCCCTGGGAGTGTTTGATAGGACAGTGTAGATTGAGCTTTACTCTGTATCTAACCCGTGCTGTACCTGCCCTGGGAGTGCTTGATGGGACAGTGTAGAGGGAACTTTACTCTGTATCTAAACCATGCTGTACCAACTCTGGGAGTGTTTGATGGGACACTGTAGAGGGAACTTTACTCAGTATCTAACCCATGCTGTACCTGCCCGGGGAGTGTTTGATGAGACAGTGTAGAGGGAACTTTACTCTGTATCTAAACCGTGCTGTACCTGCCCTGGGAGTGTTTGATGGGACAGTGCAGAGAAAGTTTTACTCTGTCTCTAACCCCTGCTGCACCTGCCCTGGGAGTATTTTAATGGGGCAGTGTAGAGGGAGCTTTACTCTGTATCTAACCTGTGCTGAACCTGCCCTGGGAGTGTTTGATAGGACAGTGTAGAGGGAACTTTACTCTGTATCTAACCTGTGCTGAACCTGCCCTGGGATTGTTTGATGGGACAGTGTAGAGGGAGCTTTACTCTGTATCTAACCCGTGCTGTAACTGCCCTGGGAGTCTTAGATGGGACAGTGTAGAGGAAGGTTTACTCTGTATCTAACCCATGCTGTACCTGCCCTGGGAGTGTTTGATGGGACAGTGCAGAGGGAGTTTTACTCTGTATCTAACCCGTCCTGTAACTGCCCTGGGAGAGTTTGATGGGACAGTGTAGAGGGAGCTTTACTCTGTATCTAACCCGTGCTGTAAAAACTCTGGGTGGGTTTGATCGGACAGTTTAGTGGGAGCTTTACGCTGTATCTAACCCGTGCTGTACCTGCCCTGGGAGTGTTTGATGGGACAGTGTAGAGGGAACTTTACTCTGTATCTAAACCGTGCTGTACCATCTCTGGGAATGTTTGATAGGGCAGTGTAGAGGGAACTTTACTCTGTATCTAACCCGTGCTGTACCTGCCCTGTGAGTGTTTGATGGGACAGTGCAGAGATAGTTTTACTCTATCTCTAACCCCTGCTGTACCTGCCCTGGGAGTGTTTGATGGGACAGTGCAGAGGGAGTTTTACTCTGTAACTAACCTGTGCTGAACCTACCCTGGGAGTCATTGATGGGACATGGTAGAGGGAGCTTTGCTCTGTATCTAACCTGTGCTGAACCTGCCCTGGGAGTGTTTGATGGGACAGTGTAGAGGGAGCTTTACTCTGCATCTAACCCGTACTGTACCTGCCCTGGGAGTGTTTGATGGGTCAGTGTAGATTGAGCTTTACTCTGTATCTAACCAGTGCTGTGCCAACTCTGGGTGGCTTTGATGGGACAGTGTAGTGGGAAATTTATGCTGTATCTAACCCGTGCTGTACCTGCCCTGGGAGTGTTTGATGGGAAAATTTAGAAGAATATTTGCTCTGTATCTAACCCATGCTGTACCTGCCCTGGGAATGTTTGTTGGGACAGTGTCGGGGGAGCTTTACTCTGTATCTAACCCGTGCTGTACCTGCCCTGGGAGTGTTTGATGGGACAGTGTAGAGGGAGCTTTACTCTGTATCTAACCCATGCTGTACCTGCCCTGGGAGTGTTCGATGGGAAAATTTAGAAGGATCTTTGCTGTGTATCTAACCCATGCTGTACCTGACCTTGGAGTGTTTGACGGGACAGTGTAGACGGAGCTTCACTCTGTATCTAACCCATGCTGTACCTGCCCTGAGAGTGTTTGTTGGGACATTGTAGAGGGAGCCTTTCTCTGTCTCTAACCCGTGCTGTACCTGCCCTGGGAGTGTTTGATGGGAAAGTGTAGAGGGAACTTTACTCTGTATCTAAACCGTGCTGTACCAACTCTGGGAGTGTTTGACGGGACAGTGTAGAGGGAGCTTTACTCTGTATCTAAACCGTGCTGTACCTGTCCTGGGAGTGTTTGATTGGAATATTTAGAAGGATCTTTACTCTGTATCTAACCCGTGCTGTACCTGCCCTGGGAGTGTTTGATGGGACGATGTAGAGGGAACTTTACTCTGTATCTAACCTGTGCTGAACCAACCGTGGGAGTGTTTGATGGGACAGTTTAGAGGGAGCTTTACTCTGTATCTAACTCGTGCTGTGCCAACTCTGGGTGGGTTTGATGGGACAGTGTAGTGGGAAATTTACGCTGTATCTAACCCGTGCTGTAGCTGCCCTGGGAGTGTTTGATGGAAAAATTTAGAAGGATATTTGCACTGTATCTAACCAATGCTGTACCTGCCCTGGGAGTGTTTGTTGGGACAGTGTAGAGGGAGCTTTACTCTGTATCTAACCCGTGCTGTACCTGCCCTGGGAGTGTTTGATGGGACAGTGTAGAGGGAGCTTTACTCTGTATCTAACCCGTTCTGTACCTGCCCTGGGATTCTTTGATGGGGACATGTGTAGAGGGAGCTTTACTCTGTATCTAACCCGTGCTCTACCTGCCCTGGGAGTGTTTGATGGGACTGTGTCGAGGGAGCTTTACTCTGTATCTAACCCGTGCTGTACCAACTCTGGGTGGGTTTGATGGGACAGTGTAGAGGGAGCTTTACTCTGTATCTAACCCGTGCTGTACCTGCCCTGGGAGTGTTTGATGGGACTGTGTCGAGGGAGCTTTACTCTGTATCTAACCCCGTGCTGCACCAACTCTGGGTGGGTTTGATGGGACAGTGTAGAGCGAGCTTTACTCTGTATCTAACCCGTGCTGTACCTGCCCTGGGAGAGTTTGATGGGACAGTGTAGAGGGAGCTTTACTCTGTATCTAACCCGTTCTGTATCTGCCCTGGGATTCTTTGATGGGGACATGTGTAGTGGGAGCTTTACGCTGTATCTAACCCGTGCTGTACCTGCCCTGGGTGTGTTTGATGGGAAATTTTAGAAGGATCTTTACTCCGTATCTAACCCGTGCTGTACCTGCCCTGGGAGTGTTTGATGGGACAGTGTAGAGGGAGCTTTATTCTGTATCTAACCCCGTGCTGTACCTGCCCTGGGAGCGTTTGATGGGACAGTGTAGAGGGAGCTTTACACTGTATGTAACCCGTGCTGTACCTGTCCTGGGAGTGTTTGATGGGAAAATTTCGAAGGAGCTTTACTCTGTATCTAATCCGTGCTCGACCTGCCCTGGGAGTTTTTGATAGGACAGTGTAGATTGAGCTTTACTCTGGTCCCTCGTGAGCCAACTGGAGGAATTCCCTCCTGTGCTGCTGCGGCACAACCCACTGCTCCTCGCGGAACAACATGCCTTCCTTAACTGAGAGGGTTGCCGTACTGTACGGACCCTCTACCTGCTTCCCCTCAGCAATGGTTTTTAGGACTGCTTTTAGGGCGGGATCCTGGGTTTGGACGGTCTTAAGGTCCAGGGGCAATGCTACCCTGGAGTTCCAGGGATTCCCGTCCCTGCCTTGGATCGCTGCCATGGGTCTGGTCCCATAGGGGTCCCAGAAAATGCCGTTGCGGGCACCTTCCCTGGCTAGCGCATCCGCCTGCTGGTTGCCCTCCCCACGGGGCTCTGAGGAGGAGTGAGCCTTCACCTTATGGATGAAAATCTACCCTTCCTCCCCCACTGCTGCTAGGATCTTTTCCAGCAAGGGCTTCACCGTTAAAGGTCGCCCGTCCGCGGAGGTGTATCCACGGCGGGACCAAATGGCCAGGTATTCCGTACACGAATTACATGTGAACATACTGTCCGAGCAAATCGTGTATGGGGTTGGGAAAATGTCTGGGTGGGTAACAACGTACACCACTGCAGACAGCTCAGCCTGCTGCGCGCTCATGGTGCTAGGGAGCTTGATCGCCAGGGCAAGGTTTGCCGCAGGGTCATAAACTCCACACCCTGTGAGTCGTTCGCCAGCAGATACTGTGCTAGAACCATCAACATAAATCTCGCGCCCAGTGGGATTTATCCCAGCCCGCAAACCTATGTTGACGTCCCACACCCCTTCCACCGAACATCGGTGGGCTGTACCGGGGTATACCAAATTGGCCGCAAGCCTGGGCTCGCAAAGACCTTTTACTCTAAGATCCATCTGGGAAAGAAGAAGGGTCCAGCGCGCAATACGCACGCTGCTTACGGTCCCATCTTTAATTCTCCCGTCTAAAAGCATCTTAGTTGATGTGTGATGGGTGAGGAGAGTGATGGGAGAGAGCCCTGTGAAGATCGCTGATCTTTTCACAGCCCAATGCGTGGCTAAAAGGTGCCTTTCGCAATTGGAGAAACTTCTCTCCACATCCGTTAACACCCTGGACGAATAGACAACCGGCCTCAGCTTGCCGTGGCGCTCTTGGAGCAGCACAGCGCTCAAACTGTCCCCGCTGGCAGCTACCTCCAGGAAAAACTCCTTCCCCCCATCTATGGCCCCTAAGGCTGGCGCGGTCTGCAGATCCCTTTTTAACTTCTCGAAGGCTGCTTGGCAGCCCTCGTCCCAAGACCACTCCACTCCCTTATGGAGGAGTCGGAGGAGCGGCGCCGCTGTGGCCGCATAGTCTTCGATAAAATCCCTGCAGTAACCGGTCAGTCCCAAGAAGGACCTCACACCCCTTATGTTGTTAGGAATCAGTAACTCTTGCACCGACTCCCTCCTAGCCTTATCTATGGCTCTTTCCCCAGCGCGAATGGTCAGCCCCAGGAATTTTACTTCCTGCTGACCGATACGTGCTTTCTTAGGGTTTACTTTAAAACCCTTTCTCGCCAGCAGCTCCAATAACTCGGCCAGTAGTGGTCCATGCTCCTCCCTTGAATCCGTAAATAGGAGCAAATCATCCACGTACTGCACTATCTGATTGGGCTGACTAAACTCCTTTAAACTTCCTGCCATACACTGATGGAAAATACTGGGGCTATTGTGGAAACCCTGTGGCAGACAGTTCCATGTGTACTGTTGTCCTTTGAAAGTAAAGGCAAACTTGTACTGGTCCTCTCGCTGCAGCGGGATGGACCAAAAACCGTTCGAGATATCGAGCACCGTGAACGTGGTCGCGGACGCTGGGATACTCCCTATTAGGTCAGCAACTGCTGCTACCGTGGGCGCGCAGGCGGGAATGTTACTGTTAAGGACTCTGTAGTCCACCGTGGCCCTCCAAGAATTATCCGGCTTCCTAATCGGCCATAATGGGGAGTTCACGTGTGTGGCTATCGGCCTCAACACGCCCTGCTGCACCAAGGAGGACATTGCTGTCTCCATATCGGGTTCTGCTTCTTTGGGGAAGTTATACTGTTTTTGGGGCCGGGTCATGGGGTCCCCATCTATGCTGACCTCAAACCCGGTAACCCTCCCACAATCGTGCTTGTGGGTTGCAAACGCGTGCATATTATCTGACACGTACGTTTGCATGTCCGTTGGGACATCTGCGACCATAAGCCCGAGGTCGTAGCCTCCGGATGGCTGCATGGTACACAGGACCCCTGTTTCTTCCTCCCCCGGAATTACCACTACCTTACCTTTTTCACTCTTAGCCCCCCAGAGACAATGATTTCTGAGGTCCACGAGGATCCCGTGTCCTGATAGGAGATCGGACCCGAGGATACCTCTACCACCCCCCTCCTGCCATTCCATCAATATGCACTTCCACTTGTTGTGAAGTGCCCCCAAACGAATGGATAGCGGAAAGGAGAACGCGCCAGCCTGTTCTTTTCCCGTGAACCCCGCTAATGTGAATGGGACCTTGGTAGATAGCGGTGAGTCAAAAGGGCTATCTGTATGAATCACGGTGCAAGAAGCTCCCGTGTCCAACAAATAACTACCCTTCTGTTTCTCTACCTCCATCTCCACCAAGGGTCGCTTCCACGCATCATAGCTGAGCGGACACAGGTAGACGGGCTGCGCGGGCCCTAGTCATTGGGTATGGTTAGACGGGCCTGCGGCACCTACGGGGCCGGTAGCAACCGCCACTTTTCCATGTGCACTCATGAAGTTGCGCATGGCTCCCAACACTGATTCGAGGTCGTCGGGAGGGGTGGGTGCACTAGCTTCCCTAACAGAGACAGGCATCTGGGCTCGGGCTGCGGGATTTTTATCCCTGGAATCCTTCCAAGGGTTCCTGCAGTTCTTGCGCCAGTGCCCTGTCCTCCCACACCCGTAACAAGCATTACTTGCCTGCGGGGCGCGGTTACCCTCCTGATGCCACTCCCTTTGAGCCGGGGCTGCGGGTCGTACCTCATGTACTTTTCCCTTAAGGGGACGTGTTCCCATACCCCTTATGTTGCGGTATCCTACCGTGAGTCGATTTAAGACCGACTCTTCCGTAATGTTGGGGTCAGTGGGATCAAACCACGCTTTTGCCTGCTCTCTGACGGCTGGCAAACTGTTGGCTACTATGCACCTGAGCCAATGAGTTAAACCGACGCCGTCCACAGCGTCGCGCTCTGGCGCACCTGGACAGCTGCGTTGATATACTGGCCACAGCCTGTCGGCAAAAACCTTCGGGGGTTCTCCCTCCATCTGCACTGTCTGTCCCACTCTAGCAAACGGACCTTCATCGTCCGTCCCCAACACTTCTAGGACCTCATTTTTTAATGCCTCATATGTCTTGGTTCCCCTCTTGCTCTCGTCCGAGAGACACTGAAGGATTGAACTGCCTAACGAAAATAACAGCATTTTTGCTGTTTCCCCATCGTCGCAGCCGTTAATGGCTGCGGTTTGCTCAACTTCTCTGAAGTTTACGGAAGGGTCGTCTGACTCGGTCAGCTTCCGTACGTGATTTATCATAACTCTCAGCTGGTGTGAGCTGTGAGGCAACACAAGCTGGTTGAGGAGAACCCCTGGTTCCTCCCCACCGTTTCTGTTTGGGCCCCTTTTTATACCCGTAACTGGACACAACGGTCCCTTTTCCACTTCTTCCTCAGTGGGCTCTTTTGTTTCTTCTACTACTTCCTCCCTTACCCAGGTTTCCGAATAGCTGGGTGGCACGGAGGGCGTAGTGGCTACTACTTCCTTTGCTTTACTTGGTGGGAATTTCTGAAACTCCTCATCTACTAGCGGCTGGTGTGCTGACGGACTGATAAGGCACACCATGCCGTGCGCTTTGTTCACGGCCCTTTTAAGGTGCTCTATCTCCTTTTGGCAGGCGCTATGATTGGCCCCCTGGAATTTATCCTCAAGGGCCATCTTATATGCCGCCCTAACCCCCGTTAAGCTCTCTTCCTGGGCTCTTATTTGGGCAGCTTGGCGGGCACATCGTTCCTTTAGTCTGCCCTCACTTAACTTTGCCTCAGTGACCTGGCACTCGAGGTAATCTATTTTTGCTTTGTGGTGACTGGTGATTTCCTGGCGTTCTCGGTGCAGCGCACTTAAATTCCTAATGAGCAACTCCCCTCCAGAGACCTTCTCATCCATTTCCTCCTCTAAATGCCTGATCCGCGCTGTTTGCGCTGTAATAACCTGGTTTGAAATCTGGACCTGCCTTTTGTAACACATTAACCAGACTGCTTTCTCGACTGTCTTTTTATGTCCCTTACTATCTGTCCACCTCTCGGCTGCCTCTAGTGGGCTCTTATCCGCTATTCTTAGTTAAATTTACCTTTCCGAACACATAATCTGCTATCTTTTCCTGCATAACATTTCGCACATTCACACCAAAGTCTAACACACTACCCTCTCGCTGCCAGTGTCCTGCCGCGGTCGCCATTTTCTGTAAGGGTTTTTGTCTCTCAGCCTGTGAGATTCGCGTGGCTCTGTGCAGCCCGGGTGCTAGTGCGGGTTTAGGCCTTGTTGCCTGTTCTGGTCTCCAGCCAGTCTGGGAGCACTAGACACACCTGTGAGTGGTTCGACCCACTCGCCCTTACGGTTCTAGACACTGGACTTAGATGCGAGAGCAGTAATGGAGATGAAACTCAGGTAGACTCGGTTGAATGGTACGAAATGGAAAATCTTTATTGCATAGTACTTAAGATTACGAAATACATGTCATAAGCACAGATTAATGACAGTACAATCTTACACGCAGTTATGTAACTAATTTCGGGGAAACGAGGAACGAACGACACATCGTAAATGGGGGCACACATTACAATTATCCTTAATACTTGAAACCCTCCCCTATCAATATCTGTCCTAAGCTAGATTCGTAGGATTCGAGACTCATGCTCACCACTCGTGATAACTCGGAGAATTCCGAAAACTCTGATCGGATGTTTTTCACCGCAGCGCCCACGTGTCGATCAGGGAGTCTCCTGGCCCCACTTGTTTACTCGTTTCTGCTCCGGCTAGCAGGCTGTAACGTCTGCTGTCATGAAGATCTGTGTTGTCCTCGGAGTTCCGACTCTACTCAAAAAAGAGTCTTCCTGTGCCCTTGCACTGATGCGATAAAATTCGAAGAAGAGTCTTCCTGTGTCAGTTCTGTAGAACTCAAAGAAGTCTTCCTGGCAAGGAAAATGTCTATTCGACCTACAGGCGCGGTCGGGGCTTGCTGACCGTGGCGATAAGTATGGTCTTCTTCTCTTCTCATCTCATCTCATCTCATCTCATCTCATCTCATCTCGGGCCTTCGGTTCCAACACCATTTACCGACTTATCGGAATGGTGCGCCCGCTTCAAGGCTTCAGAGCCCAGTTCTACACAGGTCTTCGCGACACGACACGAGGTAGATTCGAGCGGATCGTAAAGTTCAACAGTCTTTTGAAAAGAGACATGAGGCAAGCAGGAACAAGACGGCGAGTCAAGAGCAGCCACGAGGATAAACACCAGCAAGATAAGAGCCAACCGAATAAGAGAAAGATGGACGGTTTGGGGCTTGCAATTATAGTGCAAAATCTTCCGTTTCCCGCCCAACCTTAATGTCTTTTCTTTTGTCAGGGTTTGGCGCTCAAATGTCTTGTATAGGGTGATCTTCGTTTTAATGGGTTTCGGGGCTACTCGTAAAAGTCTGAGTACCTGTTAATATTTCTCCCATTGTTTAATCGGTCGGTGTTCTCCCCGGAGGGGTTTTTGGGGATTCCAAGTGTTTTCTGTAACTACCCGCTAACGGCTCTCTCATCGTAGAGTCGTTGGGATTCTACATATTAATGTCTTTGGATGGGTTCTTGATTACTTGGTACAATAGCTTTTATTCGTACCTGGGAGACCGATTTCAGTATTTATGTGTATACTGTAAACCCATGATGTCTCGTGTATTATCTTAAATGTGCTGAGTCTTAATCGATCTTGCACAAATGTTTACTGGAACGCCATCTTGTCTGCCTGTCGAAAAGTCTAGAATGTTCTGCCACGAGGTGCAGCGGCCATTTTACAAGCTGCTTGTGTCCACTTTGAAAACCTGACAGCATTCCGCTGAAATAAAAGCTGTTTAAACGAAACTATGTGTTTTTCTCCTTATTAATAAAATCGCGATATATTGCGAATTCTACAGTCCCTCCTGTTGATGCGAATAACTCCGCTTATCGTATCAAAAATATTGTGGTGAGCAATATTATCTCGATTTCTCCAGATCCAGAAAATTAATCCCATAACTTAAACTATCTAGGGTCTTTGCGTCGTCCTTATTTCCCAAGAAAATTACATTTTATATCACCGTAGGCATCATTTGATTCAAACTTACACCACTTGTTTTCCTTCCCGGTGTGACCAGGCCGATGCCTCTCGTATCACCTGTATATTCATCTTTTTATTCAGGGAAAGGAAAAACAAAACCAAAAACCAAACAATCATTTTTAACGACAACACCATCACCAAAATAACCAACACCAACTCTCAACACACGTCGAGTTCCAAACGTATTTACAGTCTTTGAAAATCATGATCGAGTACAAACTTCCGCGGCGCACGTGGCAAGCGGGAGTGACGCCATTTTCCGATCACACGGTGCTTTCGTCGTGCACGCGCACGTAACGTTCTCGCCACTCTCCCGTGTTTTCATGCTTGGTGAGGCGTTTGCCTCTTTTACAATGTATGATCAATAGGTACACTACAATACAAACTTGGCATACAACCAAAATGTGGGAGGCTATTCTGATCCATGAAGGTACTTCAATATTGGTGAACGGATTCCACCACGGTGGAATTACTATATCCAGAATGTCTGTTCCTATTTCGACAGTTTTCTGTTCTAATGTGTAAAAATGTTTCTGTGACACCGCGACGGCTTTTAAAAGCTTGGTGAGGTGTTCAGGGAGAGGGGGAATGAGGTATCCGAAATGCGCGACGAATCGCTGCAAGTCGGTGAAATTCTCTTTTACTGTTAGATGAACAGTGGATGGTTCAGGGATTGGGACAATTCGCTGTTGTGCTACTTGAACTTCCGCCCTGGGTTTGAAACAGAAACTGCTGTCACTCACCGGACACCGGCTACGGTTTCCATGCTGGTAGTGTTGCGCTGCAGTGGTAACACAATATGTTCCACCCCCGATGTATGCTACCTGCGGAGGCACATGATCTTGTGCCATTGCCTCCATGGTGCAATTCATGGACTTGGCGCCAGCCGTTCTGAACCCGCACTGTGGTGTTAAAAAGGCATTCAAGTGCTGGAGACACAGTATTATGTGTGCTCCCCTGCCACGACAACCAGAGAGATCTGTACCTGTCATCGTTTGCTCCCAGCGGATGACGTAAGGTGGAACCGCTGCATAGCGAATGTGGGCTCCCCCCTGAATGACACCAATGTTCTCTACCCGATACACCGGGGCGGGCTTTGCTGTGTCGCCCAAAACCGGCATACATAGTGCTATACCCATGATAGTATGGTTTGATCGTCCGCAGTCCACGGGGACTGGGTATGCTTCTGAAGCTAGCCTGAGCTGGCACGGGCTTAATGCGTTCTGAAAAGGGTGGAGCGCCCGCAGGTGTTTGTTACTTATCCAGGACGGGACCAAACCTTGTTTTAAATCCTCCAAATTACTGCGGCCCTCGCCCAGTAACCACGCCCCGTAAAGCACGCACACCTCGTTCTGCGCAGCTTGATCGGATGCATTCCGATCTTCCCTAATCAGGGCATTTACCGTCTTTGCATGTTTCTCTAACTCTGCCATAATTTCCTTTAAATGGAGAGTCATGGCTTGGTCCTCGTGTAAACCCGACCCAACCACTTTATTTTCATCTGTTAGAATGTCTTTTAATTGTGTCTTTAAACCATTAATCTGGGTCTGCAGCTCCACACTGTCTAGAGCGTTGACCACAGATGTACCCGTGTTAAAAGCAGTGAACACGTCGTTCACTACACCCCTTCTTTGCCTCCCTACTTGATCCAAAACTTCATGTGGTGCGGTGTACAAACTTGTTTTATCAATTTCCGCGAAATCGAATTCGTAAAATTGTCTGAACATCTTGGTCAACAGGACCTGATATAACTGTTCCGTCTTTTTGGGGCACCACTCTGGTAACCGCACCTCGGTGAGATTTAAAATCACCGAGGCCACCGCGTAATGTACCCCCTGAAATAGTATCTGGTCTGTGGGGACCAGTACCAAACCATTCCCGGGTCCCTTACTAGCTTTAGGGCACCCTTCCTCTTCAGCTAGAACCACCGGAATCGTGGGCGGGGCTTTGCGTGGGCGCATAATGAGCTCAGTGGCATTTACCGGGATCGAAGAGTATGGGGCTCCGCACCCCCTGGTGCTCGCATCCCACCTCATCCCCTGTCCGTTATCCTGCCATTGATTAATGAAAAATATGGAGATGCCTTGGGGCAAGCGTACTTGGACCCCCACATGCATACATAAATTCCCTCATCCGGTTCCCACCATTTGTCCCAACAGACTCTCACTTGTCCGTTTGTCCCCGTAATTGTCCGATGGGTATTATTACCCAGTCGTTCCCACTCGACCGAAGAGTTCCTCATGTTTTTGCTCAGCTTTCGCAGCCACCACCATCGGCTCAATGGGACATTCCCATTACAAGTCAAACAAATCCGTTTGCCGACGGTGACGCTGATTCTGGCTGCGATGATCCTTACTTTGGGGCACATTAAAGAAGTCTCTTGGTAGGCAAACCCCGATGTGCTAGAATACTCCGTTGAGTTTGTTCCCAGCCATCCTGGCCACCTTCCCTTGTGGAAATAGGTGGTGGTCTCCTCAGCCTCCCGTCTTCCGGTCCCATCCACCGCGATGGGGGCCGTGTCCCCGGAGCATCCAAACACCACGACATCCTTGGTGCGGCCTCGATAGGCCAATCCACATCCGATTGCCGCGAGCAATACTAGAATTCGTTCCATCCTTCCTTGGTTCCTGTGATCAGATAGAATGAGGTAGCCAGCCTCGCAAGAGTCTCTGGCTTTTGTGAAGGGTGAGCGGGTCCCCTGAGCTTGCCTCACGTAAACTTCAATGTTCACTAAATAAACTTTAACTAGACCTGTCTAAAACTCCCATCATTTTATCATTTTCTGTTAAAATTAAACTACAAACTTAACCTTATTTAAAACTATGAACTTATTACCTTAAACTTATAAACTTACAAACTTAAACTTATTACTGTACAGCGCCGCCCGTTCCCAGGGCGGCCCCTTTTAAATTCTGAGAAGGCTGCTGCGAGCTCTTCCCGACGGTGGGAGGGCACTGACCCCTTCCTCTGATCTGCCGCAGCCTGTTGCTGCTGCGATGGGACCGGGTTCTACCTGGGCTGCCTTAACCTTGAGTCTACGCCTTGGGACAGTCTGGGGCCATGACCACATCTTCCTGGGCTGGGGTTCTCTACTTGACCTACGAGGAGTTGTCGGGGGCAGGAATCCCAGGACCGACGGACCGGGTTTCGAGACTTTCGCCGGGACGACCTGTGGTCCCACCACAGTAGCTGGCTCCGCCTCCCCTGACTCCGCCTCCCTGACCTCGGAACTTGCAGCTTGTGGCACCGCCCTGCTCGGCCCAGCAGGCGGCCCTTCACTCGCAATCCCTACCTCCCCCGAGGGCAGGACGTTCAAGGTGGGCGGCTCGGGCTCTGAGGTTTCCGCCGTCTCGCCCTGTGGTCTCACAGCGGCTGGCTCCGCCTCCCCTAGCTCCTCCCTCCTGTGTTCGGGACCTGCAGCCTCGGTGTCCACCCTGTGTGGATCTCTATCTGCAGCCCCTGTCCTCCCTATACCTGAATCGGGGGCGACCCTTGCGTTCCCCGATTCCCACTCGTCCTCATCACTATCCTCATCTGACTCGAGTTCCAGGAACTCTCCCTCATCTGACTCCCAACCCCACAAAAATGTTTCACAATTTTCCAGGATGTCTCCTCCCCTGATGCAAGCTGCTTTGCCTGCCTGTGTGCCTTGTGGTCCTACCTGGGGCTGCGAGTCCCCACTCGCAGGGTTTGCCCCTGTGGTTTTCCCTTGTGCACCTGGCTTGTACAGTTTGCACTGGTTTACATGGAACCACTTAGTGCGCCGAGGTACCTTTACGGCGTAAACCATGGGACTCGCCTTATCTACAATGTTGTAGGGTCCCATATACAGTGGTTCCAGACTCCCTACTCTGGCGTAGTTTCTGACCATAACCTGGTCTCCTACTTCCCACTCCCGCGTTTTGCGGGCTTCCAGCAACAGGCGATTGCCCTGATGCTGCCTTCCCATGTTCCCAGCCGCCTGCTCATAAACCTGCTTCAGGCGCTCCAAGAGGGTCTGGGCGAACTTGTCCCTGCTTATCTCTTGGAGCTGACCCTCAGTGAGCACTGGCGCTAGCACATGGGTGGGGGTTCGCATGATCCTCCCAGTCATCACCTCGTGCGGGGAATACCCCGTACTTTTCGACTGACTGGCCCGGACCCCCATGAGGACTAAAGGCAGAACCTCCGCCCATTTTTGGGGCGAGTTCCTAGTCTCTTTCCTCAATTTCTCCTTCAGGGTCCGGTTCATGCGTTCAACAATCCCGGATGACTGGGGATTGTGTGCTACGTGCCACTTCCCTTCAATGCCCAAAAGCATGAGGGTGTTCTGCATCACCTGGCCGGTGAAATGACTCCCTTGGTCTGACTCCACAAAACGGGGAAGTCCCCACCGCGAGAACACTTCCCGGACCAAGATTTTTGCAGTACCCAGTGCCGTAGCTGTTCGACAGGGGAAGGCTTCCACCCACTTGGAAAACACATCCACCAAGACGAGGCAGTATTTATAGCCTCCCTGGGTGGTGGGCAGGGGCCCTATATAGTCGATCTGTATCGACTGCCATGGTCCCTCTACCCTTCTTACGTGCCCCATGGGCACTTTCCTTTTCTGGGGGTCTGGGTTGTTTGCAGCGCACACGAGACAGTTTGCACAGAACTCTCGGACCTGTTCCCTGAGCCCTGGCCACCATCCCGCTTGCTCTACCCGTTGCCAGGTAACCTCGGGCCCGGGGTGCCCTGCCCCTGGTCCCTCGTGAGCCAACTGGAGGAATTCCCTCCTGTGCTGCTGCGGCACAACCCACTGCTCCTCGCGGAACAACATGCCTTCCTTAACTGAGAGGGTTGCCGTACTGTACGGACCCTCTACCTGCTTCCCCTCAGCAATGGTTTTTAGGACTGCTTTTAGGGCGGGATCCTGGGTTTGGACGGTCTTAAGGTCCAGGGGCAATGCTACCCTGGAGTTCCAGGGATTCCCGTCCCTGCCTTGGATCGCTGCCATGGGTCTGGTCCCATAGGGGTCCCAGAAAATGCCGTTGCGGGCACCTTCCCTGGCTAGCGCATCCGCCTGCTGGTTGCCCTCCCCACGGGGCTCTGTGGAGGAGTGAGCCTTCACCTTATGGATGAAAATCTCCCCTTCCTCCCCCACTGCTGCTAGGATCTTTTCCAGCAAGGGCTTCACCGTTAAAGGTCGCCCGTCCGCGGAGGTGTATCCACGGCGGGACCAAATGGCCAGGTATTCCGTACACGAATTACATGTGAACATACTGTCCGAGCAAATCGTGTATGGGGTTGGGAAAATGTCTGGGTGGGTAACAACGTACACCACTGCAGACAGCTCAGCCTGCTGCGCGCTCATGGTGCTAGGGAGCTTGATCGCCAGGGCAAGGTTTGCCGCAGGGTCATAAACTCCACACCCTGTGAGTCGTTCGCCAGCAGATACTGTGCTAGAACCATCAACATAAATCTCGCGCCCAGTGGGATTTATCCCAGCCCGCAAACCTATGTTGACGTCCCACACCCCTTCCACCGAACATCGGTGGGCTGTACCGGGGTATACCAAATTGGCCGCAAGCCTGGGCTCGCAAAGACCTTTTACTCTAAGATCCATCTGGGAAAGAAGAAGGGTCCAGCGCGCAATACGCACGCTGCTTACGGTCCCATCTTTAATTCTCCCGTCTAAAAGCATCTTAGTTGGTGTGTGATGGGTGAGGAGAGTGATGGGAGAGAGCCCTGTGAAGATCGCTGATCTTTTCACAGCCCAATGCGTGGCTAAAAGGTGCCTTTCGCAATTGGAGAAACTTCTCTCCACATCCGTTAACACCCTGGACGAATAGACAACCGGCCTCAGCTTGCCGTGGCGCTCTTGGAGCAGCACAGCGCTCAAACTGTCCCCGCTGGCAGCTACCTCCAGGAAAAACTCCTTCCCCCCATCTATGGCCCCTAAGGCTGGCGCGGTCTGCAGATCCCTTTTTAACTTCTCGAAGGCTGCTTGGCAGCCCTCGTCCCAAGACCACTCCACTCCCTTATGGAGGAGTCGGAGGAGCGGCGCCGCTGTGGCCGCATAGTCTTCGATAAAATCCCTGCAGTAACCGGTCAGTCCCAAGAAGGACCTCACACCCCTTATGTTGTTAGGAATCGGTAACTCTTGCACCGACTCCCTCCTAGCCTTATCTATGGCTCTTTCCCCAGCGCGAATGGTCAGCCCCAGGAATTTTACTTCCTGCTGACCGATACGTGCTTTCTTAGGGTTTACTTTAAAACCCTTTCTCGCTAGCAGCTCCAATAACTCGGCCAGTAGTGGTCCATGCTCCTCCCTTGAATCCGTAAATAGGAGCAAATCATCCACGTACTGCACTATCTGATTGGGCTGACTAAACTCCTTTAAACTTCCTGCCATACACTGATGGAAAATACTGGGGCTATTGTGGAAACCCTGTGGCAGACAGTTCCATGTGTACTGTTGTCCTTTGAAAGTAAAGGCAAACTTGTACTGGTCCTCTCGCCGCAGCGGGATGGACCAAAAACCGTTCGAGATATCCAGCACCGTGAACGTGGTCGCGGACGCTGGGATACTCCCTATTAGGTCAGCAACTGCTGCTACCGTGGGCGCGCAGGCGGGAATGTTACTGTTAAGGACTCTGTAGTCCACCGTGGCCCTCCACGAATTATCCGGCTTCCTAACCGGCCATAATGGGGAGTTCACGTGTGTGGCTATCGGCCTCAACACGCCCTGCTGCACCAAGGAGGACATTGCTGTCTCCATATCGGGTTCTGCTTCTTTGGGGAAGTTATACTGTTTTTGGGGCCGGGTCATGGGGTCCCCATCTACGCTGACCTCAAACCCGGTAACCCTCCCACAATCGTGCTTGTGGGTTGCAAACGCGTGCATATTATCTGACACGTACGTTTGCATGTCCGTTGGGACATCTGCGACCATAAGCCCGAGGTCGTAGCCTCCGGATGGCTGCATGGTACACAGGACCCCTGTTTCTTCCTCCCCCGGAATTACCACTACCTTACCTTTTTCACTCTTAGCCCCCCAGAGACAATGATTTCTGAGGTCCACGAGGATCCCGTGTCCTGATAGGAGATCGGACCCGAGGATACCTCTACCACCCCCCTCCTGCCATTCCATCAATATGCACTTCCACTTGATGTGAAGTGCCCCCAAACGAATGGATAGCGGAAAGGAGAACGCGCCAGCCTGTTCTTTTCCCGTGAACCCCGCTAATGTGAATGGGACCTTGGTAGATAGCGGTGAGTCAAAAGGGCTATCTGTATGAATCACGGTGCAAGAAGCTCCCGTGTCCAACAAATAACTACCCTTCTGTTTCTCTACCTCCATCTCCACCAAGGGTCGCTTCCACGCATCATAGCTGAGCGGACACAGGTAGACGGGCTGCGCGGGCTCTAGTCATTGGGTATGGTTAGACGGGCCTGCGGCACCTACGGGGCCGGTAGCAACCGCCACTTTTCCATGTGCACTCATGAAGTTGCGCATGGCTCCCAACACTGATTCGAGGTCGTCGGGAGGGGTGGGTGCACTAGCTTCCCTAACAGAGACAGGCATCTGGGCTCGGGCTGCGGGATTTTTATCCCTGGAATCCTTCCAAGGGTTCCTGCAGTTCTTGCGCCAGTGCCCTGTCCTCCCACACCCGTAACAAGCATTACTTGCCTGCGGGGCGCGGTTACCCTCCTGATGCCACTCCCTTTGAGCCGGGGCTGCGGGTCGTACCTCATGTACTTTTCCCTTAAGGGGACGTGTTCCCATACCCCTTATGTTGCGGTATCCTACCGTGAGTCGATTTAAGACCGACTCTTCCGTAATGTTGGGGTCAGTGGGATCAAACCACGCTTTTGCCTGCTCTCTGACGGCTGGCAAACTGTTGGCTACTATGCACCTGAGCCAATGAGTTAAACCGACGCCGTCCACAGCGTCGCGCTCTGGCGCACCTGGACAGCTGCGTTGATATACTGGCCACAGCCTGTCGGCAAAAACCTTCGGGGGTTCTCCCTCCATCTGCACTGTCTGTCCCACTCTAGCAAACGGACCTTCATCGTCCGTCCCCAACACTTCTAGGACCTCATTTTTTAATGCCTCATATGTCTTGGTTCCCCTCTTGCTCTCGTCCGAGAGACACTGAAGGATTGAACTGCCTAACGAAAATAACAGCATTTTTGCTGTTTCCCCATCGTCGCAGCCGTTAATGGCTGCGGTTTGCTCAACTTCTCTGAAGTTTACGGAAGGGTCGTCTGACTCGGTCAGCTTCCGTACGTGATTTATCATAACTCTCAGCTGGTGTGAGCTGTGAGGCAACACAAGCTGGTTGAGGAGAACCCCTGGTTCCTCCCCACCGTTTCTGTTTGGGCCCCTTTTTATACCCGTAACTGGACACAACGGTCCCTTTTCCACTTCTTCCTCAGTGGGCTCTTTTGTTTCTTCTACTACTTCCTCCCTTACCCAGGTTTCCGAATAGCTGGGTGGCACGGAGGGCGTAGTGGCTACTACTTCCTTTGCTTTACTTGGTGGGAATTTCTGAAACTCCTCATCTACTAGCGGCTGGTGTGCTGACGGACTGATAAGGCACACCATGCCGTGCGCTTTGTTCACGGCCCTTTTAAGGTGCTCTATCTCCTTTTGGCAGGCGCTATGATTGGCCCCCTGGAATTTATCCTCAAGGGCCATCTTATATGCCGCCCTAACCCCCGTTAAGCTCTCTTCCTGGGCTCTTATTTGGGCAGCTTGGCGGGCACATCGTTCCTTTAGTCTGCCCTCACTTAACTTTGCCTCAGTGACCTGGCACTCGAGGTAATCTATTTTTGCTTTGTGGTGACTGGTGATTTCCTGGCGTTCTCGGTGCAGCGCACTTAAATTCCTAATGAGCAACTCCCCTCCAGAGACCTTCTCATCCATTTCCTCCTCTAAATGCCTGATCCGCGCTGTTTGCGCTGTAATAACCTGGTTTGAAATCTGGACCTGCCTTTTGTAACACATTAACCAGACTGCTTTCTCGACTGTCTTTTTATGTCCCTTACTATCTGTCCACCTCTCGGCTGCCTCTAGTGGGCTCTTATCCGCTATTCTTAGTTAAATTTACCTTTCCGAACACATAATCTGCTATCTTTTCCTGCATAACATTTCGCACATTCACACCAAAGTCTAACACACTACCCTCTCGCTGCCAGTGTCCTGCCGCGGTCGCCATTTTCTGTAAGGGTTTTTGTCTCTCAGCCTGTGAGATTCGCGTGGCTCTGTGCAGCCCGGGTGCTAGTGCGGGTTTAGGCCTTGTTGCCTGTTCTGGTCTCCAGCCAGTCTGGGAGCACTAGACACACCTGTGAGTGGTTCGACCCACTCGCCCTTACGGTTCTAGACACTGGACTTAGATGCGAGAGCAGTAATGGAGATGAAACTCAGGTAGACTCGGTTGAATGGTACGAAATGGAAAATCTTTATTGCATAGTACTTAAGATTACGAAATACATGTCATACGCACAGATTAATGACAGTACAATCTTACACGCAGTTATGTAACTAATTTCGGGGAAACGAGGAACGAACGACACATCGTAAATGGGGGCACACATTACAATTATCCTTAATACTTGAAACCCTCCCCTATCAATATCTGTCCTAAGCTAGATTCGTAGGATTCGAGACTCATGCTCACCACTCGTGATAACTCGGAGAATTCCGAAAACTCTGATCGGATGTTTTTCACCGCAGCGCCCACGTGTCGATCAGGGAGTCTCCTGGCCCCACTTGTTTACTCGTTTCTGCTCCGGCTAGCAGGCTGGAACGTCTGCTGTCATGAAGATCTGTGTTGTCCTCGGAGTTCCGACTCTACTCAAAAAAGAGTCTTCCTGTGCCCTTGCACTGATACGATAAAATTCGAAGAAGAGTCTTCCTGTGTCAGTTCTGTAGAACTCAAAGAAGTCTTCCTGGCAAGGAAAATGTCTATTCGACCTACAGGCGCGGTCGGGGCTTACTGACCGTGGCGATAAGTATGGTCTTCTTCTCTTCTCATCTCATCTCATCTCATCTCATCTCATCTCGGGCCTTCGGTTCCAACACCGTTTACCGACTTATCGGAATGGTGCGCCCGCTTCAAGGCTTCAGAGCCCAGTTCTACACAGGTCTTCGCGACACGACACGAGGTAGATTCGAGCGGATCGTAAAGTTCAACAGTCTTTTGAAAAGAGACACGAGGCAAGCAGGAACAAGACGGCGAGTCAAGAGCAGCCACGAGGATAAACACCAGCAAGATAAGAGACAACCGAATAAGAGAAAGATGGACGATTTGGGGCTTGCAATTATAGTGCAAAATCTTCCGTTTCCCGCCCAACCTTAATGTCTTTTCTTTTGTTAGGGTTTGGCGCTCAAATGTCTTGTATAGGGTGATCTTCGTTTTAATGGGTTTCGGGGCTACTCGTAATTGTCTGAGTACCTGTTAATATTTCTCCCATTGTTTAATCGGTCGGTGTTCTCCCCGGAGGGGTTTTTGGGGCTTCCAAGTGTTTTCTGTAACTACCCGCTAACGGCTCTCTCATCGTAGAGTCGTTGGGATTCTACATATCAATGTCTTTGGATGGGTTCTTGATTACTTGGTACAATAGCTTTTATTCGTACCTGGGAGACCGATTTCAGTATTTATGCGTATACTGTAAACCCATGATGTCTCGTGTATTATCTTAAATGTGCTGAGTCTTAATCGATCTTGCACAAATGTTTACTGGAACGCCATCTTGTCTGCCTGTCGAAAAGTCTAGAATGTTCTGCCATGAGGTGCGGCGGCCATTTTACAAGCTGCTTGTGTCCACTTTGAAAACCTGACAGCATTCCGCTGAAATAAAAGCTGTTTAAACGAAACTATGTGTTTTTCTCCTTATTAATAAAATCGCGATATATTGCGAATTCTACAGTATCTAACCTGTGCTGAACCTGCCCTGGGAGTGTTTGATGGGACAGTGTAGAGGGAGCTTTACTCTGTATCTAACCCGTGCTGTACCTGCCCTGGGAGTGTTTGATGGGACAGTGTAGAGGGAGCTTTACTCTGTATCTGTAAGGGTTTTTGTCTCTCAGCCTGTGAGATTCGTGTGGCTCTGTGCAGCCCGGGTGCTAGTGCGGGTTTAGGCCTTGTTGCCTGTTCTGGTCTCCAGCCAGTCTGGGAGCACTAGACACACCTGTGAGTGGTTCGACCCACTCGCCCTTACGGTTCTAGACACTGGACTTAGATGCGAGAGCAGTAATGGAGATGAAACTCAGGTAGGCTCGGTTGAATGTTACGAAATGGAAAATCTTTATTGCATAGTACTTTAAGATTACGAAATACATGTCATAAGCACAGTTTAATGACAGTACAATCTTACACGCAGTTATGTAATTAATTTCAGGGAAACGAGGAACGAACGACACATCGTAAATGGGGGCACACATTACAATTATCCTTAATACTTAAAACCCTCCCCTATCAATATCTGTCCTAAGCTAGATTCGTAGGATTCGAGACTCATGCTCACCACTCGTGATAACTCGGAGAATTCCGAAAACTCTGATCGGATGTTTTTCACCGCAGCGCCCACGTGTCGATCAGGGGGTCTCCTGACCCCACTTGTTTACTCGTTTCTGCTCCGGCTAGCAGGCTGGAACGTCTGCTGTCATGAAGATCTGTGTTGTCCTCGGAGTTCCGACTCTACTCAAAAAAGAGTCTTCCTGTGCCCTCGCACGGATGCGATAGAATTCGAAAAGTAATCTTCCTGGCAGTTCTGTAAAATTCGAAGAAGTCTTCCTGGCAAGGAAAATGTCTATTCGACCTACAGGCGCGGTCGGGGCTTACTGACCGTGGCGATAAGTATGGTCTTCTTCTCTTTTCATCTCATCTCATCTCATCTCATCTCATCTCATCTCATCTCATCTCGGGCCTTCGGTTCCAACACCGTTTACCGACTTATCGGGATGGTGCGCCCGCTTCAAGGCTTCAGGGCCCAGTTCTACACAGGTCTTCGCGACACGACCCGGGATGGATCCGAGCGGATCGTAAAGTTCAACAGTCTTTTGAAAAGAGACACGAGGCAAGCAGGAACAAGACGGCGAGTCAAGAGCAGCCACGAGGATGAACACCAGCAAGATAAGAGGATAAGAGCACAGGAGCAGCCACGAGGATAAGAGAAAAATGGATGGTTTGGAGCTTGTAGTTATAGTGCAAAATCTTCCGTTTCCCGCCCAACCTTAATGTCTTTTCTTTTGTTAGGGTTTGGCGCTCAAAAGTCTCGTATAGGGTGATCTTCGTTTTAATGGGTTTCGGGGCTACTCGTAAATGTCTGAGTACCTGTTAATATTTCTCCCATTGTTTAATCGGTCGGCGATCTCCCCGGAGGGGTTTTGGGGCTTCCAAGTGTTTTCTGTAACTACCCACTAACGGCTCTCTCATCGTAGAGTCGTTGGGATTTTACATATTAATGTCTTTGGATGGGTTCTTGATTACTTGGTACAATAGCTTTTATTCGTACCTGGGAGACCGATTTCAGTATTTATGTGTATACTGCAAACCCATGATGTCTCGTGTATTATCTTCAATGTGCTGAGTCTTAATCGATCTTGCACAAATGTTTATTGGAACGCCATCTTGTCTGCCTGTCGAAAAGTCTAGAATGTTCTGCCACGAGGTGCGGCGGCCATTTTACAAGCTGCTTGTGTCCACTTTAAAACCTGACAGCATTCTGCTGAAATAAAAGCTGTTTGAACGAAACTATGTGTTTTTCTCCTTATTAATAAAATCGCGATATATTGCGAATTCTACATATCTAACCCGTGCTGTACCTGCCCTGGGAGTGTTTGATGAAATTGAGATGTCGCGCAACACTAGGTTATTGTCCAACAGTTTTAATTGAAATCACAAGCTTTCGGAGCTATCGATCGCCCCTTCCTCAGATGAAGAAGTGGGACAGTGTAGAGGGAGCTTTATTCTGTATCTAACCCGTGCTGTGCCAACTCTGGGTGGGTTTGATGGGACAGTGCAGTGGGAAATTTACGCTGTATCTAACCCGTGCTGTATCTGCCCTGGGAGTGTTTGATGGGAAAATTTAGAAGGATATTTGCTCTGTATCTAACCCATGCTGTACCTGCCCTGGGAGTGTTTTTTGGGACAGTGTAGAGTGAGCTTTACTCTGTATCTAACCCGTGCTGTACCTGCCCTGAGAGCGTTTTTTGGGACAGTGTCGGGGGAGCTTTACTCTGTATCTAACCCGTGCTGTACCTGCCCTGGGATTGTTTGATGGTGACATGTGTAGAGGGAGCTTTACTCTGTATCTAACCCGTGCTGTACCTGCCCTGGGAGTGTTTGATGGGACAGTGTAGAGGGAGTTTTACTCTGTATCTATCCCATGCTGTACCTGCCCTGGGAGTGTTTGATGAGACAGTGTAGAGGGAGATTTACTCTGTATCTAACCCGTGCTGTACCAACTCTGGGTGGGTTTGATGAGACAGTGTAGTGGGAGCTTTACGCTGTATCTAACCCGTGCTGTACCTGCCCTGGGACTGTTTGATGGGGCAGTGTAGAGGGAGCTTTACTCTGTATGTAACTCGTGCTGTACCTGCCCTGGGAGTGTTTGATGGGACAGTGTAGAGAGAACTTTACTCTGCATGTAACCGTGCTGTACCTGCCCTGGGAGTGTTTGATGGGACAGTGTAGAGGGAGCTTTACTCTGTATCTAACCCGTGGTGTACCTGCCCTGGGATTGTTTGATGGGACAGTGTAGAGGGAGCTTTACTCGGTATCTAACCTGTCCTGAACCTGCCCTGGGAGTGTTTGATGGGACAGTGTCGAGGGAGCTTTACTCTGTATCTAACCCGTGCTGTACCAGCCCTGGGAATGTTTGATGGGACAGTGCAGAGGGAGCTTTTCTCTGTATCTAACCCGTGCAGTACCTTCTCTGGGAGTGTTTGATGGGACAGTGTAGAGGGAGCTTTACTCTGTATCTAACCCGTGCTGTACCTGCCCTGGGAGTGTTTGATGGGGACAGTGTAGAGGGAGCTTTACTCTGTATCTAACCCCGTGCTGTACCTGCCCTGGGAGTGTTTGATGGGACAGTGTAGAGGGAGTTTTACTCTGTATCTAACCCCGTGCTGTACCTGCCCTGGGAGTGTTTGAGGGGACAATGATGAGGAAGCTTTACTCTGTATCTAACCCGTGCTCTACCTGCCCTGGGAGTGTTTGATGTGACAGTGTAGAGGGAGCTTTACTCTGTATCTAACCCGTACTGTACCTGCCCTGGGAGTGTTTGATGGGACCGTGTAGAGGGAGCTTTACTCTGTATCTAAACCGTGCTGTACCTGCCCTGGGAGTGTTTGATGGGACAGTGTCGAGGGATCTATACTCTGTATCTAATCGTGCTGTACCTGCCCTGGGAGTGTCTGATGGGACAGTGTAGAGGTTGCTTTACTCTGTATCTAACCTGTGCTGAACCTGCCCTGGGAGTGTTTGATGGGGACAGTGTAGAGGGAGATTTACTCTGTATCTAACCTGTGCTGAACATGCCCTGGGAGTGTTTGATGGGACATTGTAGAGGTTGCTTTACTCTGTATCTAACCTGTGCTGTACCTGCCCTGGGAGTGTTTGATGGGACAGTGTCGAGGGATCTATACTTTGTATCTAATCGTGCTGTACCTGCCCTGGGAGTGTTTGATGGGGACAGTGTAGAGGGAGCTTTACTCTGTATCTAACCCCGTGCTGTACCTGCCCTGGGAGTGTTTGAGGGGACAGTGTAGAGGAAGCTTTACTCTGTATCTAAACCGTGCTCTACCTGCCCTGGGAGTGTTTGATGTGACATTGTAGAGGTTGCTTTACTCTGTATCTAACCTGTGCTGAACCTGCCCTGGGAGTGTTTGATGGGGACAGTGTCGAGGGAGATTTAGTCTGTATCTAACCCGTGCTGTACCTGCCCTGGGAGTGTTTGATGGGACAGTGTAGAGGGAGTTTTACTCTGTATCTATCCCATGCTGTACCTGCCCTGGGAGTGTTTGATGAGACAGTGTAGAGGGAGATTTACTCTGTATCTAACCCGTGCTGTACCAACTCTGGGTGGGTTTGATGAGACAGTGTAGTGGGAGCTTTACGCTGTATCTAACCCGTGCTGTACCTGCCCTGGGACTGTTTGATGGGGCAGTGTAGAGGGAGCTTTACTCTGTATGTAACTCGTGCTGTACCTGCCCTGGGAGTGTTTGATGGGACAGTGTAGAGAGAACTTTACTCTGCATGTAACCATGCTGTACCTGCCCTGGGAGTGTTTGATGGGACAGTGTAGAGGGAGCTTTACTCTGTATCTAACCCGTGGTGTACCTGCCCTGGGATTGTTTGATGGGACAGTGTAGAGGGAGCTTTACTCGGTATCTAACCTGTCCTGAACCTGCCCTGGGAGTGTTTGATGGGACAGTGTCGAGGGAGCTTTACTCTGTATCTAACCCGTGCTGTACCAGCCCTGGGAATGTTTGATGGGACAGTGCAGAGGGAGCTTTTCTCTGTATCTAACCCGTGCAGTACCTTCTCTGGGAGTGTTTGATGGGACAGTGTAGAGGGAGCTTTACTCTGTATCTAACCCGTGCTGTACCTGCCCTGGGAGTGTTTGATGGGGACAGTGTAGAGGGAGCTTTACTCTGTATCTAACCCCGTGCTGTACCTGCCCTGGGAGTGTTTGATGGGACAGTGTAGAGGGAGTTTTACTCTGTATCTAACCCCGTGCTGTACCTGCCCTGGGAGTGTTTGAGGGGACAATGATGAGGAAGCTTTACTCTGTATCTAACCCGTGCTCTACCTGCCCTGGGAGTGTTTGATGTGACAGTGTAGAGGGAGCTTTACTCTGTATCTAACCCGTACTGTACCTGCCCTGGGAGTGTTTGATGGGACCGTGTAGAGGGAGCTTTACTCTGTATCTAAACCGTGCTGTACCTGCCCTGGGAGTGTTTGATGGGACAGTGTCGAGGGATCTATACTCTGTATCTAATCGTGCTGTACCTGCCCTGGGAGTGTCTGATGGGACAGTGTAGAGGTTGCTTTACTCTGTATCTAACCTGTGCTGAACCTGCCCTGGGAGTGTTTGATGGGGACAGTGTAGAGGGAGATTTACTCTGTATCTAACCTGTGCTGAACATGCCCTGGGAGTGTTTGATGGGACATTGTAGAGGTTGCTTTACTCTGTATCTAACCTGTGCTGTACCTGCCCTGGGAGTGTTTGATGGGACAGTGTCGAGGGATCTATACTCTGTATCTAATCGTGCTGTACCTGCCCTGGGAGTGTTTGATGGGGACAGTGTAGAGGGAGCTTTACTCTGTATCTAACCCCGTGCTGTACCTGCCCTGGGAGTGTTTGAGGCGACAGTGTAGAGGAAGCTTTACTCTGTATCTAAACCGTGCTCTACCTGCCCTGGGAGTGTTTGATGTGACATTGTAGAGGTTGCTTTACTCTGTATCTAACCTGTGCTGAACCTGCCCTGGGAGTGTTTGATGGGGACAGTGTCGAGGGAGATTTAGTCTGTATCTAACCCGTGCTGTACCTGCCCTGGGAGTGTTTGATGGGACAGTGTAGAGGGAGTTTTACTCTGTATCTATCCCATGCTGTACCTGCCCTGGGAGTGTTTGATGAGACAGTGCAGAGGGAGATTTACTCTGTATCTAACCCGTGCTGTACCAACTCTGGGTGGGTTTGATGAGACAGTGTAGTGGGAGCTTTACGCTGTATCTAACCCGTGCTGTACCTGCCCTGGGACTGTTTGATGGGGCAGTGTAGAGGGAGCTTTACTCTGTATGTAACTCGTGCTGTACCTGCCCTGGGAGTGTTTGATGGGACAGTGTAGAGAGAACTTTACTCTGCATGTAACCGTGCTGTACCTGCCCTGGGAGTGTTTGATGGGACAGTGTAGAGGGAGCTTTACTCTGTATCTAACCCGTGGTGTACCTGCCCTGGGATTGTTTGATGGGACAGTGTAGAGGGAGCTTTACTCGGTATCTAACCTGTCCTGAACCTGCCCTGGGAGTGTTTGATGGGACAGTGTCGAGGGAGCTTTACTCTGTATCTAACCCGTGCTGTACCAGCCCTGGGAATGTTTGATGGGACAGTGCAGAGGGAGCTTTTCTCTGTATCTAACCCGTGCAGTACCTTCTCTGGGAGTGTTTGATGGGACAGTGTAGAGGGAGCTTTACTCTGTATCTAACCCGTGCTGTACCTGCCCTGGGAGTGTTTGATGGGGACAGTGTAGAGGGAGCTTTACTCTGTATCTAACCCCGTGCTGTACCTGCCCTGGGAGTGTTTGATGGGACAGTGTAGAGGGAGTTTTACTCTGTATCTAACCCCGTGCTGTACCTGCCCTGGGAGTGTTTGAGCGGACAATGATGAGGAAGCTTTACTCTGTATCTAACCCGTGCTCTACCTGCCCTGGGAGTGTTTGATGTGACAGTGTAGAGGGAGCTTTACTCTGTATCTAACCCGTACTGTACCTGCCCTGGGAGTGTTTGATGGGACCGTGTAGAGGGAGCTTTACTCTGTATCTAAACCGTGCTGTACCTGCCCTGGGAGTGTTTGATGGGACAGTGTCGAGGGATCTATACTCTGTATCTAATCGTGCTGTACCTGCCCTGGGAGTGTCTGATGGGACAGTGTAGAGGTTGCTTTACTCTGTATCTAACCTGTGCTGAACCTGCCCTGGGAGTGTTTGATGGGGACAGTGTAGAGGGAGATTTACTCTGTATCTAACCTGTGCTGAACATGCCCTGGGAGTGTTTGATGGGACATTGTAGAGGTTGCTTTACTCTGTATCTAACCTGTGCTGTACCTGCCCTGGGAGTGTTTGATGGGACAGTGTCGAGGGATCTATACTCTGTATCTAATCGTGCTGTACCTGCCCTGGGAGTGTTTGATGGGGACAGTGTAGAGGGAGCTTTACTCTGTATCTAACCCCGTGCTGTACCTGCCCTGGGAGTGTTTGAGGGGACAGTGTAGAGGAAGCTTTACTCTGTATCTAAACCGTGCTCTACCTGCCCTGGGAGTGTTTGATGTGACATTGTAGAGGTTGCTTTACTCTGTATCTAACCTGTGCTGAACCTGCCCTGGGAGTGTTTGATGGGGACAGTGTCGAGGGAGATTTAGTCTGTATCTAACCTGTGCTGAACATGCCCTGGGAGTGTTTGATGGGACAGTCTAGAGGGAGCTTTACTCTGTATCTAACCCGTGCTCTACCTGCCGTGGGAGTGTTTGAAGGGACATTGTAGACGGAGCTTTACTCTGTATCTAACCCATACTGTACCTGCCCTGGGAGTGTTTGTTGGGACAGTGTAGAGGGTGCTTTTCTCTGTCTCTAACCCGTGCTGTACCTGCACTTGGAGTGTTTGACGGGACATTGTAGACGGAGCTTTACTCTGTATCTAACCCGTGCTGTACCTGTCCTGGGATTGTTTGATGGTGACATGTGTAGAGGGAGCTTTACTCTGTATCTAACCCATGCTGTACCTGCCCTGGGAGTGTTTGATGGGACAGTGCAGAGGGAGTTTTACTCTGTATCTAACCCATGCTGTACCAACTCTGGGTGGGTTTGATGAGACAGTGTAGTGGGAGCTTTACGCTGTATCTAACCCGTGCTGTACCTGCCCTGGGACTGTTTGATGGGGCAGTGTAGAGGGAGCTTTACTCTGTATGTAACTCGTGCTGTACCTGCGTTGGGAGTGTTTGATGGGACAGTGTAGAGAGAACTTTACTCTGTATGTAACCGTGCTGTACCTGCCCTGGGAGTGTTTGATGGGACAGTGTAGAGGGAGCTTTACTCTGTATCTAACCCGTGGTGTACCTGCCCTGGGAGTGTTTGATGGGACAGTGTAGAGGGAGCTTTACTCGGTATCTAACCTGTCCTGAACCTGCCCTGGGAGTGCTTGATGGGACAGTGTCGAGGGAGCTTTACTCTGTATCTAACCCGTGCTGTACCAGCCCTGGGATTGTTTGATGGGACAGTGCAGAGGGAGCTTTTCTCTGTATCTAACCCGTGCAGTACCTTCTCTGGGAGTGTTTGATGGGACAGTGTTGTAAGGGTTTTTGCGTGTGTGACACCGCCTGTGGCTCTGTGCTCAGCCTGGGTGCTAGTGCGAGGTTAGGCCTTGTTGCCTGTTCTGGTCTCCAGCCAGTCTGGGAGCACTAGACACCTGTGAGTGGTTCGACCCAAACGCCCTTACGGTTCTGACACTGGACTTAGATGCGAGAGCAATAATGGAGAGAAAACTCAGGTAGACCCGTTTGAATGGTACGAAATGGAAAATCTTTATTGCATATTATTCAAGATTACGAAATACATGTCATAAGCACAGATTAATGACAGTACAATCTTACACGCAGTTATGTAACTAATTTCAGGGAAACGAGGAACGAACGACACATCGTAAATGGGGGCACACATTACAGTTATCCTTAAAACTTAAACCCTCCCCTATCAATACCTGCTCTAAACTAGATTTGTAGGATCGAGACTCATGCTCACCACTCGTGATAACTCGGAGAATTCCGAAAACTCTGCTCGGATGTTTTTACCGCAGCACCTGATCACCCACGTGTTGATCAGGGGTCTCTGTACCCCACTTGTTTACTCGTTTCTGCTCCGGCTCGCAGGCTGGACCGTCTGCTGTCATGAAGATCTGTGTTGTCCTCGGAGTTCCGACACGACTCGAAAAATAGTCTTCCTGTGCCCTCGCCCCGATGCGATAAAATTCGAAGAATGGTCTTCCGATGCCAGTTCTGTAGAACTCAAAAGATAGTCTTCCTGGGCAAAGAAAGTGTCTATTCGACCTACAGGCACGGTCGGGGCTTACTGACCGTGGCGATACGTATGGTCATTTTCTTCTCTTCTCATCTCATCTCATCTCATCTCGGGCCTTCGGTTCCAACACCGTTTACCGACTTCTCGGGATGGTGTGCCCGTTTCAAGGCTTCACAGCCCGGTTCCACACAGATCTTCGCGGCAAGCCACGAGGCAGATCCTGGCGGATCAGAAAGTTCAATAGTCTTCTAGCAAGTCGAGCAGCAAGAGGCAGATACAAGAGTCAAGAGCAAGGCGGCAAGAGGATAAGAGAATAAGAGGATATGAGAAAGATGGACGGTTGGAGCTTACAGTTATAGTGCTGTGATTCCTCTTTTCCCGCCCAATCTTAATGTCTTTTCTTTTGTTAGGGTTTTGGCGCCCAAACTTCTTGTATAGGGTGATCTCCGTTTAATGGGTTTCGGTGATACTTGTAACTGCCTGAGTACCCGTTAATACCTCTCCCATTGTGTAACCGGTCAGTATTCTCCCTGGAGGGCTTTTGGGGCTTCCAAATGTTTCTGTAACTACCCGCCAACGGCTCTCTCATCGTACAGTCGTGGGGATTTTGCATATTAATGTCTTTGGATGGGTTCTTGATCGCTTGGTACAATAGCCCTTATTCGCACCTGGGAGACCGATTCCAGTATTTATGTGTAAAATGCAAACCCATTAATGTCTTGTGTATTATCTCAAATGTGCTGAGTCTTGATCGATCTCGCACAAATGTTTATTGGAACGCCATCTTGTCTGCTTATTGAAAAGTCTAGGATGTTCTGCCACGAGGCGTGGCGGCCATTTTACAGGCTGCTTGTGTCCACTTTGAAAACCTGACAGCATTCTGCTGAAATAAAGCTGTTTGTACGAAACTATGTGTTTCCTCCTTATTTATAAAATCGCGATTATATTGCGAATTCTACAGTGTAGAGGGAGCTTTACTCTGTATCTAACCCGTGCTGTACCTGCCCTGGGAGTGTTTGATGGGGACAGTGTAGAGGGAGCTTTACTCTGTATCTAACCCCGTGCTGTACCTGCCCTGGGAGTGTTTGATGGTCATGATGCGGAGATGCCGGTGTTGGACTGGGGTGGACAAAATTGAGAGGTCGCACAACACCAGGTTATAGTCCAACAGTTTTATTTGAAATCACAAGCTTTCGGAGCTATCGATTGCTCCTTCCTCAGGTGAAGTAAATTAGATACAGAATCGCCAAAGCATATATAGATAGAGAACAAAGCATGTGTACCTTACAATTGCAGACCACTAAATTAAATCATCCTGACTATCTGCCGAGGTGTGATAAAGTTAATCAAGTCAGCCAGGAAGGTACAACTTCAAAGACATAGCAAGATACAACTGAGACAATGAGGTGTAGTCGCAGGGGTTATAACGTGTCAAAAGCTGCCGTCTGTATGTAAAACGAAAAGCTTTAAA
This sequence comes from Squalus acanthias, assembly GCA_030390025.1. NCBI lineage: Eukaryota > Metazoa > Chordata > Chondrichthyes > Squaliformes > Squalidae > Squalus > Squalus acanthias. The sequence continues at coordinate 119,362 of JASTWF010000635.1, read as the reverse complement.
ATTTTTACTTTTTTACTGGGAATCACATCTGTGAACAAGCCAACGACGACTCGAGTCCGGATCACGTCATGTATCGTGACATAAACCCAAGATCCCGGTTGAGACCGTCTTCATGATTGCGGAACTTGGCTATCAGTTTCTGCTCGATGATTTTGCGTTGTCGTGTGTTTCTAAGGTTGCCTTGGAGAACGCTTACCCGCAGATCCGAGGCTGAATGTCCTTGACTGCTGAAGTGTTCCCCGACTGGGAGGTAACAATCCTGCCTGGCGATTGTTGCGCGGAGCTCGTTCATACGTTGTCTCAGTGTCTGCATGGTCTCGCCAATGTACCATGCCGCGGTGCATTCTTTCCTGCAACGTATGAGGTAGACAACGTTGGAGCAATCGATAGCTCCGAAAGCTTGTGATTTCAAATAAAACTGTTGGACTATAACCTGGTGTTGTGCGACCTCTCAGTGTTTGATGGGACAGTGTAGAGGGAGCTTTACTCTGTATCAAACCCCGTGCTGTACCTGCCCTGGGAGTGTTTGAGGGGACAGTGCAGAGGAAGCTTTACTCTGTATCTAACCCGTGCTCTACCTGCCCTGGGAGTGTTTGATGTGACAGTGTAGAGGGAGCTTTACTCTGTATCTAACCCGTGCTGTACCTGCCCTGGGAGTGTTTGATGGGACCGTGTAGAGGGAGCTTTACTCTGTATCTAACCCGTGCTGTACCTGCCCTGGGAGTGTTTGATGGGACAGTGTCGAGGGATCTATACTCTGTATCTATTCGTACTGTACCTGCCCTGGGAGTGTTTGATGGGACAGTGTAGAGGTTGCTTTACTCTGTATCTAACCTGTGCTGAACCTGCCCTGGGAGTGTTTGATGGGGACAGTGTAGAGGGAGATTTACTCTGTATCTAACCTGTGCTGAACATGCCCTGGGAGTGTTTGATGGGACAGTGTAGAGGGAACTTTACTCTGTATCTAACCCGTGCTCGACCTGCCATGGGAGTGTTTGATGGGACAGTGTAGAGGGAGCTTTCCTCTGTATCTAACCCGTGCTGTACCTGCCCTGGGAGTGTTTGATGGGACCGTGTAGAGGGAGCTTTACTCTGTATCTAACCTGTGCTTAACCTGCCCTGGAAGTGTTTGATGGGACAGTGTAGAGGGAGCTTTACTCTGTATCTAACCCGTGCTGCACCTGTCCTGGGAGTTTTTGATGGGACAGTGTAGAGGGAGCTTTACTCTGTATCTAACCCGTGGTGTACCTGCCCTGGAAGTGTTTGATGGGACAGTGTAGAGGGAGCCTTACTCTGTATCTAACCCGGGCTGTACCTGCCCTGGGAGTCATTGATGGGACAGTGTAGAGTGACCTTTACTCTGTATCTAACCCGTGCTGTACCTGCCCTGGGAGTGTTTGATGGGGCAGTGTAGAGGTAGCTTTACTCTGTATCTAACACCGTGCTGTATCTGCCCTGGGAGTCTTTGATGGGACAGTGTACAGGGAGCTTTACTCTGTATCTAACCCCGTGCTGTACCTGCCCTGGGAGTCTTATATGGGACATTGTAGAGGGAGCTTTACTCCATATCTAACCCGTGCTGCACCTGCCCTGGGAGTGTTTAATGAAATTGAGAGGTCGCACAACACCAGGTTATAGTCCAACAGTTTTATTTGAAATCACAAGCTTTCGGAGCTATCGATTGCTCCTTCCTCAGGTGAAGTCTTTGATGAGACAGTGTAGAGGGAGCTTTACTCTGTATCTAACCCATGCTGTATCTGCCCTGGGAGTGTTTGATGAGACAGTGTAGGGGAAGCTTAACTCTGTATCTAACCCGTGCTGTACCTGCCCTGGGAGTGTTTGATGGGACAGTGTAGAGGGAGCTTTACTCTGTATCTAACCCGTGCTGTACCTGACCTGGGAGTGTTTGATGGGAAAATTTAGAAGGATCTTTGCTCTGTATCTAAGCCATGCTGTACCTGCCCTTGGAGTGTTTGATGGGACATTGTAGATGGAGCTTTACTCTGTATCTAACCCATGCTGTACCTGCCCTGGGAGTGTTTGTTGGGACAGTGTAGAGGGAGCTTATCTCTATCTCTAACCCGTGCTGTACCTGTCCTGGGAGTGTTTGATGGGATAGTGTAGAGGGAGCTTTACTCTGTCTATAACCCGTGCTGTAACTGCCCTGGGAGTGTTTGATGGGACAGTGTAGAGGGAGCTTTACTCTGTATCTAACCCGTGCTGTAAAAACTCTGGATGGGTTTGATGGGACAGTGTAATGGGAGCTTTACGCTGTATCTAACCCGTGCTGTACCTGCCCTGGGAGTGTTTGATGGGACAGTGTAGAGGGAACTTTACTGTGTATCTACACCGTGCTGTACCATCTCTGGGAGTGTTTGATGGGACACTGTAGAGGGAACTTTACTCTGTATCTAAACCGTGCTGTACCTGCCCTGGGAGTGTTTGATGAGACAGTGTAGAGGGAACTTTACTCTGTATCTAAACCGTGATGTACCTGCCCTGGGAGTGTTTGATGGGACAGTGCAGAGAGAGTTTTACTCTCTATCTAACCCATGCTGTGCCTGTCCTGGGAGTGTTTGTTGGGACAGTGTAGAGGGAGTTTTACTTTGTATCTAACCTGTGCTGAACCTACCCTGGGAGTGTTTGATGGGACGTGGTAGAGGGAGCTTTACTCTGTATCTAACCCATGCTGTACCTGCCCTGGGAGTGTTTGATGGGACAGTGTAGACGGAACTTTACACTGTATGTAAACTTTGCTGAACCTACCCTGGGAGTGTTTGATGGGACAGTGTAGAGGGAGCTTTACTCTGTATCTAACCGTGCTGTAACTTCCCTGGGTGTGCTTGATGGGGCAGTGTAGAGGGAGCTTTTCTCTGTATCTAACTCGTGCTGTACCTGCCCTGGTAGTGTTTGACGGGACAGTGTAGAGGGAGCTTTACTCTGTATCTAACCCGTGCTGTACCTGCCCTGGGAGTGTTTGATGGGACTGTGTAGAGGGAGCTTTACTCTGTATCTAACCTGTGCTGCACCTGCCCTGGGAGTGTTTGATGGGACAGTGTAGACGGAACTTTACACTGTATGTAAACTTTGCTGTCCCTGTCCTGGGAGTGTTTGATGGGAAAATTTAGACGGAGCTTTACTCTGTATCTAATCCGTGCTGTACCTGCCCTGGGAGTTTTTGATGGGTCAGTGTAGAGGGAGCTTTACTCTGTATCTAAACCGTGCAGTACCTGCCCTGGGAGTGTTTGATGGGACAGTGTAGAGGGAACTTTACTCTGTATCTAAACCGTGCTGTACCAACTCTTGGGAGTGTTTGACGGGACAGTGTAGAGGGAGCTTTACTCTGTATCGAAACCGTGCTGTACCTGTCCTGGGAGTGTTTGATGGGAAAATTTAGAAGGATCTTTACTCTGTATCTAACCCGTGCTGTACCTGCCCTGGGAGTTTTTGATGGGACAGTGTATAGGGAACTTTACTCATATCTAAAACCGTGCTGTACCTGCCCTGGGAGTCTTATATGGGACATTGTAGAGGGAGCTTTACTCCATATCTAACCCGTGCTGCACCTGCCCAGGGAGTGTTTGATGAGACAGTGTAGAGGGAGCTTTACTCTGTATCTAACCCATGCTGTATCTGCCCTGGGAGCGTTTGATGAGACAGTGTAGGGGGAGCTTTACTCTGTATCTAACCCGTGCTGTACCTGCCCTGGGAGTGTTAGATGGGACAGTGTAGAGGGAGCTTTACTCTGTATCTAACCCGTGCTGTTCCTGACCTGGGAGTGTTTGATGGGAAAATTTAGAAGGATCTTTGCTCTGTATCTAAGCCATGCTGTACCTGCCCTTGGAGTGTTTGACGGGACATTGTAGATGGAGCTTTACTCTGTATCTAACCCATGCTGTACCTGCCCTGGGAGTGTTTGTTGGGACAGTGTAGAGGGAGCTTTTCTCGGTCTCTAACCCGTGCTGTACCTGCCCTGGAAGTGTTTGATGGGACAGTGTAGAGGGAGCTTTACTCTGTATCTAACCCGTGCTGTACCTGACCTGGGAGTGTTTGATGGGAAAATTTAGAAGGATCTTTGCTCTGTATCTAAGCCATGCTGTACCTGCCCTTGGAGTGTTTGACGGGACATTGTAGATGGAGCTTTACTCTGTATCTAACCCATGCTGTACCTGCCCTGGGAGTGTTTGTTGGGACAGTGTAGAGGGAGCTTTACTCTGTATATAACCCGTGCTGTAACTGCCCTGGGAGTGTTTGATGGGACAGTGTAGAGGGAGCTTTACTCTGTATCTAACCCGTGCTGTAAAAACTCTGGATGGGTTTGATGGGACAGTGTAATGGGAGCTTTACGCTGTATCTAACCCGTGCTGTACCTGCCCTGGGAGTGTTTGATGGGACAGTGTAGAGGGAACTTTAATGTGTATTTAAACCGTGCTGTACCATCTCTGGGAGTGTTTGAAGGGACACTGTAGAGGGAACTTTACTCTGTATCTAAACCGTGCTGTACCTGCCCTGGGAGTGTTTGATGGGACAGTGCAGAGAGAGTTTTACTCTCTATCTAACCCATGCTGTGCCTGTCCTGGGAGTGTTTGTTGGGACAGTGCAGAGGGAGTTTTACTCTGTATCTAACCTGTGCTGAACCTACCCTGGGAGTGTTTGATGGGACGTGGTAGAGGGAGCTTTACTCTGTATCTAACCCATGCTGTACCTGCCCTGGGAGTGTTTGATGGGACAGTGTAGAGGGAACTTTACACTGTATGTAAACTTTGCTGTCCCTGTCCTGGGAGTGTTTGATGGGAAAATTTAGACGGAGCTTTACTCTGTATCTAATCCGTGCTGTACCTGCCCTGGGAGTTTTTGATGGGTCAGTGTAGAGGGAGCTTTACTCTGTATCTAAACCGTGCAGTACCTGCCCTGGGAGTGTTTGATGGGACAGTGTAGAGGGAACTTTACTCTGTATCTAAACCGTGCTGTACCAACTCTTGGGAGTGTTTGACGGGACAGTGTAGAGGGAGCTTTACTCTGTATCTAAACCGTGCTGTACCTGTCCTGGGAGTGTTTGATGGGAAAATTGAGAAGGATCTTTACTCTGTATCTAACCCGTGCTGTACCTGCCCTGGGAGTGTTTGATGGGACAGTGTGGAGGGAACTTTACTCTGTATCTAACCTGTGCTGAACCTACCCTGGGAGTGTTTGATGGGAAAATTTAGAAGGAGCTTTACTCTGTATCGAACCTGTGCTGCACCTGCCCTGGGAGTGTTTGATGGGACAGTGTCGAGAGAGTTTTACTCTGTCTCTAACCTGTGCTGAACTTGCCATGGGAGTGTTTGATGGGACAGTGTAGAGGGACCTTTACTCTGTATCTAACCGTGCTGTAACTTCCCTGGGTGTGCTTGATGGGGCAGTGTAGAGGGAGCTTTTCTCTGTATCTAACTCGTGCTGTACCTGCCCTGGTAGTGTTTGACGGGACAGTGTAGAGGGAGCTTTACTCTGTATCTAACCCGTGCTGTACCTGCCCTGGGAGTGTTTGATGGGACTGTGTTGAGGGAACTTTACTCTGTATCTAACCTGTGCTGAACCTACCCTGGGAGTGTTTGATGGGACAGTGTAGAGGGAGCTTTACTCTGTATCTAACCTGTGCTGCACCTGCCCTGGGAGTGTTTGATGGGACAGTGCAGAGGGAGCTTTACTCTGTATCTAACCTGTGCTGCACTTGCCCTGGGAGTATTTGATGGATCACTGAAAAGACTACACGATAACATAAACAAGTTCCATCCCACCATCAAACTCACCATGGACTACTCCTCAGAATCGGTCTCATTCCTGGACACACGAATCTCCATCAAAGACGGACACCTCAGCACTTCACTCTACCGCAAGCCCACGGACAACCTCACGATGCTCCACTTCTCCAGCTTCCACCCTAACCATGTTAAAGAAGCCATCCCCTATGGACAAGCCCTGCGAATACACAGGATCTGCTCAGACGAGGAGGAATGCGATGGACACCTACGGACGCTGAAAAACGCCCTCGTAAGAACGGGATATGACGCTCGACTCATCGATCGACAGTTCCGACGGGCCACAGCGAAAAATCGCATAGACCTCCTCAGAAGGCAAACACGGGACACAACCAACAGGGTACCCTACGTCGTCCAGTACTTCCCCGGAGCGGAGAAACTACGACATGTTCTTCGCAGCCTTCAACATGTCATCGATGACGACAAACACCTCGCTAAGGCCATCCCCACGCCTCCACTACTTGCCTTCAAACAGCCGCCTAACCTCAGAAGTACCATCGTTCGCAGCAAATTACCCAGCTTTCAGGATAACAGCGACCACGACACCACACAACCCTGCCATGGCAAACTCTGCAAGACATGCCAGATCATCAACACAGATACCACCATCACACGTGAGGACACTACCCACCAGGTACATGGTACATACTCATGTGACTCGGCCAACGTTGTCTACCTCATACGTTGCAGGAAAGAATGCACCGCGGCATGGTACATCGGCGAGACCATGCAGACACTGAGACAACGTATGAACGAGCACCGCGCAACAATCGCCAGGCAGGATTGTTACCTCCCAGTCGGGGAACACTTCAGCAGTCAAGGACATTCAGCCTCGGATCTGCGGGTAAGCGTTCTCCAAGGCAACCTTAGAAACACACGACAACGCAAAATCATCGAGCAGAAACTGATAGCCAAGTTCCGCACTCATGAAGACGGTCTCAATCGGGATCTTGGGTTTATGTCACGATACATGACGTGATCCGGACTCGAGTCGTCGTTAGCTTGTTCACAGATGTGATTCCCAGTAAAAAAGTAAAAATTTTCCCAGTAAAAAAGTAAATTTTTTTTAAAGCTTTTCGTTTTACATACAGACGGCAGCTTTTGACACGTTGGAACCCCTGCGACTACACCTCATTGTCTCAGTTGTATCTTGCTATGTCTTTGATGTGGTACCTTCCTGGCTGACTTAATTAACTTTATCACACCTCGGCAGATAGTCAGGATGATTTAATTTATTGGTCTGCAATTGTAAAGTACACATGCTTTTTTTTCCATCTATATATGCTCTGGCGATTCTGTATCCAATTTACTTCACCTGAGGAAGGAGTGATAGCTCCGAAAGCTTGTGATTTCAAATAAAACTGTTGGACTATAACCTGGTGTTGTGCGACCTCTCAGTATTTGATGGGACAGTGTAGAGGGAGCTTTACTCTGTATCGAACCCATGCTGTGCCTGTCCTGGGAGTGTTTGTTGCGACAGTGTAGAGGGTTTTTTACTCTGTATCTAACCTGTGCTGAACCTACCCTGTGAGTGTTTGATGGGACATGGTAGAGGGAGCTTTACTCTGTATCTAACCTGTGCTGAACCTGCCCTGGGAGTGTTTGATGGGACAGTGTAGAGGGAGCTTTACTCTGTATCTAACCTGCGCTGAACCTGCCCTGGGAGTGTTTGATGGGACAGTGTAGAGTGAGCTTTACTCTGTATCTAACCATGCTGTAACTTCCCTGGGAGTGTTTGATGGGGTAGTGCAGAGGGAGCTTTACTCTGTATCTAACCTGTGCTGTACCTGCCCTGGGAGTGTTTGATGGGACAGTGTAGAGGGAGCTTTACTCTGTATCTAACCCGTGCTGTACCTGCCCTGGGAGTGTTTGATGAAATTGAGAGGTCGCACAACACCAGGTTATAGTCCAACAGTTTTATTTGAAATCACAAGCTTTCGGAGCTATCGATCGCCCCTTCCTCTGGCGAAGTAGTGTGACAGTGTAGAGGGAGCTTTATTCTGTATCTAACCCGTGCTGTGCCAACTCTGGGTGGGTTTGATGGGACATTGTAGTGGGAAATTTACGCTGTATCTAACCCGTGCTGTACCTGCCCTGGGAGTGTTTGATGGGAAAATTTAGAAGGATATTTGCTCTGTATCTAACCCATGCTGTAGCTGCCCTGGGAGTGTTTTTTGGGACAGTGTAGAGGGAGCTTTACTCTGTATCTAATCCATGCTGTACCTGCCCTGGGAGTGTTTGATGGGACAGGGTAGAGGGAGCTTTACTCTGTATCTAACCCGTGCTGTACCTGTAGAATTCGCAATATATCGCGATTTTATAAATAAGGAGAAAAACAGCTTTTATTTCAGCAGAATGCTGTCTGGTTTTCAAAGTGGACACAAGCAGCTTGTAAAGTGGCCGCCACGCCACGTGGCGGAACATTCTAGACTTTTCGACAGGCAGACAAGATGGCGTTCCAATAAACATTTGTGCAAGATCGATCAAGACTCAGCACATTTAAGATAATACACGAGACATCATGGGTTTGCAGTATAAACATAAATACTGAAATCGGTCTCCCAGTTGCGAAGAAGGGCTATTGTACCAAGTAATCAAGAACCCATCCAAAGACATTAATATGCAAAATCCCAACGACTCTACGATGAGAGAGCCGTTAGCGGGTAGTTACAGAAAACATTTGGAAGCCCCAAAACCCCTCCAGGGAGAACACCGACCGATTAAACAATGGGAAAAGTATTAACAGGTATTCAGACAGTTACGAGTATCCCCGGAACCCATTAAAACGAAGATCACCCTATACAAGAAATTTGAGCGCCAAACCCTAACAAAAGAAAAGACATTAAGGTTGGGCGGAAAAAAGGAAGATTTTGCACTATAACTGCAAGCTCCAACCGTCCATTTTTCGCTTATCCTCTGATTCGGTTGACTCTTATCCTCGTGGCTGCTCTTGACTCGCCGTCTTGTTCCTGCTTGCCTCGTGTCTCTTTTCAAAAGACTGTTGAACTTTACGATCCGCCCGGATCTACCTCGTGGCATGCCGCGAAGATCTGTGTGGAATTGGGCTGTGAAGCCTTGAAACGGGCGCACCATACCGAGAAGTCGGTAAACGGTGTTGGAACCGAAGGCCCGAGATGAGATGAGATGAGATGAGATGAGATGAGATGAGAAGAGAAGAAGACCATACGTATCGCCACGGTCAGTAAGCTCCGACCGCGCCTGTAGGTCGAATAGACATTTTCCTTGCCCAGGAAGACCTTCTTTGAGTTCTACAGAACTGGCAGGAAGACTATTCTTCGAATTTTATCGTATCAGTGCGAGGGCACAGGAAGACTCTTCTTTGAGTAGAGTCGGAACTCCGAGGACAACACAGATCTTCATGACAGCAGACGTTCCAGCCTGCTAGCCGGAGCAGAAACGAGTAAACAAGTGGGGTACAGAGACCCCTGATCGACACGTGGGTGATCAGGTGCTGCGGTGAAAAACATCCGATCAGAGTTTTCGGAATTCTCCGAGTTATCCCGAGTGGTGAGCATGAGTCTCGATCCTACAAATCTAGCTTAGGGCAGATATTGATAGGGGAGGGTTTAAGTTTTAAGGATAATTGTAATGTGTGCCCCCATTTACGATGTGTCGTTCGTTCCTCGTTTCCCTGAAATTAGTTACATAACTGCGTGTAAGATTGTACTGTCATTAATCTGTGCTTATGACATGTATTTCGTAATCTTGAATAATATGCAATAAAGATTTTCCATTTCGTACCATTCAACCGGGTCTACCTGAGTTTTATCTCCATTACTGCTCTCGCATCGAAGTCCAGTGTCAGAACCGTAAGGGCGAGTGGGTCGAACCACTCACACGTGTCTCGTGCTCCCAGACTGGCTGGAGACCAGAACAGGCAACAAGGCCTAACCTCGCACTAGCATCCAGGCTGCACAGAGCCATACGAATCTCACAGGTTCAGAGAGAAACCCTTACAGAAAATGGCGACCGCGGCACGAGGCTGGCAGCGAGAGGGTAGTGTGTTAGACTTTGGTGTGAATGTACGAAATGTCATGCAAGAAAAAATAGCAGATTATGTGTTCGGAAAGGTAAATCTAACTAAGAAATGGATAAGTGACCTGTTAGCGGATAAGTGTCCACTAGAGGCAGCCGAGAGGTGGACAGATAGTAAGGAACATAAAAAGACAGTCGAGAAAGCGGTCTGGTTAATGTGTTATAAAAGACAAGTCCAGATTTCAAACCAGGTCATTACAGCGCAAGCAGCTCGGATCAGACATTTAGAGGAGGAAATGGATGAGAAGGTCTCTGGAGGGGAGTTGCTCATTAGGAATTTAAGAGCGTTGCACCAAGAACGCCAGGAAATCACCAGTCACCATAAGGCAAAAATAGATTACCTCAAGTGCCAAGTCACTGAGGCAAAGTTAAGTGAGGGCAGACTAAAGGAACGATGTGCCCGCCAAGCTGCCCAAATAAAAGCCCAGGAAGAGAGCTTAACGGGGGTTAGGGCGGCATATAAGATGGCCCTTGAGGATAAGTTTCAGGGGGCCGATCATAGCGTCTGCCAAAAGGAGATAGAGCACCTTAAAAGGGCCGTGAACAAAGCGCACGGCATGGTGTGCCTTATCAGTCCGTCAGCACACCAGCCGCTAGTAGATGAGGAGTTTCAGAAATTCCCACCCAATAAAGCAAAGGAAGTATTAGCCACTACGCCCTCCGCGCCACCCAGCTATTCGGAGACCTGGGTAAGGGAGGAAGTAGTAGAAGAAACGAAAGAGCCCACTGAGGGAGAAGTGGAAAAGGGACCGTTGTGTCCGGTTACGGGTATCAAAAGGGGCCCAAACGGAAACGGTGGGGAACAAGGAGATCTCCTCAACCAGCTTGGGTTGCCTCACAGCTCACACCAGCTGAGGGTTATGATAAGTCACGTACGAAAGCTGACCGAGTCAGACGACCCTTCCGTACATTTCAGGGAAGTAGAGCAAACCGCAGCCATTAACGGCTGCGACGATGGGGAAACAGCAAAGATGCTGTTATTTTCATTAGGTAGTTCGATCCTTCAGTGTCTCTCGGACGAGAGCAAGAGAGGAACCAAAAAATATGAGGCACTAAGAAATGAGGTCGTAGAAGTATTGGGGACGGACGATGAAGGTCCGTTTGTTAGAGTGGGACAGACAGTGCAGATGGAGGGAGAACCCCCGAAGGTTTTCGCCGACAGGCTGTGGCCAGTATACCAGCGCAGCTGCCCAGGTGCGCCAGAGCGCGACGATGTGGAAGGCGTCGGTTTAACTCATTGGCTCAGGTGTATAGTAGCCAACAGTTTGCCAGCCGTCAGAGAGCAGGCAAAAGCGTGGTTTGATCCCACTGACCCCGCCATTACTGAGGAGTCGGTCTTAAATCGACTCACGGTAGGATACCGTAATATCAGGGGTATGGGAACACGTCCCCTTAAGGGAAAAGTACATGAGGTACGACCCGCAGCCCCGGCTCAAAAGGAGTGGCATCAGGAGGGTAACCGCGCCCCGCAGGCAAGTAATGCTTGTTACGGGTGTGGGAGGACAGGGCACTGGTGCAAGAACTGCAGGAAACCTTGGAAGGATTCCAAGGATAAAAATCCCGCAGCCCGAGCCCAGATGCCTGTCTCTGTTAGGGAAGCTAGTGCACCCACCCCTCCCGACGACCTCGAAACAGTGTTGGGAGCCATGCGCAACTTCATGAGTGCGCATGGAAAAGTGGCGGTTGCTACCGGCCCCGCAGGTGCCACAGCCCCGTCCAATAGTACCCAATGACTAGAGCTCACGCAGCCTGCCTACCTGTGTCCTTTTAAAAGACATGCACAGGAGGGGGTCTCCTGTGAGGAGGCCAGGTTAAAAGAGCAGGCCTTGCGGGAGGAGAACGCCCGTTTAATAGGGAAAGTAGACGGGCTAGAAGGGCAGCTTAGAGAGCAGACCCTGCGGGAGGAGAACGCCCGCTTAATGGGAAAGTTAGACGTGCTCAGGCTAGAAGGGCAGCTTAGAGAGATAAAAGCAGCCTACAAGGTAGCCAGAAGCAGGGATTTAAATCAGTACAAACTGTACAAGCCAGGTGCACAAGGGCCAACCACAGGGGCAAAACCTGCGAGTGGGGACTCGCAGCCCCAGGTAGGGCCACAGGGAACACAGGCAGGCAAAGCAGCCTGCATCAGGGAAGGAGACATCCTGGAAAATTGTGAAACATTTTTGTGGGGTTGGGAGTCAGATGAGGGAGAGTTCCAGGAACTCGACGAAGATGAGGATAGTGATGAGGACGAGTGGGAATCGGAGGACGCAAGGGTCGCCCCCGATTCAGGTATAGGGAGGACAGGGGCTGCAGATAGAGATCCACACAGGGTGGACACCGAGGCTGCAGGTCCCGAACACAGGAGGGAGGAGCTAGGGGAGGCGGAGCCAGCCGCTGTGGGATCACAGGGCGTGACGGTGGGAACCTCAGAGCCCGATCCGCCCGCCTTCAACGTCCTGCCCTCGAGGGAGGTAGGGACTGCGAGTGAAGGGTCGCCTGCTGGGCCGAGCAGGGCGGTGCCACAAGCTGCAGGTCCCGAGGTCAGGGAGGCGGAGTCAGGGGAGACGGAGCCAGCGACTGTGGTGGGACCACAGTTCGTCCCGGTGGAAGTCTCGGAACCCGGTCCATCGGTCCTGGGATTCCTGCCCCCGGCAACTCCTCGTAGGTCAGGTCGGGCACCCCAGCCCAGGAAGATGTGGTCATGTCCCCAGACTGCCCCAAGGCGCAGGCTCAAGGTTAAGGCAGCCCAGGAAGGGCCCAGTCCCATCGCAGCAGCAACAGGCTGCGGCAGATCAAAGGAAGGGGTCAGTGCCCTCCCACCGTCGGGAAGAGCTCGCAGCAGCCTTCTCAGAATTTAAAGGGGCCGCCCTGGGAACGGGCGGCGCTGTACAGTTTATAAGTTTCTAGGTTTATAGTTTAAGGTTAAGAATAAGTTTATAGTTTTAAATTAGTGTAAGTTTGTAGTTTAATTTTAACAGAAAATGTTAAAATGATGGGAGCTTTAGAGATAGGTTTAGTTAAAGTTTATTCAGCGAACATTGAAGTTTACGTGAGGCGAGGTCAGGGGACCCGCTCACCCTTCACAAAAGCCAGAGACTCTTGCGAGGCTGGCTACCTCATTCTATCTGATCACAGGAACCAAGGAAGGATGGAACGAATTCTAGTATTGCTCGCGGCAATCGGATGTGGATTGGCCTATCGAGGCCGCACCAAGGATGTCGTGGTGTTTGGATGCTCCGGGGACACGGCCCCCATCGCGGTGGATGGGACCGGAAGACAGGAGGCTGAGGAGACCACCACCTATTTCCACAAGGGAAGCTGGCCAGGATGGCTGGGAACGAACTCAACTGAGTATTCCAGCACATCGGGGTTTGCCTACCAAGAGACTTCTTTAATGTGCCCCAAAGTAAGGAACATCGCACCCAGGATCAGCGTCACCGTCGGCAAACGGATTTGTTTGACTTGTAGTGGGAATGTCCCATTGAGCCGATGGTGGTGGCTGCGAAAGCTGAGCAAAAACATGAGGAACTCTTCGGTCGAGTGGGAACGACTGGGTAATAATACCCATCGGACAATTACGGGGACAAACGGACAAGTGAGAGTCTGTTGGGACAAATGGTGGGAACCGGATGAGGGAATTTATGTATGTATGTGGGGGTCAAAGTACGCTTGCCCCAAAGGCATCTCCATATTTTTCATTAATCAATGGCAGGATAACGGACAGGGGATGAGGTGGGATGCGAGCACCAGGGGGTGCGGAGCCCCATACTCTTCGATCCCGGTAAATGCCACTGAACTCATTACGCGCCCACGCAAAGCCCCGCCCATGATTCCGGTGGTTCTAGCTAAAGAGGAAGGGTGCCCTAAAACCAGTAAGGGACCCGGGAATGGTTTGGTACTGGTCCCCACAGACCAGATACTATTTCAGGGGGTACATTACGCGGTGGCCTCGGTGATTTTAAATCTCACCGAGGTGCGGTTACCAGAGTGGTGCCCCAAAAAGACGGAACAGTTATATCAGGTCCTGTTGACCAAGATGTTCAGACAATTTTACGAATTCGATTTCGCGGAAATTGATAAAAATAAGTTTGTACACCGCACCACATGAAGTCTTTGATCAGGTGGGGAGGCAAAGAAGGGCTGTTGTGAACGACGCGTTCACTGCTTTCAACACAGGTACATCTGTGATCAACGCTCTAGACAGTGTGGAGCTGCAGACCCAGATTAATGGCTTAAAAACGCAATTAAAAGACACTCTCACAGATGAAAATAAAGTGGTTGGGTCGGGTTTACACGAGGACCAAGCCATGACTCTCCATTTAAAAGAAATAATAGCTGAACTAGAGAAACACGCGAGAACGGTAAATGCCCTGAGTAGGGAAGATCGGAATGCATCCGATCAAGCTGCGCAGAATGAGGTGTGCGTGCTTTACGGGGCGTGGTTACTGGGCGAGGGCCGCAGTAATTTGGAGGATTTAAAACAAGGTTTGGTCCCGTCCTGGATAAGTAACAAACACCTGCGGGCGCTCCACCCTTTTCAGAACGCATTAAGCCCGTGCCAGCTCAGGCTAGCTTCAGAAGCATACCCAGTCCCCGTGGACTGCGGACGATCAAACCATACTATCATGGGTATAGTATTACGTATGCCGGTTTTGGGCGACACAGCAAAGCCCGCCCCGGTGTATCGGGTAGAGAACATTGGTGTCATTCAGGGGGGAGCCCACATTCGCTATGCAGCGGTTCCACCTTACGTCATCCGCTGGGAGCAAACGATGACAGGTACAGATCTCTCTGGTTGTCGTGGCAGGGGAGCACACATAATACTGTGTCCCCAGCACTTGAATGCCTTTTTAACACCACAGTGCGGGTTCAGAACGGCTGGCGCCAAGTCCATGAATTGCACCATGGAGGCAATGGCACAAGATCATGTGCCTCCGCAGGTAGCATACATCGGGGGTGGAACATATTGTGTTACCACTGCAGCGCAACACTACCAGCATGGAAACCGTAGCCGGTGTCCGGTGAGTGACAGCAGTTTCTGTTTCAAACCCAGGGCGGAAGTTCAAGTAGCACAACAGCGAATTGTCCCAATCCCTGAACCATCCACTGTTCATCTAACAGTAAAAGAGAATTTCACCGACTTGCAGCGATTCGTCGCGCATTTCGGATACCTCATTCCCCCTCTCCCTGAACACCTCACCAAGCTTTTGAAAGCCGTCGCGGTGTCACAAAAACATTTTTACACACTAGAGCAGAAAACTGTCGAAATAGGGACAGACATTCTGGACATAGTAATTCCACCGTGGTGGAATCTGTTCACCAACATTGAAGTGCCTTCATGGATCAGAATAGCCTCCCACATTTTAGTTGTATGCCAAGTGTTTATTGTAGTGTACCTATTGGTCGTACATTGTAAGAGAGGCAAACGCCTCACCAAGCACGAAAACACGGGAGAGTGGCGAGAACGTTACGTGCGCGTGCACGATGAAAGCACCGTGTAATCGGAAAATGGCGTCACTCCCGTTTGCCACGTGCGCCTCGGAAGTGTTGTACTCGATCGTGATTTTTCAGAAACTGTAAATACGTTTGGAACTCGACATGTTGTAAGAGTTGGTGTTGATTATTTTGGTGATGGTGTTGTTGTTGAATATGATTGTTTGGTTTTGTTTTGTTTTTCCTTTCCCTAAATAAAAAAATGTGAATATGCAGGTGATACGAGAGGCATCGGCCTGGTTACGCCTGGAAGGAAAACAAGTGGTGTAAGTTTGAAGGCAAATAATGCCTACGGTGCTATAAAATTTAATTTTCTTGGGAAATAAGGACGACGCAAAGACCCTAGATAGTTTAAGTTATGGGATTAATTTTCTGGATCTGGAGAAATCGAGACAATATTGCTCACCACTATATTTTTTTGATACGATAAGCGGAGTTATTCGCATCAACAGGAGGGACTGTAGAATTCGCAATATATCGCGATTTCATAAATAAGGAGAAAAACACATAGTTTCGTTCAAACAGCTTTTATTTCAGCAGAATGCTGTCAGGTTTTCAAAGTGGACACAAGCAGCTTGTAAAATGGCCGCCACGCCTCGTGGCGGAACATTCTAGACTTTTCGACAGGCAGACAAGATGGCGTTCCAATAAACATTTGTGCAAGATCGATCAAGACTCAGCACATTTAAGATAATACACGAGACATCATGGGTTTGCAGTATACACATAAATACTGAAATCGGTCTCCCAGGTGCGAATAAGGGCTATTGTACCAAGTAATCAAGAACCCATCCAAAGACATTAATATGCAAAATCCCAACGACTCTACGATGAGAGAGCCGTTAGCGGGTAGTTACAGAAAACATTTGGAAGCCCCAAAACCCCTCCAGGGAGAACACCGACCAATTAAACAATGGGAAAAGTATTAACAGGCACTCAGACAGTTACGAGTATCCCCGGAACCCATTAAAACGAAGATCACCCTATACAAGAAATTTGAGCGCCAAACCCTAACAAAAGAAAAGACATTAAGGTTGGGTGGGAAAAAGGAAGATTTTGCACTATAACTGCAAGCTCCAACCATCCATTTTTCGCTTATCCTCTTATTCGGTTGACTCTTATCCTCATGGCTGCTCTTGACTCGCCGTCTTGTTCCTGCTTGCCTCGTGTCTCTTTTCAAAAGACTGTTGAACTTTACGATCCGCCCGGATCTACCTCGTGGCATGCCGCGAAGATCTGTGTGGAATTGGGCTGTGAAGCCTTGAAACGGGCACACCATCCCGAGAAGTCGGTAAATGGTGTTGGAACCGAAGGCCCGAGATGAGATGAGATGAGATGAGATGAGATGAGATGAGAAGAGAAGAAGACCATACGTATCGCCACGGTCAGTAAGCTCCGACCGCGCCTGTAGGTCGAATAGACATTTTCCTTGCCCAGGAAGACCTTCTTTGAGTTCTACAGAACTGGCAGGAAGACTATTCTTTGAATTTTATCGTATCAGTGCGAGGGCACAGGAAGACTCTTCTTTGAGTAGAGTCGGAACTCCGAGGACAACACAGATCTTCATGACAGCAGACGTTCCAGCCTGCTAGCCAGAGCAGAAACGAGTAAACAAGTGGGGTACAGAGACCCCTGATCGACACGTGGGTGATCAGGTGCTGCGGTGAAAAACATCCGATCAGAGTTTTCGGAATTCTCCGAGTTATCCCGAGTGGTGAGCATGAGTCTCGATCCTACAAATCTAGCTTAGGGCAGATATTGATAGGGGAGGGTTTAAGTTTTAAGGATAATTGTAATGTGTGCCCCCATTTACGATGTGTCGTTCGTTCCTCGTTTCCCTGAAATTAGTTACATAACTGCGTGTAAGATTGTACTGTCATTAATCTGTGCTTATGACATGTATTTCGTAATCTTGAATAATATGCAATAAAGATTTTCCATTTCGCACTACTCAACCGGGTCTACCTGAGTTTTCTCTGCATTATTGCTCTCGCATCTAAGTCCAGTGTCAGAACCGTAAGGGCGAGTGGGTCGAACCACTCACAGGTGTCTAGTGCTACCAGGCTGGCTGGAGACCAGAACAGGCAACAAGGCCTAACCTCGCACGAGCACCCAGGCTACGCACAGAGCCTCAGGCGTGTCACACACAAAACCCTTACAGTATCTAAACCGTGCTGTACCAACTCTTGGGAGTGTTTGACGGGACAGTGTAGAGGGAGCTTTACTCTGTATCTAAACCGCGCTGTACCTGTCCTGGGAGTGTTTGATGGGAAAATTTAGTAGGATCTTTACTCTGTATCTAACCCGTGCTGTACCTGCCCTGGGAGTGTTTGATGGGACAGTGTAGAGGGAACTTTACACTGTATGTAAACTTTGCTGTACCTGTCCTGGGAGTGTTTGATGGGAAAATTTAGACGGAGCTTTACTCTGTATCTAATCCGTGCTGTACCTGCCCTGGGAGTTTTTGATGGGACAGTGTAGAGGGAGCTTTACTCTGTATCTAACCTGTGCTGAACTTGCCCTGGGAGTGTTTGATGGGACAGTGCAGAGGGAGCTTTACTCTGTATCTAACCGTGCTGTAACTTCCCTGGGTGTGTTTGATGGGGCAGTGTAGAGGGAGCTTTAATCTGTATCTAACTCATGCTGTACCTGCCCTGGTAGTGTTTGATGATGCGGAGATGCCGGTGTTGGACTGGGGTGGACAAAATTGAGAGGTCGCACAACACCAGGTTATAGTCCAACAGTTTTATTTGAAATCACAAGCTTTCGGAGCTATCGATTTGCTCCTTCCTCAGGTGAAGATGGGACAGTGTAGAGGGAGCTTTACTCTGTATCTAACCCGTGCTGTACCTGCCCTGGGAGTGTTTGATGGGACAGTGTAGAGGGAGCTTTATTCTGTATCTAACCCGTGCTGTGCCAACTCTGGGTGGGTTTGATGGGACAGTGTAGTGGGAAACTTACGCTGTATCTAACCCGTGCTGTACCACAACCTGGGAGTGTTTGATGGGAAAATTTAGAAGGATATTTGCTCTGTATCTAACCCATGCTGTACCTGCCCTGGGAGTGTTTGTTGGGACAGTGTAGAGGGAGCTTGTAGAATTCGCAATATATCGCGATTTTTATTAATAAGGAGAAAACACATAGTTTCGTTCAAACAGCTTTTATTTCAGCAGAATGCTGTCAGGTTTCTCAAAGTGGACACAAGCAGCCTGTAAAATGGCCGCCGCACCTCGTGACAGAACATTCTAGACTTTTCGACAGGCAGACAAGATGGCGTTCCAATAAACATTTGTGCAAGATCGATTAAGATCCAGCACATTGAAGATAATACACGAGACATTATGGGTTTGCAGTATACACATAAATACTGAAATCGGTCTCCCAGGTACGAATGAAAGCTATTGTACCAAGTAATCAAGGGCCCATCCAAAAGACATTAATATGTAAAATCCCAACGACTCTACGATGAGAGAGCCGTTTAGCGGGTAGTTATACAAAACACTTGGAAGCCCCAAAACCCCTCCAGGGAGAACACCGACCGATTTAACAATGGGAGAAATATTAACAGGTACTCAGACATTTACGAGTAGCCCCGAAACCCATTAAGAACGGAGATCACCCATACAAGACATTTGAGCGCCAGACCCAAACAAAAGAAAGGACATTAAGGTTGGGCGGGAAACGGAAGATTTTGTACTATAATTACAAGCTCCAACCGTCCATCTTTCTCTTATTCTCTTATCCGATCGACTCGTAACCTCGTGGCTGCTCCTGTGTTTTTGACTCGTAGTCTTGTTCCTGCTTGCCTGGTGCCTCTTTGAAAAAGACTGTTGAACTTTCTGATCCGTTCGGATCTACCTCGTGTCGCGTAACGAAGACCTATGTTGGTAACTGGCATCGGAACCAAAGGCCCGAGATGAGATGAGATGAGATGAGATGAGATGAGAAGAGAGGAAGACCATACTCATCGCCACGGTCAGTAAATCCCGACCGTGCCTGTAGGTCGAACAGCCAAGTTTTCCTTGCCAGGAAGACTTCTTTGAACTTGCAAGAACGGATCGTCAAAGATGATATTGACTGGTCTGTATTCGGAAAGTACCTGTTAAACCAACCAACACAGATCTTCATCACAGCAGACGGTCCAGCCTGCTAGCCGGAGCAGAAGCAAGTAAACAAGTGGGACCAGGAGACCTCCTGACCGACACGTGGGTGCTGCGGTGGAAAACATCCGATCAGCTATTAGGAATTTCTCCGAGTTATCACGAGTGGTGAGCATGAGTCTCGAAATCCTACGAATCTAGCTAGGACAGATATTGATAGGGGAGGGTTTAAGTATTAAGGATACTTGTAATGTGTGCCCCTATTTACGGTGTGTCGTTCGTTCCTCGTTTCCCTAGGATCAGCTATATAACTGCTTGTAAGATTGTACTGTCATTAATCTGTGCTTATGACATGTATTTCGTAATCTTAAATATCATGCAATAAAGATTTTCCATTTCGTACCATTCAACCGAGTCTACATGAGTTTCATCTCCATTACTGCTCTCGCATCTAAGTCCAGTGTCTAGAACCGTAAGGGCGAGTGATTCGAACCACTCACAGGTGTGTCTAGTGCTCCCAGACTGGCTGGAGACCAGAACAGGCAACAAGGCCTAAACCCGCACTGACATACAGGCTGCACAGAGCCGCGTGAATCTCACAGGCTGCGAGACACGCACGGTCAAATCCCTTACAGAAAATGGTGACCGCGGCAGGACACTGGCAGCGAGAGGGTAGTGTGTTAGACTTTGGAATGACTGTACGAAATGTTATGCAGGAAAAGATAGCAGATTATGTGTTCGGAAAGGTTAATCTAACTAAGAAATGGATAAGTGAATTGTTAGCGGATAAAAGCCCGCTAGAGGCAGCCGAAAGGTGGACAGATAGTAAAGAACATAAAAAGACACTCGAGAAAGCAGTCTGGCTTATGTGTTACAAAAGGCAGGTTCAGATTTCAAACCAGACCATTACAGCGCTAGTAGCTCGAATCAATCATTTAGAGGGAGAAATGGATGAGAAGTTTTCTGGAGGGGAATTGCTCATTAGGAATTTAAGTGCGTTGCACCAAGAACGCCAGGAAATCTCCAGTCACCATAAAACAAGGATAGATTACCTCGAGTGCCAGGTCACTGAGGCAAAGTTAAATGAGAGCAGGTTAAAGGAACGATGTGCCCGCCAAGCTGCCCAGATAAGAACTCAGGAAGAGAGCTTAACGGGGGTTAGGGCGGCATATAAGTTGGCCCTTGAGGATAAGTTTCAGGGAGCTGATCATAGCGCTTGCAAAAGGGAGATAGAGCACCTCAAAAAGGCCGTGAACAAAGCGCACGGCATGGTGTGCCTTATCAGTCCGTCAGCACACCAGCCGCTAGTAAGTGAGGAGTTTAAGAAATCCCCACCAAGTAAAGCAGAGGAAGTATTAGCCACTGCGCCCTCCGCGCCACCCAGCTATTCGGAAACTTGGGTAAGGGAGGAAGCAATGGAAGAAACGAAAGAGCCCATTGAGAAAGAGGTGGAAAAGGGACCGTTGTATCCAGTAACGGGTATAAAAAGGGGCCCAAACAGAAACGGTGGGGAGGAACCAGGGGATCTCCTCGGCCAGCTTGTGTTGCCTCACAGCTCACACCAGCTGAGAGTTATGATAAATCACGTACGGAAGCTGACCGAGTCAGACGACCCTTCCGTACATTTCAGAGAAGTTGAGCAAACCGCAGCCATTAACGGCTGCGATGATGGGGAAACAGCAAAAATGCTGTTGTTTTCGTTAGGCAGTACAATCCTTCAGTGTCTCTCAGGCGAGAGCAAGAGGGGAACCAAGACTTATGAGGCATTAAAGAATGAGGTCCTGGAAGTGTTGGGGGCGGACGATGAAGGTCCGTTTGCTAGAGTGGGACAGACAGTACAGATGGAGGGAGAACCCCCGAAGGTTTTTGCCGACAGGCTGTGGCCAGTATATCAGCGCAGCTGTCTAGGTGCGCCAGAGCGCGAAGATGTGGAAGGCGCCGGTTTAGCTCATTGGCTTAGGTGCATAATAGCCAACAGTTTACCAGCCGTCAGAGAGCAGGCAAAAGCATGGTTTGATCCCAATGACCCCAACATTACGGAAGAGTCGGTCTTGAATCGGCTCACGTTAGGATATCGCAATATAAGGGGTATGGCAACACGTCCCCTTAAGGGAAAAGTACATGAGGTACGACCCGCTGCCCCGTATCAAAGAGAGTGGCATCAGGAGGGTAATCGCGCCCCACAGGCAAGTAATGCTTGTTACGGGTGTGGGAAGACAGGGCACTGGCGCAAGCATTGCAGGAACCCTTGGAAGGATTCCAAGGATAAAAATCCCGCAGTCCGAGCCCAGGCGCCTGTCCCGGCTGGGGAAGCTGGTGCACCCACCCCTCCCGACGACCTCGAAGTAGTGTTAGGAGCCATGCGCAGTTTATTGAGTGCACATGGAAAGGTGGCGGTTGCAACCGGCCCCGTAGGTGCCGCAGGACCGTCTAATAGTACCCAATGACTAGAGCCCACGCAGCCTGCCTACCTGTGTCCTTTTAAAAGACACGCACAGGAGGGGGTCTGCGGTGAGGAGGCCAGGTTAAAAGAGCAGGCCTTGCGGGAGGAGAACGCCCGCTTAATAGGGAAAATAGATGGGCTGAAAGGGCAGCTTAGAGAGCAGGCCCTGCGGGAGGAGAACGCCCGATCAATGGGAAAGTTAGACGTGCTCAGGCTAGAAGCGCAGCTTAGTGAGATAAAAGCAGCCTACAGGGTAGCCAAAAGCCGGGAGTATGAGGATGTAAACCAGTGCAAACTGTACAAGCCAGGTGCGCAAGGGAAAACCACAGGGGTAAACCCCGCGAGTGGGGAAGCACAGCCCCAGGTAGGACCACAAGGCGCACAGGCAGGTAAAGCAGCTTGCATCAGGGGAGGAGACATCCTGGAAGATCATGAAGCATTTTTGTGGGGATGGGAGTCAGATGAGGATGGTGATGAAGGCGAGTGGTTTTTGGGGAACCTAAGGAACGTTCCCATTTTAGGTATAGGGAGGACACGGGCTGCAGATAGAGATCCACACAGGGTGGACACACAAGCTGCAGGTCCCGAAGACAGGAGGGAGGAGCTAGGGGAGGCGGAGCCAGCCGCTGTGGGAGCACAGGGAGTGACGGTGAGGACCCCAGAGACAGAGCCGCCCGCTTTGAACGTCCCGCCCTCGGGGGAGGCAGAGATCGCGAGTGAAGGGCCGCCTGCTGGGCCGAGCAGGGCGGAGCCACAAACTGCGATCCCCGAGGTTAGGGAGGCGGAGTCAGCGGAGGCGGAGCCAGCGACTGTGGTGGAACCACAGGTCGTCCCGTTGGAAGTCTCGGAACCCGGTCCGTCAGTCACGGAACCCCCGCCCCTGACAACTCCCCGTAGGTCAAGTAGAGAACCCCAGCCCAAGAAGATATGGGTATGGCCCCAGTCTGTCCCAAGGCGCAGACTCAAGGTTAAGGCAGCCCAGATACAGCCCGGCCCCATCGCAGCAGTAACAGGCTGCGGCAGATCAGAGGAAGGGGTCAGTGCAGAAACAGGCTGCGGCAGATCAGAGGAAGGGGTCAGTACAGAAACAGGCTGCGGCAGATCAGAGGAAAAGGTCAGAGCCCTCCCAAGGTCGGTAAGAGCTCGCAGCAGCCTTCTCAGAATTTAAAGGGGCCGCCCTGAGAACGGGCGGCGCTGTACAGTAATAAGTTTTAAGTTTAAGTTCATAGTTTAAGTTTAAGTTCATAGTTTAAGTTTAAGTCCATAAGTTTTAAGTTTAAGTTTATAGTTTAAGGTTAAGAATAAGTTTATAAGTTTTAAATCAGGTTAAGTTTGTAGTTTAATTTTAACAGAAAATGGCAAAATGATGGGAGCTTTAGAGATAGGTCTAGTTAAAGTTTATTTAGTGAACATTGAAGTTTACGTGAGGCGAGGTCAGGGGACCCGCTCACCCTTCACAAAAGCCAGAGACTCTTGCGAGGCTGGCTACCTCATTCTATCTGATCACAGGAACCAAGGAAGGATGGAACGAATTCTAGTATTGCTCGCGGCAATCGGATGTGGATTGGCCTATCGAGGCCGCACCAAGGATGTCGTGGTGTTTGGATGCTCCGGGGACACGGCCCCCATCGCGGTGCATGGGACCGGAAGACGGGAGGCAGAGGAGACCAGCACCTATTTCCACAAGGGAAGGTGGCCAGGATGGCTGGGAACGAACTCAACGGAGTATTCTAGCACATCGGGGTTTGCCTACCAAGAGACTTCTTTAATGTGCCCCAAAGTAAGGATCATCGCACCCAGGATCAGCGTCACCGTCGGCAAACGGATTTGTTTGACTTGTAGTGGGAATGTCCCATTGAGCCGATGGTGGTGGCTGCGAAAGCTGAGCAAAACTATGAGGAACTCTTCGGTCGAGTGGGAACGACTGGGTAATAATACCCATCGGACAATTACGGGGACAAATGGACAAGTGAGAGTCTGTTGGGACAAATGGTGGGAACCGGATGAGGGAATTTATGTATGCATGTGGGGGTCAAAATACCCTTGCCCCAAAGGCATATCCATATTTTTCATTAATCAATGGCAGGATAACGGACAGGGGATGAGGTGGGATGCGAGCACCAGGGGGTGCGGAGCCCCATACTCTTCGATCCCGGTAAATGCCACTGAGCTCATTACGCGCCCACGCAAAGCCCCGCCCACGATTCCGGTGGTTCTAGCTGAAGAGGAAGGGTGCCCTAAAACTAGTAAGGGACCCGGGAATGGTTTGGTACTGGTCCCCACAGACCAGATACTATTTCAGGGGGTACATTACGCGGTGGCCTCGGTGATTTTAAATCTCACCGAGGTGCGGTTACCAGAGTGGTGCCCCAAAAAGACGGAACAGTTATATCAGGTCCTGTTGACCAAGATGTTCAGACAATTTTACGAATTCGATTTCGCGGAAATTGATAAAACAAGTTTGTACACCGCACCGCAGGAAGTTTCGGATCAAGTAGGGAGGCAAAGAAGGGGTGTAGTGAACGACGCGTTCACTGCTTTTAACACGGGTACATCTGTGGTCAACGCTCTAGACAGTGTGGAGCTGCAGACCCAGATTAATGGTTTAAAGACACAATTAAAAGACATTTTAACAGATGAGAATAAAGTGGTAGGGTCGGGTCTACACGAGGACCAAGCCATGACTCTCCATTTAAAGGAAATTATAGCAGAGCTGGAGAAACATGCAAAGACGGTAAATGCCCTGATTAGGGAAGATCGGAATGCATCCGATCAAGCTGCGCAGAATGAGGTGTGCGTGCTTTACGGGGCGTGGTTACTGGGCGAGGGCCGCAGTAATTTGGAGGATTTAAAACAAGGTTTGGTCCCGTCCTGGATAAGTAACAAACACCTTCCGGCGCTCCACCCTTTTCAGAACGCATTAAGTCCGTGCCAGCTCAGGCTAGCTTCAGAAGCATACCCAGTCCCCGTGGACTGCGGACGATCAAACCATACTATCATGGGTATAGTACTACGTATGCCGGTTTTGGGCGACACAGCCAAGCCCGCCCCGGTGTATCGGGTAGAGAACATTGGTGTCATTCAGGGGGGAGCCCACATTCGCTATGCAGCGGTTCCACCTTACGTCATCCGCTGGGAGCAAACGATGACAGGTACAGATCTCTCTGGTTGTCGTGGCAGGGGAGCACACATAATACTGTGCCCCCAGCACTTGAATGCCTTTTTAACACCACAGTGCGGGTTCAGAACGGCTGGCGCCAAGTCCATGAATTGCACCATGGAGGCAATGGCACAAGATCATGTGCCTCCGCAGGTAGCATACATCGGGGGTGGAACATATTGTGTTACCACTGCAGCGCAACACTACCAGCATGGAAACCGTAGCCGGTGTCCGGTGAGTGACAGCAGTTTCTGTTTTAAACCCAGGGCGGAAGTTCAAGTAGCACAACAGCGAATTGTCCCAATCTCACAGTAAAAGAGAATTTCACCGACTTGCAGCGATTCGTCGCGCATTTCGGATACCTCATTCCCCCTCTCCCTGAACACCTCACCAAGCTTTTAAAAGCCGTCGCGGTGTCACAGAAACATTTTTATACATTAGAGCAGAAAACTGTCGAAATAGGAACAGACATTCTGGATATAGTAATTCCACCGTGGTGGAATCTGTTCACCAATATTGAAGTACCTTCATGGATCAGGATAGCCTCCCACATTTTAGTAGTATGCCAAGTTTTTATTGTAGTGTACCTATTGGTCGTACATTGTAAAAGAGACAAACGCCTCACCAAGCATGAAAACACGGGAGAGTGGCGAGAACGTTACGTGCGCGTGCACGATGAAAGCACCGGGTGATCGGAAAATGGCGTCACTCCCGCTCGCCACGTGCGCCGCGGAAGTTTGTACTCGATCATGTTTTTCAAAGATTGTAAATACGTTGGGAACTCGACATGTTTTAAGAGTTGGTGTTGGTTATTTTGGTGATGGTGTTATAGTTAAAAATGATTGTTTGGTTTTGGGTTTTGTTTTTCCTTTCCCTGAATAAAAAGATGAATATACAGGTGATACGAGAGGCATCGGCCTGGTTACGCCGGGAAGGAAAACAAGTGGTGTAAGTTTAAAGGCAAATAATGCCTACGATGATATAAAATGTAATTTTCTTGGGAAATAAGGACGACACCGGAACCCTAGCTAGGTTAAAGTTATGGGATTAATTGGCTGGATTCGGAGAAAATCGAGATAATATTGCTCACCACTATGATTTTTGATACGATAAGCGGAGTTATTCGCATCAACAGGAGGGACTGTAGAATTCGCAATATATCGCGATTTTTATTAATAAGGAGAAAACACATAGTTTCGTTCAAACAGCTTTTATTTCAGCAGAATGCTGTCAGGTTTCTCAAAGTGGACACAAGCAGCCTGTAAAATGGCCGCCGCACCTCGTGACAGAACATTCTAGACTTTTCGACAGGCAGACAAGATGGCGTTCCAATAAACATTTGTGCAAGATCGATTAAGATCCAGCACATTGAAGATAATACACGAGACATTATGGGTTTGCAGTATACACATAAATACTGAAATCGGTCTCCCAGGTACGAATGAAAGCTATTGTACCAAGTAATCAAGGGCCCATCCAAAAGACATTAATATGTAAAATCCCAACGACTCTACGATGAGAGAGCCGTTTAGCGGGTAGTTATACAAAACACTTGGAAGCCCCAAAACCCCTCCAGGGAGAACACCGACCGATTTAACAATGGGAGAAATATTAACAGGTACTCAGACATTTACGAGTAGCCCCGAAACCCATTAAGAACGGAGATCACCCATACAAGACATTTGAGCGCCAGACCCAAACAAAAGAAAGGACATTAAGGTTGGGCGGGAAACGGAAGATTTTGTACTATAATTACAAGCTCCAACCGTCCATCTTTCTCTTATTCTCTTATCCGATCGACTCGTAACCTCGTGGCTGCTCCTGTGTTTTTGACTCGTAGTCTTGTTCCTGCTTGCCTGGTGCCTCTTTGAAAAAGACTGTTGAACTTTCTGATCCGTTCGGATCTACCTCGTGTCGCGTAACGAAGACCTATGTTGGTAACTGGCATCGGAACCAAAGGCCCGAGATGAGATGAGATGAGATGAGATGAGATGAGAAGAGAGGAAGACCATACTCATCGCCACGGTCAGTAAATCCCGACCGTGCCTGTAGGTCGAACAGCCAAGTTTTCCTTGCCAGGAAGACTTCTTTGAAATTGCAAGAACGGATCGTCAAAGATGATATTGACTGGTCTGTATTCGGAAAGTACCTGTTAAACCAACCAACACAGATCTTCATCACAGCAGACGGTCCAGCCTGCTAGCCGGAGCAGAAGCAAGTAAACAAGTGGGACCAGGAGACCTCCTGACCGACACGTGGGTGCTGCGGTGGAAAACATCCGATCAGCTATTAGGAATTTCTCCGAGTTATCACGAGTGGTGAGCATGAGTCTCGAAATCCTACGAATCTAGCTAGGACAGATATTGATAGGGGAGGGTTTAAGTATTAAGGATACTTGTAATGTGTGCCCCTATTTACGGTGTGTCGTTCGTTCCTCGTTTCCCTAGGATCAGCTATATAACTGCTTGTAAGATTGTACTGTCATTAATCTGTGCTTATGACATGTATTTCGTAATCTTAAATATCATGCAATAAAGATTTTCCATTTCGTACCATTCAACCGAGTCTACATGAGTTTCATCTCCATTACTGCTCTCGCATCTAAGTCCAGTGTCTAGAACCGTAAGGGCGAGTGATTCGAACCACTCACAGGTGTGTCTAGTGTTCCCAGACTGGCTGGAGACCAGAACAGGCAACAAGGCCTAAACCCGCACTGACATACAGGCTGCACAGAGCCGCGTGAATCTCACAGGCTGCGAGACACGCACGGTCAAATCCCTTACAAGCTTTACTCTGTATCTAACCCGTGCTGTACCTGCCCTGGGAGTGTTTGATGGGACAGTGTAGAGGGAGTTTTACTCTGTATCTAAACCATGCTGTACCTGCCCTGGGAGTGTTTGATGCGACAGTGTAGAGGGAGCTTTACTCTGTATCGAACCCGTGCTGTACCAACTCTGGGTGGGTTTGATGAGACAGTGTATTGAGAGCTTTACGCTGTATCTAACCCGTGCTGTACCTGCCCTGGGAGTGTTTGATGGGAAAATTTATAAGGATCTTTACTCTGTATCTAACCCATGCTGTACCTGCCCTGGGAGTCTTTGATGGGACAGTGTAGAGGGAGCTTTACTCTGTATCTAACCCGTGCTGTACCTGCCCTTGGCGTGTTTGATGAGACAGTGTAGAGGGAGCTTCGCTCTGTACCTAAACTGTGCTGTACCAACTGTGGGTGTGTTTGATGAGACAGTGTAGAGGGATCTTTACTCTGTATCTAACCTGTGCTGTACCTTCCCTGGGAGTGTTTGATGGGACAATGTAGAGGGAGCTTTACTCTGTATCTAACCACGTGCTGTACCTGCCCTGGGAGTGTTTGATGGGACAGTGTAGAGGGAGCTTTACTCTGTATCTAACCCGTGCTGTACCTGCCCTGTGAGTGTTCGATGGGAGAGTGCAGAGGGAGCTTTACTCTGTATCTAACCCCGTGCTGTACCTGCCCTGGGAATGTTTGATGGGAAAATTTAGAAGGATCTTTACTCTGTATCTAACCCGTGCTGTTCCTGCTCTGGGAGTGTTTGATGGGATAGTGTAGAAGGAACTTTACTCTGTATCTAAACCGTGCTGTACCAACTCTGGGAGTGTTTGACGGGACAGTGTAGAGGGAGCTTTACTCTGTATCTAAACCGTGCTATACCAGTCCTGGGAGTGTTTGATGGGAAAATTTACAAGGATCTTTACTCTGTATCTAACCTGTGCTGAACCTACCCTGGGAGTGTTTGATGGGACAGTGTAGAGGGAACTTTACTCTTTATCTAACCTGTGCTGAACCTACCCTGGGAGTGTTTGATGGGACAGTGTAGAGGGAGCTTTACTCTGAATCTAATCCGTGCTGCACCTGCCCTGGGAGTGTTTGTTGGGACAGTGTAGAGGGAGCTTTACTCTGTATCTAACCCGTGCTGTACCTGCCCTGGGAGTGTTTGATGGGGCAGTGTAGAGGGAGCTTTCCTCTGTATCTAACCCGTGCTGTACCTGCCCTGGGAGGGTTTGATGGGGCAGTGTACAGGGAGCTTTACTCTGTATGTAACTCGTGCTGTACCTGCCCTGGGAGTGTTTGATGGGACAGTGTAGAGGGAGCTTTACTCTGTATTTAAACCGTGCTGTATCTGCCCTGGGAGTGTTTGATGGGACAGTGCAGAGGGAGCTTTACTCTGTATCTAACCCGTGCTGTACCTGCCCTGGGAGTATTTGATGGGACAGTGTAGAGTAAGCTTTACTCTGTATCTAACCCGTGGTGTACCTACCCTGGGAGTGTTTGATTGGACAGTGTAGAGGGAGCTTTACTCGGTATCTAACCTGTCCTGAACCTGCCCTGGGAGTGTTTGATGGGACAGTGTAGAGGGAGCTTTACTCGGTATCTAACCTGTCCTGAACCTGCCCTGGGAGTTTTTGATGGGACAGTTTCGAGGGAGCTTTACTCTGTATCTAACCCGTGCTGTACCTGCCCTGGGAGTGTTTGATGTGGACAGTGTGGAGGGAGCTTTACTCTGTATCTAACCCCGTGCTGTACCTGCCCTGGGAGTGTTTGATGGGACAGTGTAGAGGGAGCTGCACTCTGTATCTAACCCGTGCTCTACCTGCCCTGGGATTGTTTGATGGGACAGTGTAGAGGGAGCTTTACTCTGTATCTAACCCGTGCTGTACCTGCCCTGGGAGTTTTTGATGGGACCGTGTAGAGGGAGCTTTACTCTGTATCTAACCCGTGCTGTACCTGCCCTGGGAGTGTTTGATGGGACAGTGTCGAGGGATCTATACTCTGTATCTAACCCGTGCTGTAGCTGCCCTGGGAGTGTTTGATGGGACAGTGTAGAGGGAGCTTTACTCTGTATCTAACCTGTGCTGAACCTGCCCTGGGAGTGTTTGATGGGCACAGTGTAGAGGGAGCTTTACTCTGTATCTAACCTGTGCTGTGTCGAAGTTTTACATACCGAGTAGAACTAATTTAAACAAAGAATCGTGTCAAAGAAGGCTTTTTAATAAAGTTTACTTGTTACAAGGGAAGGTTCTGACACAGTCAAGTTGCTATGTCAGAATGCTTCGAATCTTACAAGATTTGAACATACTTTATACAAAAAGTACACAGAACAGGCCATGTAATGATGCACAAACTTGTGAGTTATTGCCTAGGTTTTCGTTAAAATAACGAGCAGAAATTCCTTAAAGATCAGATAACCAGACCTTCCTTATGACACCCCTTTGTTCAATGTTCATTCTTGTAAGGGTTTCTCTCTGAACCTGTGAGATTCGTGTGGCTCTGTGCAGCCTGGATGCTAGTGCGAGTTTAGGCCTTGTTGCCTATTCTGGTCTCCAGCCAGTCTGGGAGCACTAGACACCTGTGAGTGGTTCGACCCACTCGCCCTTACGGTTCTGACACTGGACTTAGACGCGAGAGCAGTAATGGAGAGAAAACTTAGGTAGACCCGGTTGAATGGTACGAAATGGAAAATCTTTATTGCATATTATTTAAGATTACGAAATACATGTCATAAGCACAGATTAATGACAGTACAATCTTACACGCAGTTATGTAACTAATTTCAGGGAAACGAGGAACGAACGACACATCGTAAATGGGGGCACACATTACAATTATCCTTAAAACTTAAACCCTCCCCTATCAATATCTGCCCTAAGCTAGATTTGTAGGATCGAGACTCATGCTCACCACTCGTGATAACTCGGAGAATTCCGAAAACTCTGATCGGATGTTTTTCACCGCAGCACCTGATCACCCACGTGTCGATCAGGGGTCTCTATACCCCACTTGTTTACTCGTTTCTGCTCCGGCTAGCAGGCTGGAACGTCTGCTGTCATGAAGATCCGTGTTGTCCTCGGAGTTCCGACTCTACTCAAAGAAGAGTCTTCCTGTGCCCTCGCACTGATACGATAAAATTCGAAAAATAGTCTTCCTGCCAGTTCTGTAGAACTCAAAAGAAGGTCTTCCTGGGCAAGGAAACTGTCTATTCGACCTACAGGCGCGGTCGGAGCTTACTGACCGTGGCGATACGTATGGTCTTCTTCTCTTCTCATCTCATCTCATCTCATCTCGGGCCTTCGGTTCTAAACACCGTTTACCGACTTCTCGGGATGGTGCGCCCGTTTCAAGGCTTCACAGCCCAGTTCCACACAGATCTTCGCGGCACGCCACGAGGTAGATCCGGGCGGATCGTAAAGATCAACAGTCTTTTGAAAAGAGACACGAGGCAAACAGGAACAAGACGGCGAGTCAAGAGCAGCCACGAGGATAAACGCCAGCAGGATAAGAGGATAAGAGAAAGATGGACGGTTGGAGCTTGCAGTTATAGTGCAAAATCCTCCTTTTTCCCGCCCAACCTTAATGTCCTTTCTTTTGTTAGGGTTTGGCGCTCAAATTTCTTGTATAGGGTGATCTTCGTTTTATTGGGTTTCGGGGATACTCGTAACTGTCTGAGTACCTGTTAATACTTTTCCCATTGTTTAATCGGTCGGTGTTCTCCCTGGAGGGGTTTTGGGGCTCCCAAATGTTTTCTGTAACTACCCGCTAACGGCTCTCTCATCGTAGAGTCGTTGGGATTTTGCATATTAATGTCTTTGGATGGGTTCTTGATTACTTGGTACAATAGCCCTTATTCGCACCTGGGAGACCGATTTCAGTATTTATGTGTATACTGCAAACCCATGATGTCTCGTGTATTATCTTAAATGTGCTGAGTTTTGATCGATCTTGCACAAATGTTTATTGGAACGCCATCTTGTCTGCCTGTCGAAAGGTCTAGAATGTTCTGCCACGAGGCGTGGCGGCCATTTTACAAGCTGCTTGTGTCCACTTTGAAAACCTGACAGCATTCTGCTGAAATAAAAGCTGTTTGAACGAAACTATGTGTTTTTCTCCTTATTTATAAAAGCGCGATATATTGCGAATTCTACATTCTCTAATCTGTGGGTTGATGGCTTACCTTATCTCATCCTGAGCTGGTTAGAACTAATTGATGCCTTATTTTGCTAAGCTTTTCTTAGATAAGGAATTCCGAGTTGTCTCTATTCTTGTAGCTAATTAGAATGATTTACTTATGGTGACTCCTACAGTCGGCCATTTTGAATTCCCTTTTTAAATTACTTTCTTAGAGAGGCCATTTTGTTTGTGTCTTTAAAGTAAACTGCACTTCCACATTTTCCCCTTTTGTCCTTTCTAGGACAACATAGCTTTCTCCTATCGGTCCTTATACTAACTTAAAATCTAGTCAAGGATACCGACTTCTTTTCTGTTTGTAACCATCCCCGGGATATACCTGCATGGAGTCAGAAGAGATAGGAGAGGTGATGAATGAATACTTTTCGTCAGTGTTCACCGAGGAGAGGGGCCATGTTCTTGAGGATGAGAGTGTGATAAAGGTGGATAGGCTGGAGGTGGTAGATGTTCTGAGGGAAGATGTTTTAGCAATTTTGAAGAACCTGAGGGTCGATAAGTCCCCTGGACCAGATGGGATATATCCTAGGATTCTTTGGGAGGCAAGGGAGGAGATTGCAGAGCCTCTGGCTTTGATCTTTGGGTCCTCACTGTCCACGGGGATGGTGCCAGAGGACTGGAGAGTGGCGAATGTTGTTCTTCTCTTCAAGAAAGGAAATAGGAATGACCCTGGTAATTATAGGCCGGTTAGTCTTACTTCGGTGGTTGGTAAGATAATGGAAAAGATCCTGAGGGATAGGATTTATGACCATTTGGAAAGGGGCAACTTAATCAGGGAAAGTCAACACGGATTCGTGAAGGGTAAGTCTTGCCTAACAAATTTGATTGAATTCTTTGAGGAGGTAACTAAGTGTGTAGATGAAGGTAGAGCAGTTGATGTCGTATACATGGATTTTAGTAAGGTGTTTGATAAGGTTCCCCATGGTCGGCTCATGAAGAAAGTAAGGAGTTGTGGGATAGAGGGAAATTTGGCCGATTGGATAAGTAACTGGCGAAGGAGCAATCGATAGCTCCGAAAGCTTGTGATTTCAAATAAAACTGTTGGACTATAACCTGGTGTTGTGCGACCTCTCAATTTTATCTCATAGAAGGCAGAGGGTGGTGGTGGATGGAACATTTTCGGACTGGAGACCAGTTACCAGCGGTGTGCCACAGGGGTCGGTGCTGGGTCCTCTGCTGTTTGTGATTTTTATCAATGACTTGGAGGAGGGGACTGAAGGGTGGATCAGTAAATTTGCTGATGACACCAAGATTGGTGGAGTAGTGGATGAGGTGGAGGGCAGTTGTAGGCTGCAAAGAGACATTGATAGGATGCAGAGCTGGGCCGAAAAATGGCAGATGGAATTTAACCCTGATAAGTGCGAGGTGATTCATTTTGGTAGGGCAAATTTGAATAAGGATTACAGGGTCAACGGCAGGGTTCTGAGGAACGTGGAGGAGCAGAGGGATCTGGGGGTTCATATCCACAGATCTCTGAAGGTTGCCACTCAAGTGGATAGAGCAGTAAAGAAGGCCTATGGTGTGTTGGCGTTTATTAACAGAGGGTTTGAGTTTAAGAACCGTGAGGTTATGCTGCAACTTTACAGGACCTTGGTGAGACCACATTTGGAATATTGTGTGCAGTTCTGGTCACCTCACTATAGGAAGGACGTGGAAGCATTGGAAAGAGTGCAAAGGAGATTTACCAGGATGCTGCCTGGTTTGGGGGGGAGGTCTTATGAGGAAAGATTGAGGGAGTTGGGGCTTTTCTCTTTAGAGCGGAGGAGGATGAGAGGCGACTTAATAGAGGTTTATAAGATGATGAGGGGGATAGATAGAGTGGATGTTCAGAGACTATTTCCTCGGGTAGAGGCAGCTGTTACAAGGGGGCATAACTATAAGGTGCATGGGGGGAGATATAGAAGGGATGTCCGAGGTAGATTCTTTACTCAGAGAGTGGTTGGGGTGTGGAATGGACTGCCTGCTGTGATAGTGGAGTCGGACACTTTAGGAACTTTCAAGCGGTTATTGGATAAGCACATGGAGCACACCAGAGTGATAGGGAGTGTGATAGCTTGATCTTGGTCTCGGACAATGCTCGGCACAACATCGAGGGCCGAAGGGTCTGTACTGTGCTGTACTGTTCTATGTTTCTATGTTTCTATGTATTGATGGTTGACCTTATCTAAGATCGTCCTTCTTCTCTGTCTATTCTTGGTGTTTGGGTATATGTTCTTGTAGGGGTTTTAGTTGTGTTTTGGTGACTGTGGCGTACTTTTGTGGTTCATTAGTCTGCTGTTCTCTAACTTTTCCTGCAGCTTATACTAGCCTGCAGTTCGGGTGTTGCTATACACCCTCTAAGGAGATAGGGTACAGCAGTTCATAGAGGAGTTCTAAGTCATGGCCCACACAGTTTATGCCTAACCTGTGGGGTTCTCCTAGGGGACTGCATCTTATAGAGGAGGACTGATTCATGACCCACACAGTTTATACCTAACCTGTGGGGTTCTCCAAAGGAACTACAGCTGATTCATGACCCACACAGTTTATACCTAACCTGTGGGGTTCTCCAAAGCACAAGTGCTTCTACGTGAGCCTCCAGAGTGCGGACCAAGTGGTATACAAGTTCGACGTCACCGGCAGTTGAAAGGAGTCCTCTCTCTTTCCCTAGCCTGCAGATCCCATTTGGGTGGAAGAATATTTTTACCGAAAGTGGGGAGCATGCAAAATGTGTATATATATATATATATATATGTATATTGTCAGTATTCAATCGTTTAGTCCCATTCCATGGTCTGTTATTAGTCAAATTCATCAAACTGGTAGTATTGAACCACCAGCTTTCCATGGAACTTCCTGCCCCGTACGTAATAAACTTTTGTATGCAACGACTTTTCCCCATATTAACTCTGTTCCCTTCAGTCTATCCTAGATCGCGTTCCCAGCATATATCCCCGATCGGTCAGCCCTTTCCCGATGTATTGGTAAGGGCTAGAAAAGGAGGTACTTTCGTATAATCATACGCCGGCTTGTACCATCCCTTAAAATTTTCTAACGAATATCCTCCCCCCTTAAACTCGTTTCTTAGGCTAGACCACTTTTGTTCCCATTTATTTCCGAAGGTGGATAGGGTGGTATTTTTCTGTTTCGTATGATTTTTATTAATTATCCATTCTGCCATATCTGTGAGGTTCAAGGGTATCGGTCGCAGAGGTATTCCTCCTTTCACATGGGTAGGAATATGGCTACATACCCAACAGGCGTTTATCCCATTTTTTTTTTTGGCATACTTATATGACATATACAAAAAGGTGTTCATATGTAATTCTCGTTTCTTTCGGGGTTCTTTTCTTCTCCCTTGGCAGGCTATACATATCAGTCCGATTAGTAGGTAAAACGTAAATAACAGCTTCATTATTTAAGTCTTTTCAAATTCAAATTCAACTCTCCTTATCTGATACTTTCTTGCAATGGTATGTGTGGATCCAAGTAGGTCTTTCCTTGACCTTTACAACTGTATTTGTTGTCAAGAGTACTTGATATGGCCCTTCAAAGCGTGGCTGCAGACCGTTCTTCCTCTTAAAGACCTTTATGTAGACGTCATCTCCTGGTTCCAAATTATGGCACTTTCCTTCGGCCGGTTCCGTTTGAGCTTCCTTTACCTGTTGGTGAAAGCTGGAAATACATCTAGTTAATGCAATGCAATAGTTTAGCATATTTTCATCCATTTTATGAATGTCCATTTGTTTAACCGTAAAGGGTGCTGAGAATGGCAGCCTTTGGGGTCGTCCCATAACAATCTCATGTGGCGACAGTCCAGTTGTCCTGTTAGTTGCTGCTCGCATTATCATCAATGCTAAGGGTAACAGTTCAACCCATTTTAGTCCAGTTTCATTGCAAAGTTTAGAAAGTTTATTCTTCAGTACTCCGTTATATCTTTCTACCAGCCCTGCAGATTGTGGATGATAACTGCAGTGAAAATGCTGATTAATCTGCAAGGCTTTACATAGTTCCTTTATGATCATTCCAGTAAAATGTGATCCGTTGTCGCATGAAAGTTGCATAGGTATTCCAAACCTTGGTATGATTTGTTTTAGCAAACACTTCGCAACTGTTGTAGAATTCGCAAAATTATCGCGATTTTATAAAATAAGAAGGAGACATATAGTTTCGTACAAACAGCTTTATTTCAGCAGAATGCTGTCAGGTTTTCAAAGTGGACACAAGCAGCCTGTAAAATGGCCGCCACGCCTCGTGGCAGAACGTTCTAGACTTTTCAATAAGCAGACAAGATGGCGTTCCAATAAACATCTGTGCGAGATCGGACAAGACTCAGCACATTTGAGATAATTCACAAGACATAATGGGTTTGCATTTTACACATAAATACTGGAATCGGTCTCCCAGGTGCGAATAAGGGCTATTGTACCAAGCGATCAAGAACCCATCCAAAGACATTAATATGCAAAATCCCCACGACTCTACGATGAGAGAGCCGTTTGCGGGTAGTTACAGAAACATTTGGAAGCCCCAAAACCCCTCCAGGGAGAATACTGACCGGTTACACAATGGGAGAAGTATTAACAGGTACTCAGACAGTTATAAGTATCACCGAAACCCATTAAACGGAGATCACCCTATACAAGAAATTTGAGCGCCAAAACCCTGACAAAAGAAAAGACATTAAGATTGGGCGGGAAAAGAGGAATTACAGCACTATAACTGTAATGTACAACCGTCCATCTCTCTCTTGTTTCTCTTGACTCTTGGATCCTAGAACATAGAACATAGAACATAGAACATAGAACAGTACAGCACAGTACAGGCCCTTCGGCCCTCGATGTTGTGCCGAGCATTGTCCGAGACCAAGATCAAGCTATCACACTCCCTATCACTCTGGTGTGCTCCATGTGCTTATCCAATAACCGCTTGAAAGTTCCTAAAGTGTCCGACTCCACTATCACAGCAGGCAGTCCATTCCACACCCCAACCACTCTCTGAGTAAAGAATCTACCTCGGACATCCCTTCTATATCTCCCCCCATGCACCTTATAGTTATGCCCCCTTGTAACAGCTGCCTCTACCCGAGGAAAAAGTATCTGAACATCCACTCTATCTATCCCCCTCATCATCTTATAAACCTCTATTAAGTCGCCTCTCATCCTCCTCCGCTCTAAAGAGAAAAGCCCCAACTCCCTCAATCTTTCCTCATAAGACCTCCCCCCGAAACCAGGCAGCATCCTGGTAAATCTCCTTTGCACTCTTTCCAATGCTTCTACGTCCTTCCTATAGTGAGGTGACCAGAACTGCACACAATATTCCAAATGTGGTCTCACCAAGATCCTGACTCTTGCTCTTGACTCTGCTTCTTGCTGATCGACTTGCTGGAAGACTATTGAA
The DNA here is from genome assembly GCA_030390025.1 of Squalus acanthias. Lineage (NCBI taxonomy): Eukaryota > Metazoa > Chordata > Chondrichthyes > Squaliformes > Squalidae > Squalus > Squalus acanthias. The sequence goes on along the minus strand of JASTWF010000635.1, from coordinate 81,954 downwards.
CTTTCTGATCCGCCAGGATCAACCTCGTGGCTTGCCGCGAAGATCTGTGAAGAACTGGGCTGTGAAGCCTTGAAACGGGCACACCATCCCGAAAGGTCGGTAAACGGTGTTGGAACCGAAGGCCCGAGATGAGATGAGATGAGATGAGATGAGAAGAGAAGAAGACGACCATATGTATCGCCAAAGTCAGTAAGCCCCGACCGCGCCTGTAGGTCGAATAAACACTTTCCTTGCCCAGGAAGACCATTCTTTGAGTTTTACAAACTGGCGTGAGGGCACTGGAAGACTATTTTTTGAGTCGTGTCGGAACTCCGAGGACAACACAGATCTTCATGACAGCAGACGGTCCAGCCTGCTAGCCAGAGCAGAAACGAGTAAACAAGTGGGGTACAGAGACCCCTGATCAACACGTGGGTGGTCAGGTGCTGCGGGAAAAACATCCGAGCAGAGTTTCGGAATTCTCCGAGTTATCACGAGTGGTGAGCATGAGTCTCGATCCTACAAATCTAGTTTAGAACAGGTATTGATAGGGGAGGGTTTAAGTTTTAAGGATAATTGTAATGTGTGCCCCCTTTTACGATGTGTCGTGCGCTCCTCGTTTCCCTAAAATTAGTTACATAACTGCGTGTAAGATTGTACTGTCATTAATCTGTGCTTATGACATGTATTTCGTAATCTTGAATAATATGCAATAAAGATTTTCCATTTCGCACTATTCAACCGGGTCTACCTGAGTTTTCTCTCCATTATTGCTCTCGCACCTAAGTCCAGTGTCAGAACCGTAAGTGTGAGTGGGTCGAACCACTCACAGGTGTCTAGTGTTACCAGGCTGGCTGGAGACCAGAACAGGCAACAAGGCCTAACCTCGCACTAGCACCCAGGCTAAGCACAGAGCCACAGGTCTCACCCCTTACAGAAAATGGCGACCGCGGCAGGACATTGACAGCGAGAGAATAATGTATTAGACCCTGGTATGAATGGGTGAAATGTCATGGAAGAGAGAATAGCAGATTATGTGTTTGGAAAAGTGAATTTGACCAAGAAATGGATAAGTGACCTGCTGGTGGATAAGCGTCCACTAGAGGCAGCCGAGAGGTGGACAGATAGCAAGGAACATAAAAAGGCAGTGGAGAAAGCGGTCTGGCTGATGTGCTATAAAAGACAAGTCCAAATTTCGGACCAGGTCATCTTAGCGCAGGCAGCTCAGATCAAGAGTTTAGAGGTGGAAATGGACGAGAAGTTCGCGGGGGGGCAGCAGCTCATCACGATTTTAAATGCGTTGCATCAAGAACGCCAGTTAGTCGCCAACCACCATGAAGCAAAAATAGATTACCTCGAGTGCCAGGTCACTGAGGCAAAGTTAAGTGAGGGTAGATTAAAGGAACGATGTGCCCGCCTAGCTGCCCAAATAAAAGCCCAGGAAGAGAGCTTAACGGGGGTTAGGGCGGCATATAAGATGGCCCTCAAGGATAAATTTCAGGGGGCCGATCACAGCGTCTGCCAAAAAGAGATAGGGAACCTCAAAAAGGCCTTGAACAAAGCGCACGGCATGGTGTGCCTTATCAGCCCGTCAGCACACCAGCCGCTAGTGGATGAGGGATTTCAGAAATCCCCACCGAACAAAGCAGAGGAAGTATTAGCCACTGTGCCCTCCGCGCCACCCAGCTATTCGGCAACCTGGGTGAGGGAGGAAGTGGTAGAAGTAGAGAAAGAGCCCACTGAGGTAGAAGTGAAGCCGGGACCGTTGTGTCCGGTCACGGGTATCAAAAGGGGCCCGAACGGAATAAATGGGGCAGAGGGGGATCTCCTCAACCAGCTTGTGTTGCCTCACAGCTCACACCAGCTGAGGGTTATGATCAGTCACGTACGGAAGCTGGCCGAGTCAGATGACCCTTCCGTACATTTCAGGGAAGTAGAGCAAACCGCAGCCATTAACGGCTGCGACGATGGGGAAAAAGCAAAAATGCTGTTATTCTCATTAGACAGCTCGATCCTTCAGTGTCTCTCAGATGAGAGCAAGAGGGGACTTAATACCTATGGGGAGATAAGAGATGAGGTCCTAGAAGTGTTGGGAATGGACGATGAAGGTCCGTTCGTTAGACTGGGACAAACAGTGCAGATGGAGGGAGAACCCCCGAAGGTTTTCGCCGACAGGCTGTGGCCAGTATACCAGCGTAGCTGCCCAGGTGCGCCAGAGCACGCCTATTTAAACGGTGCCAGTCTAACTCATTGGCTCAGGTGTATAGTAGCCAACAGTTTGCCAGCCGTCAGGGAGCAGGCAAAAGCGTGATTTGATCCCACTAACCCCGCCACTACAGAGGAGTCGGTCCTAAATCGACTCACGGTAGGGTACCGTAATACCAGGAGTATGGGAGCACGTCCCCTTAAGGGAAAGGTGCATCAGGCACGACCCGCAGCCCCGGCTCAAAAGGAGTGGCATCAGGAGGGTAACCGCGCCCCGCAGGCCAGTAATGCTTGTTACGGGTGTGAGAAGACAGGGCATTGGCGCAAGAACTGCAGGAACCCTTGGAAGGAGTCCAGGGACAAAAATCCCGCAGTCCGAGCCCAGGCGCCTGTCTCCGATAGGGGAGCTAGTGCACCTATCTATCCCGATGCGATCGAATCAGTGTTGGGAGCCATGCGCACCCTCATGATTTCGCAGGGAAGGGTGGCAGTCGCTACCGGCCGCCGCAAATGCCGCAGCCCCGTCCAACAGTACCCAATGACTAGAGCCCACGCAGCCTGCCTACCTGTGTCCTTTTAAAAGACACGCACAGGAGGGGGTCTCCTGTGAGGAGGCCAGGTTAAAAGAGCAGGCCTTGCGGGAGGAGAACGCCCGCTTAATAGGGAAAATAGATGGGCTGGAAGGGCAGCTTAGAGAGCAGGCCCTGCGGGAGGAGAACGCCCGCTTAATGGGAAAGTTAAACGTGCTCATGCTAGAAGCACAGCTTAGAGAGATAAAAGCAGCCTACAGGGTAGCCAGAAGCAGGGAGAATGAGGATTTTAATCAGTGCAAACTGTATAAGCCAGGTGCATAAGGGCCAACCACAGGGGCCAAACCTGCGAGTGGGGACTCGCAGCCCCAGGTAGGGCCGCAGGGCACACAGGCAGGCAAAGCAGCTTGCATCAGGGGAGAGGACATCCTAGAAAAGTGTGAGATATTTTATTGGGGTTGGGAGACAGATGAGGAAGAGCTCGAGGAGCTCGACGAAGATAGTGACACAAGCGAGGAGGAGCTGGAATCGGAGGACGAAAGGGTCGCCCCCGATTCAAGTATAGGGGGGACAGGGGCTGCAGATAGAGATCCACAAAGGGTGGAGGCCGAAGCTGCAGGTCCCGAACGCAGGGGGGCGGAGCTAGGGGGGGCGGAGCCAGCCGCTGTGGTGGGACCACAGGGCGTGGCGATGGAAGCCTCAGAGCCCGAGCCGCCCGCCTTGAACGTCTTGCCCTCGAGGGAGGTAGGGACTGCGAGTGAAGGGCCGCCTACTGGGCCAAGTAGTGCGGTGCCACAAGCTGCAGATCCCGAGTTCGGGGAGGCGGAGTCAGGGGAGGCGGAGCCAGCGACTGTGGTGGGACCACAGGTCGCCACGGTGGAAGTCTCGGAACCCGGTCCGTCGGTCCTGGAGTTCCTGCCCCCGGTAGCTCTCCGTAGGTCAAGTCGGATACCCCAGCCCAGGAAGATATGGTCAAGTCCCCAGAATGTCCCAAGGCGTAGGCTCAAGGCTAAGGCAGCCCAGGGAGATCCCAGCCCCAGCGCAGCAGCGACAGGCTGCGGCAGATTAAAGGGAGGGGTCAATGCCCTCCCACCGTCGGGAAAAGCTCGTGGCAGACTTCTCAGAATTTAAGTAGGCCGCCCTGGGAATGGGCGGCGCTGTACAGTTTAAGGTTAAGAATAAGTTTATAGTGTTAGATGAGGTTATAAGGTTATAGTTTTAAATCGGTTTAAGTCGGTAGTTTAATTTTGTTTAACAGAAAGAGGTAAAATGATGGGAGTTTTTAGAGATAGGAATAGTTAAAGTCTATCCAGCGCACATGTCTTCTTACGTGAGGCGAGGTCAGGGGACCCGCTCACCCTTCACAAAAGCCAGAGACTCTTGGGAGGTTGGCTAACTCATTCTATCTGATCACAGGAACCAAGGAAGGATGGAACGAATTCTAGTGTTGCTCGCGGCAATCGGATGTGGATTGGCCTATCGAGGCCACACCAAGGATGTCGTGGTGTTTGGATGCTCCGGGGACACGGCCCCCATCGCGGTGGATGGGACCGGAAGACGAGAGGCTGAGGAGACCACCACCTATTTCCACAAGGGAAGGTGGCCAGGATGGCTGGGAACGAATTCAACTGAGTATTCCAGTACATCGGGTTTTGCCTACCAAGAGACTTCTTTAATGTGCCCCAAAGTAAGGATCATCGCACCCAGAGTCAGTGTCACTGTCGGCAAACGGATTTGTTTGACTTGTAATGGGAATGTCCCATTGAGCCGATGGTGGTGGCTACGAAAGCTGAGCAAAAACATGAGGAACTCTTCGGTCGAGTGGGAGCGACTGGGTAATAATACCCATCGGACAATTACGGGGACAAACGGACAAGTGAGAGTCTGTTGGGACAAATGGTGGGAACCGGATGAGGGAATTTATGTATGTATGTGGGGGTCAAAGTACGTTTGCCCCAAAGGCATCTCCATATTTTTCATCAATCAATGGCAGGATAACGGACAGGGGATGAGGTGGGATGCGAGCACCAGGGGGTGCGGAGCCCCATACTCCCCGATCCCGGTAAATGCCACTGAACTCATTACGCGCCCACGCAAAGCCCCGCCCACGATTCCGGTGGTTCTAGCTAAGGAAGAAGGGTGCCCTAAAACCAGTAAGGGACCCGGGAATGGTTTGGTACTGGTCCCCACAGACCAGATACTATTTCAGGGGGTACATTACGCGGTGGCCTCGGTGATTTTAAACCTCACCGAGGTGCGGTTGCCGGAGTGGTGCCCCAAAAAGACGGAACAGTTGTATCAGGTCCTGTTGACCAAGATGTTCAGACAATTTTATGAGTTCGATTTCGCGGAAATTGATAAAACGAGTTTGTACACCGCACCACATGAAGTTTTGGATCAGGTGGGGAGGCAAAGAAGGGGTGTTGTGAACGACGTGTTCACTGCTTTCAACACAGGTACATCTGTGGTCAACGCTCTAGACAGCGTGGAGCTGCAGACCCAGATTAATGGCTTAAAAACACAATTAAAAAGCATTCTCACAGATGAAAATAAGGTGGTTGGGTCTGGGTTACACGAGGACCAGGCCATGACTCTCCATTTAAAAGAAATAATAGCTGAGCTGGAGAAACATGCGTGTACGGTAAATGCCCTGATTAGGGAAGATCGGAATGCGTCCGATCAGGCTGCGCAGAATGAGGTGTGCGTGCTTTACGGGGCGTGGTTACTGGGCGAGGGCCGCAGTAATTTGGAGGATTTAAAACAAGGTTTGGTCCCGTCCTGGATAAGTAACAAACACCTGCAGGCGCTCCACCCTTTTCAGAATGCATTAAACCCGTGCCAGCTCAGACTAGCTTCAGAAGCATACCCAGTCCCCGTGGACTGCGGACGATCAAACCATACCATCATGGGTATAGTACTACGTATGCCGGTTTTGGGCGACACAACAAAGCCCGCCCCGGTGTATCGGGTAGAGAACATTGGTGTCATTCAGGGGGGAGCCCACATTCGCTATGCAGCGGTTCCACCTTACGTCATCCGCTGGGAGCAAACGATGACAGGTACAGATCTCTCTGGTTGTCATGGCAGGGGAGCACACATAATACTGTGTCCCCAGCACTTGAATGCCTTTTTAACACCACAGTGCGGGTTCAGAACGGCTGGTGCCAAGCCCATGAATTGCACCATGGAGGCAATGGCACAAGATCATGTGCCTCCGCAGGTAGCATACATCGGGGGTGGAACATATTGTGTTACCACTGCAGCGCAACACTACCAGCATGGAAACCGTAGCCGGTGTACGGTGAGTGACAGCAGTTTCTGTTTCAAACCCAGGGCGGAAGTTCAAGTAGCACAACAGCGAATTGTCCCAATCCCTGAACCATCCACGGTCGTCTTACCGTAAAAGAGAACTTCACCGACCTGCAGCGATTCGTCGCGCATTTCGGATACCTCATTCCCCCTCTCCCTGAACACCTCACCAAGCTTTTGAAAGCCGTCGCGGTATCGCAAAAACATTTTTACACCCTAGAACAAAAGACTGTCGAGATAGGGACAGACATTCTGGACATAGTAATTCCACCGTGGTGGAATCTGTTCACCAACATTGAAGTGCCTTCCTGGATTAGAATAGCCTCCCACATTTTAGTAGTATGCCAAGTGTTTATTGTGATATACTTATTGGTCGTGCATTGTAAAAGAGGCAAACGCCTCACCAAGAACAAAAACACGGGAGAGTGGCGAGAACGTTACGTGCGCGTGCACGATGAAAGCACCGTGTAATCAGACAAAATGGCGTCACTCCCATTTGCCACGTGCGCCTCGGAAGTGTTGTAATCGATCGTGATTTTTCTCAGAAACTGTAATTAAGTTTGGAACTCTACGGGGTAGAAATTAGGTCGCGCCCCATTTGGGGCGCAAATATCGTCCGGACGCAAATATTAGCGCCTGGCGCTAATTATCGGCACTGACGGGAAACTTCACTTTTACCGCCCCGGGAGGTGAGTGGAGCGCTAAAGCAGGCGCTGCACACCTCTCTTAAGGCGCAAAGGCCGAGCAGTGAGGCGCTAACTCGGAGCGCTGGCGAAGCTCATGTAATGTCAGTCAGCATTGGAACACACACACAATGGCTCGGGCCAGTTCTTAAAGGGGATGGTTAATCTTGCTTTCCATCCACATCCTGTTCATTGCTGCCTTGAATCTCGGCCTGGAGAGACTTGCACATCAAATGTGCTGGAAAGAACAATGGAGAGCACCAGGCAAAGAGCTCAGAGTGCAGCTCCCACGGTCTCTGCTAAATCGATACAAGGAATGGCAAATCAAAATGAACCTGCAAAGTGCTGCTCAGTACCCAAAACTCCTTCACACAACGTTGAATCTCTCCAGAAGTCTCTCCCTCTCTCTCTCAGAATGCGTAGTTCAAAAATGCCACCAACAATAAAAGACAGGAAGAGGCCCCCTTTAAATAGCGCCCCCCCCAGCCCCACAGCGATTGATAGCGTTCCAGTCTTCTGGTCGTTGGAAGCGCCAGGCGGTAAGGCAGGGGGCGCCACTCAATTTCCGCTACGGGGCGCCCCAAGGGCGTTGCACCATGGAATGACGTCACAATCTGCGCGCACAGGTGGTCGCAGCGGTAAGTTTTAGCGCCGCCGCACAATCTCAAGTTAAGTTCTCGAGCGGCGCAAACATCGCTGCGCCCGGGCGTTAGCGGCTTTGCGCCCCATTAGCGCCCTCTTAAGGCGCTAACGGGTGGCGCAACCAAGTGAATTTTTACCCCTACATGTTTAAGAGTTGGTTTTGATTATTTTGGTGTTGGTGTTGTTGTTGAATATGATTGTTTGGTTTTGTTTTTGTTTTCTTTTTCCTTCAATAAAAAATATGCATATACAGGTGGTGCGAGAGGCATCGGCCTGGTTACACCTGGAAGGAAAAACAAGTGGTGTAAGTTAAAGGCAAATGCTGCCTGCGGTGTTATAAGAATGTAGTTTTTCCTGGGAAATAAGGATTACACAGAGACCCTAGATAGTTTAAGTTATGGGGATTTTCTGGATGTGGAGAATCGAGATAATATTGCTCACCACAATATTTTTGATACGATAAGCGGAGATATTCGCATCAACAGGAGGGACTGTAGAATTCGCAAAATTATCGCGATTTTATAAAATAAGAAGGAGACATATAGTTTCGTACAAACAGCTTTATTTCAGCAGGATGCTGTCAGGTTTTCAAAGTGGACACAAGCAGCTTGTAAAATGGCCGCCACGCCTCGTGGCGGAACATTCTAGACTTTTCGACAGGCAGACAAGATGGCGTTCCAATAAACATCTGTGCGAGATCGGACAAGACTCAGCACATTTGAGATAATTCACAAGACATAATGGGTTTGCATTTTACACATAAATACTGGAATCGGTCTCCCAGGTGCGAATAAGGGCTATTGTACCAAGCGATCAAGAACCCATCCAAAGACATTAATATGCAAAATCCCCACGACTCTACGATGAGAGAGCCGTTTGCGGGTAGTTACAGAAACATTTGGAAGCTCCAAAACCCCTCCAGGGAGAATACTGACCGGTTACACAATGGGAGAAGTATTAACGGGTACTCAGACAGTTACAAGTATCACCGAAACCCATTAAACGGAGATCACCCTATACAAGAAATTTGAGCGCCAAAACCCTGACAAAAGAAAAGACATTAAGATTGGGCGGGAAAAGAGGAATTACAGCACTATAACTGTAAGGTACAACCGTCCATCTCTCTCTTGTTTCTCTTGACTCTTGGATCCTGACTCTTGCTCTTGACTCTGCTTCTTGCTGCTCGACTTGCTGGAAGACTATTGAACTTTCTGATCCGCCAGGATCAACCTCGTGGCTTGCCGCGAAGATCTGTGAAGAACTGGGCTGTGAAGCCTTGAAACGGGCACACCATCCCGAAAGGTCGGTAAACGGTGTTGGAACCGAAGGCCCGAGATGAGATGAGATGAGATGAGATGAGAAGAGAAGAAGACGACAATACGTATCGCCACGGTCAGTAAGCCCCGACCGCGCCTGTAGGTCGAATAAACACTTTCCTTGCCCAGGAAGACCATTCTTTGAGTTTTACAAACTGGCGTGAGGGCACAGGAAGACTATTTTTTGAGTCGTGTCGGAACTCCGAGGACAACACAGATCTTCATGACAGCAGATGGTCCAGCCTGCTAGCCGGAGCAGAAACGAGTAAACAAGTGGGGTACAGAGACCCCTGATCAACACGTGGGTGGTCAGGTGCTGCGGGAAAAACATCCGAGCAGAGTTTCGGAATTCTCCGAGTTATCACGAGTGGTGAGCATGAGTCTCGATCCTACAAATCTAGTTTAGAACAGGTATTGATAGGGGAGGGTTTAAGTTTTAAGGATAATTGTAATGTGTGCCCCCTTTTACGATGTGTTGTGCGCTCCTCGTTTCCCTAAAATTAGTTACATAACTGCGTGTAAGATTGTACTGTCATTAATCTGTGCTTATGACATGTATTTCGTAATCTTGAATAATATGCAATAAAGATTTTCCATTTCGCACTATTCAACCGGGTCTACCTGAGTTTTCTCTGCATTATTGCTCTCGCACCTAAGTCCAGTGTCAGAACCGTAAGGGCGAGTGGGTCGAACCACTCACAGGTGTCTAGTGTTACCAGGCTGGCTGGAGACCAGAACAGGCAACAAGGCCTAACCTCGCACTAGCACCCAGGCTAAGCACAGAGCCACAGGTCTCACCCCTTACACTGTTATAGCATCATTCTTTTTACATGAAAAAGCTTCAACCCATCTTGAAAACATATCTATGATTACCAACAGTATAAGTCCTTCAAAATTTAATTTTATTTATTTTTTTCTTCTCTATTACCCCCCACCCTGTGTTGTTTTGCATTTTACGATTCCCTTATCACTTCTATTTGTCTTTTGATGCTTGATATTCAACCTTGTTGGCATTTCTGCTATCTATTCCTGGCTGCATGTTGTCAGTTTCTGTTCTAAGAATTAAAACCCATCTTTGAATCTAACAGCTATTTCTTACAATTCCCTTCTTTGAGAAGGAAATAGCCCTTATTGACTTCTCACAATCGGCTCTTGGCTAATCTAGCTAGTTCTTATTGCTCTCTCAACTTGGGCGTTAGTTAGTCGGGAGTCTTGAAGATTTCTCCCTTCTAATAGTCCATTCCGGTGTTCCAATTCTGCCCCGCCTGGGGTATCCTCTGTTTCTTCTATCTTCCTGATTTCAAGCAACATTACAGTTTAACATCTAATCAACAAATCATGGACTTAAAAGATTCTCCAGATCTCTATTTTTCTCATATCCATCTTGTGGATAATTCTTACTAAACATGATTTCTCCTTAGCCCTCAATTGTCCCAATTCAGATTCCAGGTAACTCTCCACTTCAACTTCAATTTCAATCCTTCTAACAGGTACCAGTGTGTTTAACTCTATTCTGATTGTTTCATTAATTAGATAGTTTCTCGATGGAGTATGTGTCAATGCTTTAAAAGTTGTCTCGCTCTCCTGAGCCACATTAACCATTTCATGTCTTGCTGTTGTCCAGTAACTGAGCATGTCTGAGACCCGTTCTTCAGTGCAGATTCACCATACATTCCCAGATGGTAATCGCTTCATACGTAACAAATCACATTTGCACACTCATACCGGTATCTCAATATCATGCCACATGTGCCTTTCTCGGGCTTTCAGGTATCTTATCAAAAGACTGTCTTTGTTCATCTTCCTCTGCATGGTCCCGATATCTTGGATAGTGGCCAGGCTATCAAATTCAGTTTTCTTAAAAGTTCATTATAGGCAGGGACACAAATGTCTCCAAGAGAAAGCTATCAATTTACTATTCTTAACTGCACTTTCCTGACTTTCCCTAGCAAGTTTTTAAAATTCCCATTCAGCAGTGTAATTTCTCCTGTTTCAATTTTATACATCCCATTAATTACCATTCATATCTCATTCATGAGCCCTGGAGTAACTTTACTGTCCAGTACAATATTTAAGATTGAAAACATAGATCAAACATTCTCACTAGGTCCAAGTTACTAACACTTTTTATTTATCATTATTTTAGAGGATCTTTTATTTTCCCAAAAGTAACCCAAAATATATCTAGTGCCTGAGTCTATTTTGTTATTACAAAATTATCCCAAAATCCAAACAGCAGTACTGTTGAACTGATTGACAAAACCTATATTCAATTTCATTTCTATCAATTTATCTTCCATTTCCAATTTCAGAAACAAATGATTTCCAGGCTAGGTGGTTTATACAGTGTTTTAACATTAGAGACAGAAGTGCTGCAATTAGTTTACAAGGTAACTTCCATATAACAAAAGAAAGAAGAGAATCCATTGTGACTCTGCTTAGAGCCCAAGGGGTTAATTTATCAAATCATAATTTTCCTTCTGTCACTGTGGGGAAATATTAACTTAAAATTAATAATTAGAATAAAAGGAAAAGGGGGTGGGGTAGCATTGCTGGTTAAAGAGGAGATTAATGCAATAGCTAGGAAGGACATCAGCTTGGAGGATGTGGAATCAATATGGGTTGAGCTGCAGAACACCAAAGGGCAGAAAACGTTAGTGGGAGTTGTGTACAGACCTCCAAACAGCAGTGGTGAGGTGAGGGAGGGTATGAAACAGGAAATCAGAGGTGCGTGCAAAAAAGGCACGGCAGTTATCATGGGTGACTTTAATATGCATATAGATTGGGCTACTCAAACTGGAAGCAATACGGTGGAGGAGGATTTCCTGGAGTGTTTAAGGGATGGTTTCCTAAACCAATATGTTGAGGAACCAACTCGAGGGGAGGCCATCCTGGACTGGGTGTTGTGTAATGAGGAAGGACTAATCAGCAATCTTGTGGTACGAGGCCCCCTGGGGAAGAGTGACCATAGTATGGTGGAGTTCTACATTAGGATGGAGAAGGAAACAGTTAAGTCAGAGACCATGGTCCAGAACTTAAATAAGGGCAACTTTGATGGTATGAGGCGTGAATTGGCGAGGTTAAATTGGCAAGCGATATTTAAGGGGCTATCAGTGGAAGGGCAATGGCAGACATTTAGAGATCGCATGGATGAACTACAACAATTGTACATCCCGGTCTGGCGTAAAAATAAAAAAGGGAAGGTGGCTCAACCATGGCTAACAAGGGAAATCAGGGATAGTATTAAAACCAAGGAAGTTGCATACAAATTGGCCAGAAGTAGCAGCAAACCCGGGGACTGGGAGAACTTCAAAACTCAGCAAAGGAGGACGAAGGGTTTGATTAGGGCAGGGAAAATAAAATATGAAAGGAAGCTTGCAGAGAACATTAAAATGGACTGCAAAAGCTTCTATAAATATGTAAAAAGAAAGAGGTTAGTAAAAACAAACGTAGGTCCCCTGCAGTCGGAAACAGGGCAAGTCGTAATGGGGAACAAGGAAATGGCAGATCAATTGAACAAGTACTTTGGTTCGGTGTTTACTGTGGAGGACACACACAACCTGCCGGAAATAAAAGGGGTCAGAGGATCTGGTAAGAGGGAGGAGCTGAGGGAAATCCTTATTAGTCGGGAAAAGGTATTGGGGAAATTGATGGGACTGAAGGCTGAAAAATCCCCGGGGCCTGATGGTCTGCATCCCAGAGTACTTAAGGAGGTGGCCTTGGAAATAGTGGATGCATTGACGATCATTTTCCAACATTCCTTAGACTCTGGATCAGTTCCGATGGAGTGGAGGGTGGCCAATGTAACCCCTCTTTTTAAAAAAGGAGGGAGGGAGAAAGCAGGGAATTATAGACCGGTCAGCCTGACATCGGTCGTGGGTAAAATGATGGAAGCAATTATTAAAGATGTCATAACAGACCATTTGGAAAGTGGCGACATGATAGGTCCAAGTCAGCATGGATTTGTGAAAGGGAAATCATGCTTGACAAATCTTCTGGAATTTTTTGAGGATGTTTCCAATAGGGTGGACAGGGGGGAACCAGTAGATGTGGTGTATTTGGACTTTCAGAAGGCCTTCGACATGGTCCCACACAAGAGATTGGTGAGCAAAGTTAAAGCACATGGGATTGGGGGTAATGTGTTGACGTGGATTGAGAACTGGTTGGCACACAGGAAACAAAGAGTAGGAGTAAATGGGTACTTTTCAGAATGGCAGGCAGTGACCAGCGGGGTACCGCAGGGTTCGGTGCTGGGACCCCAGCTGTTTACATTATATATTAATGATTTGGACGAAGGGATTAAATGTAATATCTCCAAATTTGCGGATGACACTAAATTGGGAGGCAGTGTGAACAATGAGGAGGATGCTAGGAGGCTACAGAGTGACTTGGACAGGTTGGGTGAATGGGCAAATGTATGGCAGATGAAGTACAATGTGGATAAATGTGAGGTTATCCACTTTGGTGGTAAAAATAGAGAGGCGGACTATTACCTGAATGGTGGCAGATTAGGGAAAGGGGAGGTGCAACGAGACCTGGGCGTCATGGTACATCAGTCACTGAAGGTGGGAATGCAAGTGCAGCAGGCAGTCAAGAAAGCAAACGGAATGATGGCCTTCATAGCAAGGGGATTTGAGTACAGGAGTAGGGAGGTGATGCTGCAGTTGTACAGGGCCTTGGTGAGGCCACACCTGGAGTATTGTGCGCAGTTTTGGTCTCCTAACTTAAGGAAGGACATTCTTGCTATTGAGGGAGTGCAGCGAAGGTTCACTAGATTGATTCCTGGGATGGCCGGACTGACATATCAAGAAAGATTGGGTCAACTGAACTTGTATCCTCTGGAGTTCAGAAGAATGAGGGGGGATCTTATAGAGACATTTAAAATCCTGACTGGTTTAGACAAATTAGATGCGGGCAGAATGTTCCCAATGTTAGGGAAAACTAGAACCAGGGGTCACAGTCTAAGGATTAAGGGGAAGCCATTTAAGACTGAGCTGAGGAGGAACTTCTTCACCCAGAGAGTGGTGAATCTATGGAATTCTCTTCCACAGAAGGTTGTTGAGGCCAGTTCGCTAAATATATTCAAAAGGGAGTTAGATATAACACTCACAACTAGGGGGATCAAGGGGTATGGCGAGAAAGCAGGAATGGGGTACTGAGGTAGCATGTTCAGCCATGAACGCATTGAATGGCGGTGCAGGCTCGAAGGACCGAATGGTCTACTCCTGTACCTATTTTCTATGTTTCTATGTTTCTATGTTTCTATAATGTCCAATATCTTTAAATGTCATACTGAAGTTATTGCTTGATGAACTTAATCAGCTGTCAGTGGAAAGGGTTAACTCCTTTGCAGGTTTTTAAGAAGGTGGAGCGAAACATTATCAGGCGCACGCAATTGCATCACGTAAATTTTAAAAAAAACTTTCCCGATCCAAAAAAGCAGTTGTGTTTTCACACTTTAACTGAACACGAACAGAACAGATAAAACAAAACAAAATAGCACATGCTTGCAGAACTAGTAAATTACATCATATTTCTTATTGTCCTTTCTTCAGATGTCTTTCCAAAATACTGTAAAAACATTGAATTTAAACAAATCAAATCAGAGTGCTTTGGAAGATTTCACCATAGCAACCGCAACTCCAAGGTTAAATCTTAGACCGAAACTTAATCTTTTGTTAAACAAACTTTTTTTTTTTTTTTTTTTTGTTCTTCTCAGTTTTTTACACACCAGCTTAACTTAAATTGTAATTCAAATTATTATTTTTTTTTTCTCTGGCACAATGCTTTCCCTGCAAAGTCTGATATAAAATTCCTGTCTATCCCTGACAGTAAAGGCGAATTTCCTTGTGATTCCTCTGCCAATGGTATGGACCAGAACCCGTTCTGTATCCAAGACTGTACATATTTCAAAATCTGGTTTCAGACCATTAAATATCTTATTCAATGCGGTCCACACAAATTTACACCAACCAGAATTTCACCGTGCACAATGAAAGTCTGGTTTTTAATAGGTTAATTAACCTCAATAATTCCAATTCAATCCAGATCAATTTTTTTTTTTAACTAACCAGTGTCAGTTGGAAAAGAAAGAACCCATCGTCACATTAACAAAGAAACAATTAAATTAATTCAAATTAATTGTCATTTTCTTTCCAGGCACATTGGCAACTGTGACTTCAAGGCTGAAGCTTATACCTCTTTTGTAAAACAATTAACAAACTTAAAACAACACACTTGTCTGTCATTCAAGACAGGTCTTCAAAGAGTTAAAAACAGCTTTTAGCTCTCTGTACAAAAGAGTGGGTGGAGCTAAAACATAAACAAACTGACAGACACCTTTTTTTTTGGCAGATATTTTTTTTAGGGACAAAATAATACTGTAACTTAACAAACTTAAACATTCACACAATCAGGAATTTTTTTCACACTTTTCACACAACTGAGATCCCAGTATTCCTTTTAAGATTCCTTTCACTCAACAAATCTTGTATATTAGCTTTTTATCTCGGCACAGACATTAATAACTTCCATGCCGGTAAAACTTTTCTCAGCAGCTTTTCCTGGCTTTCCAAATCCCTTTTTTTTTTTTGCTTTGAGTTTCAGATTTCAATTCTGGTCCGTCGGTGTTGCGGAAGCTGCTTGCTCCATTAAGAGGGAAACTTTATTCTTTTGGTCCCTATTTGTCTAACTTCATTTTGTTCAGCCAATTTACTCACAGGGTCTTTTCTCTTATTTTTTTAATGTCAGATCTACTGGCTTGTATACTACGGTCCTTACGCCTTTCTGCTTCCTTTTTCCAGTCTGAAAAGGCTGACCAATTTATTGACTTTTTACCTCTTCTTTGTGGGTCTCTATTTGCGAGACAGTCCTCTAGACTTCTACTCTTAGTAAAGTTTTAATTATACTAGGCATTCTTCTTCTAAATCGCAAGTTTCACCCTTTACCCCCTTACGATTATTATTAACCCTTCGGAGCTCCACAAGTGACAAACAATAACAAGAATTAACAATAATAAAGACAATGATAAGTAACGCAAAAGCCCAAACAGGCAAACAAATCAAGTAATCAGACATTAATCTTATACTTTAAACTAAACAAATAGTCAATTCTCAGCCTGCGTTGAACGCCCCTACAAACTGAGTCCTTAACATTTAACTTATGCTTTATAAGTAACTTATATTCTAAGTGAAGGTTTCTCTCTAAACCTTTCTGCCGCGAGACTCTTTTCTCCGGCTCAAGGGACCCACCCTTGATACTGCAGTTTTAACCTTTTAGCGCTTTTTCACAACCTGGTACCTTTAGTCCGGGACGCAACCCTGCCGACTCTCTTTCTTGCCTTCTTTGCCCGATTAGTTTTGAGACTTGAGCCGTCAGAATTCTTCTCCTTTTAACGTTAAAATAAAAGAAGCAAAAGTTACAAGATTCAACTCAATTCTAAAACAGATCATCGCCGTGCTGCTGTCGGAAGAAACAGACTTACACCAATTCAGTATCTAGTGAGAAATCCTTTTAGGTGATAAAACATCACTTTTGGCCAATTAGGATTTGTCACTAGAAATTCATAGTGTCCTTTGTCCGTGACATACCGAGAGGTAGCAAGCGATCTCGGTGGAACCTCCAAGAAACTGTCGAAGTTTTACATACCGAGTAGAACTAATTTAAACAAAGAATCGTGTCAAAGAAGGCTTTTTAATAAAGTTTACTTGTTACAAGGGAAGGTTCTGACACAGTCAAATTGCTATGTCAGAATGCTTCGAATCTTACAAGATTTGAACATACTTTATACAAAAAGTACACAGAACAGGCCATGTAATGATGCACAAACTTGTGAGTTATTGCATAGGTTTTCGTTATAATAACGAGCAGAAATTCCTTAAAGATCAGATAACCAGACCTTCCTTATGAGACCCCTTTGTTCAATGTTCATTCTCTAATCTGTGGGTTGATGGCTTACCTTATCTCATCCTGAGCTGGTTAGAATTAATTGATGCCTTATTTTGCTAAGCTTTTCTTAGATAAGGAATTCCGAGTTGTCTCTATTCTTGTAGCTAATTAGAATGATTTACTTATGGTGACTCCTACTGTCGGCCATTTTGAATTCCCTTTTTAAATTACTTTCTTAGAGAGGCCATTTTGTTTGTGTCTTAAAAGTAAACTGCACTTCCACAGCTGAACCTGCCCTGGGAGTGTTTGATGGGACAGTGTAGAGGGAGCTTTACACTGTATGTAAACTTTGCTGTACCTGTCCGGGGAGTGTTTGATGGGAAAATTTAGAAGGAGCTTTACTCTGTATCTAATCCGTGCTGTACCTGCCCTGGGAGTTTTTGACGGGACAGTGTAGAGGGAACTTTACTCTGTATCTAAACCGTGCTGTACCAACTCTTGGGAGTGTTTGACTGGAAAATTTAGAAGGATCTTTACTCTGTATCTAACCCGTGCTGTACCTGCCCTGGGAGTGTTTGATGGGACAGTGTAGAGGGAACTTTACTCTGTATCAAACCTGTGCTGAACCTACCCTGGGAGTGTTTGATGGGACAGTGTAGAGGGAGCTTTACTCTGTATCTAACCTGTGCTGCACCTGCCCTGGGAGTGTTTGATGGGACAGTGTAGAGGGAGCATTACTCTGTTTCTAACCCCGTGCTGTACCTGCCCTGGGAGTGTTTGATGGGACAGTGTAGAGAGAGTTTTACTCTGTCTCTAACCTGTGCTGAACTTGCCCTGGGAGTGTTTGATGGGACAGTGTAGAGGGAGCTTTATTCTGTATCTAACCCGTGCTGTGCCAACTCTGGGTGGGTTTGATGGGACAGTGTAGTGGGAAATTTACGCTGTATCTAACCCGTGCTGTACCAGCCCTGGGAGTGTTTGATGGGAAAACTTATAAGGAACTTTACTCTGTATCAAACCCATTTTGTACCTGCCCTTGGAGTGTTTGACGGGACAGTTTTGAGGGAGCTTTACTCTATATCTAACCCGTGCTGTAGAATTCGCAATATATCACGATTTTATAAATAAGGAGAAAACACATAGTTTCGTTCAAACAGCTTTTATTTCAGCAGAATGCTGTCAGGTTTTCAAAGTGGACACAAGCAGCTTGTAAAATGGCCGCCACGCCTCGTGGCAGAACATTCTAGACTTTTCGACAGGCAGACAAGATGGCGTTCCAATAAACATTTGTGCAAGATCGATCAAGACTCAGCACATTTAAGATAATACACGAGACATCATGGGTTTGCAGTATAAACATAAATACTGAAATCGGTCTCCCAGGTGTGAATAAGGGCTATTGTACCAAGTAATCAAGAACCCATCCAAAGACATTAATATGCAAAATCCCAACGACTCTACGATGAGAGAGCCGTTAGCGGGTAGTTACAGAAAACATTTGGAAGCCCCAAAACCCCTCCAGGGAGAACACCGACCGATTAAACAATGGGAAAAGTATTAACAGGTACTCAGACAGTTACGAGTATCCCCGAAACCCATTAAAACGGAGATCACCCTATACAAGAAATTTGAGCGCCAAACCCTAACAAAAGAAAAGACATTAAGGTTGGGCGGGAAAAGGAAGATTTTGCACTATAACTGCAAGCTCCAACCGTCCATCTTTCTCTTATTCTCTTATCCTGCTGGCGTTTATCCTCGTGGCTGCTCCTGTGCTCTTATCCTTTCGACTCCGTGCCGTTTGCCTCGTGTCTCTTTTCAAAAGACTGTTGAACTTTACGATCCGCCCGAATCTGCCTCGTGGCGTGCCACGAAGATCTGTGTGCAACTGGGCTGTGAAGCCTTGAAACGGGCGCACCATCCCGAGAAGTCGGTAAACGGTGTTGGAACCGAAGGCCCGAGATGAGATGAGATGAGATGAGATGAGATGCGAAGAGAAGAAGACCATACGTATCGCCACGGTCAGTAAGCTCCGACCGCGCCTGTAGGTCGAATAGACACTTTCCTTGCCCAGGAAGACCATTTTTGAGTTCTACAGAACTGGCAGGAAGACTATTCTTCGAATTCTATCGCATCAGTGCGAGGGCACAGGAAGACTCTTCTTTGAGTAGAGTCGGAACTCCGAGGACAACACAGATCTTCATGACAGCAGACGTTCCAGCCTGCTAGCCGGAGCAGAAACGAGTAAACAAGTGGGTTACAGAGACCCCTGATCGACACGTGGGTGATCAGGTGCTGCGGTGAAAAACATCCGATCAGAGTTTTCGGAATTCTCCGAGTTATCACGAGTGGTGAGCATGAGTCTCGATCCTACAAGTCTAGTTTAGAGTAGGTATTGATAGGGGAGGGTTTAAGTTTTAAGGATAATTGTAATGTGTGCCCCCATTTACGATGTGTCGTTCGTTCCTCGTTTCCCTGAAATTAGTTACATAACTGCGTGTAAGATTGTACTGTCATTAATCTGTGCTTATGACATGTATTTCGTAATCTTAAATAATATGCAATAAAGATTTTCCATTTCGTACCATTCAATCGGGTCTACTTGAGTTTTATCTCCATTACTGCTCTCGCATCTAAGTCCAGTGTCAGAACCGTAAGGGCGAGTGGGTCGAACCACTCACAGGTGTCTAGTGCTCCCAGACTGGCTGGAGACCAGAACAGGCAACAAGGCCTAAACCCGCACTAGCATCCAGGCTGCACAGAGCCACACGAATCGCACAGGTTCAGAGAGAAAACCCTTACAGAAAATGGCGACCGCGGCCGGACACTGGCAGCGAGAGGGTAGTGTGTTAGACTTTGGTGTGAATGTACGAAATGTCATGCAAGAAAAAATAGCAGATTATGTGTTCGGAAAGGTAAATTTATCTAAGAAATGGATAAGTGACCTGTTAGCGGATAAGAGTCCACTAGAGGCAGCCGAGAGGTGGACAGATAGTAAGGAACATAAAAAGACAGTCGAGAAAGCGGTCTGGTTAATGTGTTATAAGAGACAAGTCCAAATTTCAAACCAAGTCATTACAGCGCAAGCAGCTCGGATCAGGCATTCAGAGGAAGAAATGGACGAGAAGGTCACTGGGGGGGAGTTGCTCATTAGGAATTTAAGTGCGTTGCACCAAGAACGCCAGGTAGTCACCAGTCACCATAAAGCAAAAATAGATTACCTCGAGTGCCAAGTCACTGAGGCAAAGTTAAGTGAGGGCAGACTAAAGGAACGATGTGCCCGCCAAGCTGCCCAAATAAAAGCCCAGGAAGAGAGCTTAACGGGGGTTAGGGTGGCATATAAGATGGCCCGTGAGGATAAGTTTCAGGGGGCCGATCATAGCGTCTGCCAAAAGGAGATAGAGCACCTTAAAAGGGCCGTGAACAAAGCGCACGGCATGGTGTGCCTTATCAGTCCGTCAGCACACCAGCCGCTAGTAGATGAGGAGTTTCAGAAATTCCCACCAAGCAAAGCAGAGGAAGTATTAGCCACTACGCCCTCCGCGCCACCCAGCTATTCGGAAACCTGGGTAAGGGAGAAAGTGGTAGCAGAAACGAAAGAGCCCACTGAGGTAGAAGTGGAAAAGGGACCGTTGTGTCCGGTCACGGGTATCAAAAGGGGCCCAAACGGAGATGGTGGGGAAGAAGGGAATCTCCTCAACCAGCTTGTGTTGCCTCACAGCTCACACCAGCTGAGGGTTATGATAAGTCACGTACGGAAGCTGACCGAGTCAGACGACCCTTCCGTGCATTTCAGAGAAGTAGAGCAAACCGCAGCCATTAACGGCTGCGACGATGGGGAAACAGCAAAGATGCTGCTATTTTCATTAGGTAGTTCGATCCTTCAGTGTCTCTCGGACGAGAGCAAGAGAGGAACCAAAAAATATGAGGCACTAAGAAATGAGGTCCTAGAAGTATTGGGGACGGACGATGAAGGTCCGTTTGTTAGAGTGGGACAGACAGTGCAGATGGAGGGAGAACCCCCGAAGGTTTTGGCCGACAGGCTGTGGCCAGTATACCAGCGCAGCTGCCCAGGTGCGCCAGAGCGCGACGATGTGGAAGGCATCGGTTTAACTCATTGGCACAGGTGTATAGTAGCCAACAGTTTGCCAGCAGTCAGAGAGCAGGCAAAAGCGTGGTTTGATCCCACTGACCCCGCCATTACTGAGGAGTCGGTCTTAAATCGACTCACGGTAGGGTACCGTAATATCAGGGGTATGGGAACACGTCCCCTTAAGGGAAAAGTACATGAGGTACGACCCGCAGCCCCGGCTCAAAAGGAGTGGCATCAGGAGGGTAACCGCGCCCGCAGGCAAGTAATGCTTGTTACGGGTGTGGAA
This sequence comes from Squalus acanthias, assembly GCA_030390025.1. Lineage (NCBI taxonomy): Eukaryota > Metazoa > Chordata > Chondrichthyes > Squaliformes > Squalidae > Squalus > Squalus acanthias. The sequence goes on along the minus strand of JASTWF010000635.1, from coordinate 61,027 downwards.
GGATAGGGCACTGGCGCAAGAACTGCAGGAACCCTTGGAAGGATTCCAGGGATAAAAATCCCGCAGCCCGAGCCCAGATGCCTGTCTCTGTTAGGGAAGCTAGTGCACCCACCCCTCCCGACAACCTCGAAACAGTGTTGGGAGCCATGCGCAACTTCATGAGTGCGCATGGAAAAGTGGCGGTTGCTACCGGCCCCGCAGGTGCCACAGGCCCGTCTAACAATACCCAATGACTAGAGCCCGCGCAGCCCGTCTACCTGTGTCCGCTCAGCTATGATGCCTGGAAGTGACCCCTGGTGGAAATGGAGGTAGAGAAACAGAAGGGTAGTTATTTGTTGGACACGGGAGCTTCTTGCACCGTGATTCATACAGATAGCCCTTTTGACTCACCGCTATCTACCAAGGTCCCATTCACATTAGCGGGGTTCACGGGAAAGGAACAGGCTGGCGCGTTCTCCCTTCCGCTATCCATTCGTTTAGGAGCACTCCACATTAAGTGGAAGTGCATACTGATGGAATGGCAGGAGGGGGGTGGGAGAGGTATCCTCGGGTCCGATCTCCTATCAGGACACGGGATCATCGTGGACCTCAGAAATCACTGTCTCTGGGGGGCTAAGAGTGAAGAAGGCGAGGTAGTGGTAATTCCGGGGGAGGAAGAAACAGGGGTCCTGTGTACCGTGCAGCCATCCGGAGGCTACGACCTCGGGCTTATGGTCGCAGATGTCCCAACGGACATGCAAACGTACGTGTCAGATAATATGCACGCATTTGCAACCCACAAGCACGATTGTGGGAGGGTTACCGGGTTTGAGGTCAGCGTAGATGGGGACCCCATGACCCGGCCCCAAAAGCAGTATAACTTCCCCAAAGAAGCAGAACGCGACATGGAGACAGCAATGTCCTCCTTGGTGCAGCAGGGCGTGTTGAGGCCGATAGCCACACACGTGAACTCCCCATTATGGCCGGTTAGGAAGCCGGATAATTCGTGGAGGGCCACGGTGGACTACAGAGTCCTTAACAGTAACATTCCCGCCTGCGCGCCCACGGTAGCAGCAGTTGCTGACCTAATAGTGAGTATCCCAGCGTCCGCGACCATGTTCACGGTGCTGGATATCTCGAACGGTTTTTGGTCCATCCCGCTGCGGCGAGAGGACCAGTACAAGTTCGCCTTTACTTTCAAAGGACAACAGTACACGTGGAACTGTCTGCCACAGGGTTTCCACAACAGCCCCAGTATTTTCCATCAGTGTATGGCAGGAAGTTTAAAGGAGTTTAGTCAGCCCAATCAGATAGTGCAGTACGTGGATGATTTGCTCCTATTTACGGATTCAAGGGAGGAGCATGGACCACTGCTGGCCGAGTTATTGGAGCTGCTAGCGAGAAAGGGTTTTAAAGTAAACCCTAAGAAAGCACGTATCGGTCAGCAGGAAGTAAAATTCCTGGGGCTGACCATTCGCGCTGGAGAAAGAGCCATAGATAAAGCTAGGAGGGAGTCGGTGCAAGAGTTACCGATTCCCAACACCATAAGGGGTGTGAGGTCCTTCTTGGGACTGACCGGTTACTGCAGGGATTTTATCGAAGACTATGCGGCCACAGCGGCGCCGCTACTCCGACTCCTCCATAAGGGAGTGGAGTGGTCTTGGGACGAGGGCTGCCAAGCAGCCTTCGAGAAGTTAAAAAGGGATCTGCAGACCGCGCCAGCCTTAGGGGCCATAGATGGGGGGAAGGAGTTTTTCCTGGAGGTAGCTGCCAGCGGGGACAGCTTGAGCGCTGTGCTGCTCCAAGAGCGCCACGGCAAGCTGAGGCCGGTTGTCTATTCATCCAGGGTGTTAACGGATGTGGAGAAAAGTTTCTCCAATTGCGAAAGGCACCTTTTAGCCACGCATTGGGCTGTGAAAAGATCAGCGATATTCACAGGGCTCTCCCCCATCACTCTCCTCACCCATCACACACCAACTAAGATGCTTCTAGATGGGAGGATTAAAGATGGGACCGTAAGCAGCATGCGCATTGCGCGCTGGACCCTTCTTCTTTCCCAGATGGATCTTAGAGTAAAAGGTCTTTGCGAGCCCAGGCTTGCGGCCAATTTGGTATACCTCGGTACAGGGGTGGAAGGGGTGTGGGACGTCAACATAGGTTTGCGGGCCGGGATACATCCCACTGGGCGCGAGATTTATGTTGATGGTTCCAGCACAGTATCTGCTGGCGAACGACTCACAGGGTGTGGAGTTTATGACCCTGCGGCAAACCTTGCCCTGGCGATCAAGCTCCCTAGCACCATGAGCGCGCAGCAGGCTGAGCTGTCTGCAGTGGTGTACGTCGTTACCCAGCCAGACATTTTCCCAACCCCATACACGATTTGCTCGGACAGTATGTTCACATGCAATTCGTGTACGGAATACCTGGCCATTTGGTCCCGCCGTGGATACACCTCCGCGGACGGGCGACCTTTAACGGTGAAGCTCTTGCTGGAAAAGATCCTAGCAGCAGTAGGGGAGGAAGGGGAGATTTTCATCCATAAGGTGAAGGCTCACTCCTCCACAGAGCCCCGTGGGGAGGGCAACCAGCAGGCGGATGCGCTAGCCAGGGAAGGTGCCCGCAACGGCATTTTCTGGGACCCCTATGGGCCCAGACCCATGGCAGCGATCCAAGGCAGGGACGGGAATCCCGGGAACTCCAGGATAGCATTGCCCCTAGACCTTAAGACCGTCCAGAACCAGGATCCCGCCCTAAAAGCAGTCCTAAAAACCCTTGCTGAGGGGAAGCAGGTAGAGGGTCCGTACAGTACGGCAACCCTCTCAGTTAAGGAAGGCATGCTGTTCCGCGAGGAGCAGTGGGTTGTGCCGCAGCAGCACAGGAGGGAATTCCTCCAGTTGGCTCACGAGGGACCAGGGGCAGGGCACCCCGGGCCCGAGGTTACCTGGCAACGGGTAGAGCAAGCGGGATGGTGGCCGGGGCTCAGGGAACAGGTCCGCGAGTTCTGTGCAAGCTGTCTCGTGTGCGCTGCAAACAACCCAGACCCCCAGAAAAGGAAAGTGCCCATGGGGCACGTAAGAAGGGTAGAGGGACCATGGCAGTCGATACAGATCGACTATATAGGGCCCCTGCCCACCACCCAGGGAGGCTATAAATACTGCCTCGTCTTGGTGGATGTGTTTTCCAAATGGGTGGAAGCCTTCCCCTGTCGAACAGCTACGGCACTGGGTACTGCAAAAATCTTGGTCCGGGAAGTATTCTCGCGGTGGGGACTCCCCCGTTTTGTGGAGTCAGACCAAGGGAGTCATTTCACCGGCCAGTTGATGCAGAACACCCTCATGCTGTTGGGCATTGAAGGGAAGTGGCACGTAGCACACAATCCACAGTCATCCGGGATTGTTGAACGCATGAACCGGACCCTGAAGGAAAAATTGAGGAAAGAGACTAGGAACTCGCCCCAAAAATGGGCGGAAGTTCTGCCTTTAGTCCTCATGGGGGTCCGGGCCAGTCAGTCGAAAAGTATGGGGTATTCCCCGCACGAAGTGATGACTGGGAGGATCATGCGAACCCCCACCCATGTGCTAGCGCCGGTGCTCACTGAGGGTCAGCTCCAAGAGATAAGCAGGGACAAGTTCGCCCAGACCCTCTTGGAGCGCCTAAAACAGGTGTATGAGCAGGCGGCTGGGAACATGGGAAGGCAGCATCAGGGCAATCGCCTGTTGCTGGAACCCCGCAAAACGCGGGAGTGGGAAGTAGGAGACCAGGTCATGGTCAGAAATTACGCCAGAGTAGGAAGTCTGGAACCACTGTATATGGGACCCTACAACATTGTAGATAAGGCGAGTCCCATGGTATACGCCGTAAAGGTACCTCGGCGCACTAAGTGGTTCCACGTAAACCAGTGCAAACTGTACAAGCCAGGTGCACAAGGGAAAACCACAGGGGCAAAACCTGCGAGTGGGTACTCGCAGCCCCAGGTAGGACCACAGGGCACACAGGCAGGCAAAGCAGCCTGCATCAGGGAAGAAGGCATCCTGGAAAATTGTGAAACATTTTTGTGGGGTTGGGAGTCAGATGAGGGAGAGTTCCAGGAACTCGACGAAGATGAGGATAGTGATGAGGACGAGTGGGAATCGGAGGACGCAAGGGTCGCCCCCAATTTAGGTATAGGGAGGACAAGGGCTGCAGATAGAGATCCACACAGGGTGGACACCGAGTCTGCAGGTCCCGAACACAGGAGGGAGGAGCTAGGGGAGGCGGAGCCAGCCACTGTGGGACCACAGGGCGTGACGGTGGAAACCTCAGAGCCCGAGCCGCCCGCCTTGAACGTCTTGCCCTCGAGGGAGGTAGGGACTGCGAGTGAAGGGTCGCCTGCTGGGCCGAGCAGGGTGGTGCCACAAGCTGCAGGTCCCGAGGTCAGGGAGGCGGAGTCAGGGGAGACGGAGCCAGCGACTGTGGTGGGACCACAGGTCGTCCCGGTGGAAGTCTCGGAACCCGGTCCGTCGGTCCTGGGATTCCTGCCCCCGGCAACTCCTCGTAGGTCAGGTCGGATACCCCAGCCCAGGAAGATGTGGTCATGTCCCCAGACTGCCCCAAGGCGTAGACTCAAGGTTAAGGCAGCCCAGAAAGGGCCCAGTCCCATCGCAGCAGCAACAGGCTGCGGCAGATCAAAGGAAGGGGTTAGTGCCCTCCCACCGTCGGGAAGAGCTCGCGGCAGCCTTTTCAGAATTTAAAGGGGCCGCCCTGGGAACGGGCAGCGCTGTACAGTTTATAAGTTTCTAGGTTTATAGTTTAAGGTTAAGAATAAGTTTATAGTTTTAGATAAGGTTATAAGTTTATAGTTTTAAATCAGGTTAAGTTTGTAGTTTAATTTTAACAGGAAATGGTAAAATGATGGGAGTTTTAGAGATAGGTTTAGTTAAAGTTTATCCAGCAAACATTGAAGTTTACGTGAGGCGAGGTCAGGGGACCCGCTCACCCTTCACAAAAGCCAGTGACTCTTGCGAGGCTGGCTACCTCATTCTATCTGATCACAGGAACCAAGGAAGGATGGAACGAATTCTAGTATTGCTCGCGGCAATCGGATGTGGATTGGCCTATCGAGGCCGCACCAAGGATGTCGTGGTGTTTGGATGCTCCGGGGACACGGCCCCCATCGCGGTGGATGGGACCGGAAGACGGGTGGCTGAGGAGACCACCACCTATTTCCACAAGGGAAGGTGGCCAGGATGGCTGGGAACGAACTCAACTGAGTATTCCAGCACATCGGGGTTTGCCTACCAAGAGACTTCTTTAATGTGCCCCAAAGTAAGAATCATCGCACCCAGGATCAGCGTCACCGTCGGCAAACGGATTTGTTTGACTTGTAGTGGGAATGTCCCATTGAGCCGATGGTGGTGGCTGCGAAAGCTGAGCAGAAACATGAGGAACTCTTCGGTCGAGTGGGAACGACTGGGTAATAATACCCATCGGACAATTACGGGGACAAACGGACAAGTGAGAGTCTGTTGGGACAAATGGTGGGAACCGGATGAGGGAATTTATGTATGTATGTGGTGGTCAAAGTACGCTTGCCCCAAAGGCATCTCCATATTTTTCATTAATCAATGGCAGGATAACGGACAGGGGATGAGGTGGGATGCGAGCACCAGGGGGTGCGGAGCCCCATACTCTTCGATCCCGGTAAATGCCACTGAACTCATTACGCGCCCACGCAAAGCCCCGCCCATGATTCCGGTGGTTCTAGCTAAGGAAGAAGGGTGCCCTAAAACCAGTAAGGGACCCGGGAATGGTTTGGTACTGGTCCCCACACACCAGATACTATTTCAGGGGGTACATTACGCGGTGGCCTCGGTGATTTTAAATCTCACCGAGGTGCGGTTACCAGAGTGGTGCCCCAAAAAGACGGAACAGTTATATCAGGTCCTGTTGACCAAGATGTTCAGACAATTTTACGAATTCGATTTCGCGGAAATTGATAAAACAAGTTTGTACACTGCACCACATGAAGTTTTTGATCAAGTGGGGAGGCAAAGAAGGGGTGTAGTGAACGACGCGTTCACTGCTTTTAACATGGGTACATCTGTGGTCAACGCTCTAGACAGTGTGGAGCTGCAGACCCAGATTAATGGCTTAAAAACGCAGTTAAAAGACATTCTCACAGATGAAAATAAAGTGGTTGGGTCGGGTTTACACGAGGACCAAGCCATGACTCTCCATTTAAAGGAAATTATAGCAGAGCTAGAGAAACACGCGAGAACGGTAAATGCCCTGATTAGGGAAGATCGGAATGCATCCGGTCAAGCTGCGCAGAACGAGGTGTGCGTGCTTTACGGGGCGTGGTTACTGGGCGAGGGCCGCAGTAATTTGGAGGATTTAAAACAAGGTTTGGTCCCGTCCTGGATAAGTAACAAACACCTGCGGGCGCTCCACCCTTTTCAGAACGCATTAAGCCCGTGCCAGCTCAGGCTAGCTTCAGAAGCATACCCAGTCCCCGTGGACTGCGGACGATCAAACCATATTATCATGGGTATAGTACTACGTATGCCGGTTTTGGGCGACACAGCAAAGCCCGCCCCGGTGTATCGGGTAGAGAACATTGGTGTCATTCAGGGGGGAGCCCACATTCGCTATGCAGCGGTTCCACCCTACGTCATCCGCTGGGAGCAAACCATGACAGGTACAGATCTCTCTGGTTGTCGGGGCAGGGGAGCACACATAATACTGTGTCCCCAGCACTTGAATGCCTTTTTAACACCACAGTGCGGGTTCAGAACGGCGGGCGCCAAGTCCATGAATTGCACCATGGAGGCAATGGCACAAGATCATGTGCCTCCGCAGGTAGCATACATCGGGGGTGGAACATATTGTGTTACCACTGCAGCGCAACACCACCAGCATGGAAACCGTAGCCGGTGTCCGGTGAGTGACAGCAGTTTCTGTTTCAAACCCAGGGCGGAAGTTCAAGTAGCACAACAGCGAATTGTCCCAATCCCTGAACCATCCACTGTTCATCTAACAGTAAAAGAGAATTTCACCGACTTGCAGCGATTCGTCGCGCATTTCGGATACATCATTCCCCCTCTCCCTGAACACCTCACCAAGCTTTTGAAAGCCGTCGCGGTGTCACAAAAACATTTTTACACACTAGAGCAGAAAACTGTCGAAATAGGGACAGACATTCTGGACATAGTAATTCCACCGTGGTGGAATCTGTTCACCAACATTGAAGTGCCTTCATGGATCAGAATAGCCTCCCACATTTTAGTTGTATGCCAAGTGTTTATTGTAGTATACCTATTGGTCGTACATTGTAAGAGAGGCAAACGCCTCACCAAGCACGAAAACACGGGAGAGTGGCGAGAACGTTACGTGCACGTGCACGACGAAAGCACCGTGTAATCGGAAAATGGCGTCACTCCCGCTTGCCACGTGCGCCTCGGAAGTGTTGTACTCGATCGTGATTTTTTCAGAAACTGTAAATACGTTTGGAACTCGACATGTTTTAAGAGTTGGTGTTGATTATTTTGGTGATGGTGTTGTTGTTGAAGATGATTGTTTGGTTTTGTTTTGTTTTTCCTTTCCCTAAATAAAAAATGTGAATATACAGGTGATACGAGAGGCATCGGCCTGGTGGCGCCTGGAAGGAAAACAAGTGGTGTAAGTTTAAAGGCAAATAATGCCTACGGTGCTATAAAATGTAATTTTCTTGGGAAATAAGGACGACGCAAAGACCCTAGATAGTTTAAGTTATGGGATTAATTTTCTGGATCTGGAGAAATTGAGATAATATTGCTCACCACAATATTTTTGATACGATAAGCGGAGTTATTCGCATCAACAGGAGGGACTGTAGAATTCGCAATATATCACGATTTTATAAATAAGGAGAAAACACATAGTTTTGTTCAAACAGCTTTTATTTCAGCAGAATGCTGTCAGGTTTTCAAAGTGGACACAAGCAGCTTGTAAAATGGCCACCACGCCTCGTGGCAGAACATTCTAGACTTTTCGACAGGCAGACAAGATGGCGTTCCAATAAACATTTGTGCAAGATCGATCAAGACTCAGCACATTTAAGATAATACACGAGACATCATGGGTTTGCAGTATACACATAAATACTGAAATCGGTCTCCCAGGTGCGAATAAGGGCTATTGTACCAAGTAATCAAGAACCCATCCAAAGACATTAATATGCAAAATCCCAACGACTCTACGATGAGAGAGCCGTTAGCGGGTAGTTACAGAAAACATTTGGAAGCCCCAAAACCCCTCCAGGGAGAACACCGACCGATTAAACAATGGGAAAAGTATTAACAGGTACTCAGACAGTTACGAGTATCTCCGAAACCCATTAAAACGGAGATCACCCTATACAAGAAATTTGAGCGCCAAACCCTAACAAAAGAAAAGACATTAAGGTTGGGCGGGAAAAGGAAGATTTTGCACTATAACTGCAAGCTCCAACCGTCCATCTTTCTCTTATTCTCTTATCCTGCTGGCGTTTATCCTCGTGGCTGCTCCTGTGCTCTTATCCTTTCGACTCCGTGCCGTTTGCCTCGTGTCTCTTTTCAAAAGACTGTTGAACTTTACGATCCGCCCGAATCTGCCTCGTGGCGTGCCGCGAAGATCTGTGTGGAACTGGGCTGTGAAGCCTTGAAACGGGCGCACCATCCCGAGAAGTCGGTAAACGGTGTTGGAACCGAAGGCCCGAGATGAGATGAGATGAGCTGAGATGAGATGAGATGAGAAGAGAAGAAGACCATACGTATCGCCACGGTCAGTAAGCTCCGACTGCGCCTGTAGGTCGAATAGACACTTTCCTTGCCCAGGAAGACCATTTTTGAGTTCTACAGAACTGGCAGGAAGACTATTCTTCGAATTCTATCGCATCAGTGCGAGGGCACAGGAAGACTCTTCTTTGAGTAGAGTCGGAACTCCGAGGACAACACGGATCTTCATGACAGCAGACGTTCCAGCCTGCTAGCCGGAGCAGAAACGAGTAAAAAAGTGGGGTACAGAGACCCCTGATAGACACGTGGGTGATCAGGTGCTGCGGTGAAAAACATCCGATCAGAGTTTTCGGAATTCTCCGAGTTATCACGAGTGGTGAGCATGAGTCTCGATCCTACAAGTCTAGTTTAGAGTAGGTATTGATAGGGGAGGGTTTAAGTTTTAAGGATAATTGTAATGTGTGCCCCCATTTACGATGTGTCGTTCGTTCCTCGTTTCCCTGAAATTAGTTACATAACTGCGTGTAAGATTGTACTGTCATTAATCTGTGCTCATGACATGTATTTCGTAATCTTAAATAATATGCAATAAAGATTTTCCATTTCGTACCATTCAATCGGGGCTACTTGAGTTTTATCTCCATTACTGCTCTCGCATCTAAATCCAGTGTCAGAACCGTGAGGGCGAGTGGGTCGAACCACTCACAGGTGTCTAGTGCTCCCAGACTGGCTGGAGACCAGAACAGGCAACAAGGCCTAAACCCGCACTAGCATCCAGGCTGCACAGAGCCACACGAATCCCACAGGTTCAGAGAGAAAACCCTTACAGTGCTGTACCTGCCCTGGGAGTCTTTGATGGGACAGTGTAGAGGGAGCTTTACTCTGTATCTAACCCGTGCTGTACCTGCCCTTGGCGTGTTTGATGAGACAGTGTAGAGGGAGCTTCACTCTGTACCAAAACTGTGCTGTACCAACTGTGGGTGTGTTTGATGAGACAGTGTAGAGGGAGTTTTACTCTGTATCTAACCCGTGCTGTACCTGCCCTGGGAGTTTTTGATGGGACAGTGTAGAGGGATCTTTACTCTGTATCTAACCTGTGCTGTACCTGCCCTGGGAGTGTTTGATGGGACAATGTAGAGGGAGCTTTACTCTGTATCTAACCCCGTGCTGTACCTGCCCTGGGAGTGTTTGATGGGACAGTGTAGAGGGAGCTTTACTCTGTATCTAACCTATGCTGTACCTGCCCTGGGAGTGTTTGATGGGACAGTGTAGAGGGAGCTTTACTCTGTATCTAACCAGTGCTGTACCTGCCCTGTGAGTGTTCGATGGGACAGTGTAGAGGGAGCTTTACACTGTATCTAACCCCGTGCTGTACCTGCCCTGGGAGTTTTTGATGGGACAGTGTAGAGGGAGCTTTACTCTGTATCTAAACCGTGCTGTACCTGTCCTGGGAATGTTTGATGGGAAAATTTAGAAGGATCTTTACTCTGTATCTAACCCGTGCTGTACCTGCCTGGGAGTGTTTGATGGGACAGTGTAGAGGGAACTTTACTCTGTATCAAAACCGTGCTGTACCAACTCTGGGAGTGTTTGACGGGACAGTGTAGAGGGAGCTTTACTCTGTATCTAAACCGTGCTGTGCCTGTCCTGGGAGTGTTTGATGGGAAAATTTAGAAGGATCTGTACTCTGTATCACACCTGTGCTGAACCTACCCTGGTACTGTTTGATGGGACAGTGTAGAGGGAGCTTTACTCGGAATCTAATCCGTGCTGCACCTGCCCTGGGAGTGTTTGTTGGGACAGTGTAGAGGGAGCTTTACTCTGTATCTAACCCGTGCTGTACCTGCCCTGGGAGTGTTTGTTGGGACAGTGTAGAGGGAGCTTTACTCTGTGTCTAACGCCGTGCTGTACCTGCCCTGGGAGTGTTTGATGGGACAGTGTAGAGGGAGCTTTACTCTGTATCTAACCCGTGCTATACCTGCCCTGGGAGTGTTTGATGGGGCAGTGTAGAGGGAGCTTTACTCTGAATCTAATCCGTGCTGCACCTGCCCTGGGAGTGTTTGTTGGGACAGTGTAGAGGGAGCTTTACTCTGTATCTAACCCGTGCTGTACCTGCCCTGGGAGTGTTTGTTGGGACAGTGTAGAGGGAGCTTTACTCTGTGTCTAACGCCGTGCTGTACCTGCCCTGGGAGTGTTTGATGGGACAGTGTAGAGGGAGCTTTACTCTGTATCTAACCCGTGCTATACCTGCCCTGGGAGTGTTTGATGGGGCAGTGTAGAGGGAGCTTTCCTCTGTATCTAACCAGTGCTGTACCTGCCCTGGGAGTGTTTGATGGGGCAGTGTAGAGGGAGCTTTACTCTGTATGTAACTCGTGCTGTTCCTGCCCTGGGAGTGTTTGTTGGGACCGTGTAGAGGGAGCTTTACTCTGTATCTAACCCGTGCTGTACCTGCCCTGGGAGTGTTTGATGGGACAGTGTCGAGGGATCTATACTCTGTATCTAACCCGTGCTGTAGCTGCCCTGGGAGTGTTTGATGGGGCAGTGTAGAGGGAGATTTACTCTGTATCTAACCTGTGCTGAACCTGCCCTGGGAGTGTTTGATGGGACAGTGTAGAGGGAGCTTTACTCTGTATCTAACCCGTGCTGTACCTGCCCTGGGAGTGTTTGAAGGGGACAGTGTAGAGGGAGCTTTACTCTGTATCTAACCCCGTGCTGTACCTGCCCTGGGAGTGTTTGATGGGACAGTGTAGAGGGAGCTTTACTCTGTATCTAACCCGTGCTCTACCTGCCCTGGGAGTGTTTGATGGGACAGTGTAGAGGGAGCTTTACTCTGTATCTAACTGTAAGGGTTTTGACCCGTGTGTGGCTCTGTGCTCAGCCTGGGTGCTAGTGCGAGGTTAGGCCTTGTTGCCTGTTCTGGTCTCCAGCCAGCCTGGTAACACTAGACCCCTGTGAGTGGTTCGACCCACTCGCCCTTACGGTTCTGACACTGGACTTAGGTGCGAGAGCAATAATGGAGAGAAAACTCAGGTGGACCCGGTTGAATGGTTCGAAATGGAAAATCTTTATTGCATATTATTCAAGATTACGAAATACATGTCATAAGCACAGATTAATCACAGTACAATCTTACACGCAGTTATGTAACTGATTTTAGGGAAACGAGGAACGAACGACACATCGTAAATGGGGGCACACATTACAATTATCCTTAAAACTTAAAACCCTCCCCTATCAATACCTGCTCTAAACTAGATTTGTAGGATCGAGACTCATGCTCACCACTCGTGATAACTCGGAGAATTCCGAAAACTCTGCTCGGATGTCTTTACCGCAGCACCTGATCACCCACGTGTCTATCAGGGGTCTCTGTACCCCACTTGTTTACTCGTTTCTGCTCCGGCTAGCAGGCTGGACCGTCTGCTGTCATGAAGATCTGTGTTGTCCTCGGAGTTCCGATACTACTCAAAAAAGAGTCTTCCTGTGCCCTCGCACTGATGCGATAAAATTCGAAGAATAGTCTTCCGATGCCAGTTGGGTAGCAGTTACCGATTTATCGAGCGCGGTCGGGGCTTACTGACCGTGACGATATGTATTGTCGTCTTCTTCTCTTCTCATCTCATCTCATCTCGGGCCTTCGGTGCCAACACCGTTTACCGACTTCTCGGGATGGTGTGCCCGTTTCAAGGCTTCACAGCCCAGTTCCACACAGATCTTCACGGCAAGCCACGAGGCTGATCCTGGCGGATCAGAAAGTTCAACAGTCTTTCAGCAAGTCAAACAGCAAGAGCTGCAAGAGGCAGAGACACGAGGCAAGCGGCAAGGAGTCAAAAGGATAAGAGAAAGATGAACGGTTGTAGTTTACAGTTATAGTGCTGAAACTCTTCTTTTCCCGCCCAACCTTAATGTCTTTTCTTTTGTTAGGGTTTTGGCGCTCAAATTTCTTGTATAGGGTGATCTTCGTTTTAATGGGTTTCAGGGATACTCGTAACTGTCTGAGTACCTGTTAATACTTTTCCCAATGTGTAACCGGTCGGTATTCTCCCTGGAGGGGTTTTGGGGCTTCCAAATGTTTTCTGTAACTACCCGCAAACGGCTCTCTCATCGTAGAGTCGTGGGGATTTTGCATATTAATGTCTTTGGATGGGTTCTTGATCGCTTGGTACAATAGCCCTTTATTCGCACCTGGGAGACCGATTCCAGTATTTATGTGTATACTGCAAACCCATAATGTCTTGTGTATTATCTCAAATGTGCTGAGTCTTGATCGATCTCGCACAAATGTTTATTGGAACGCCATCTTGTCTGCTTATCGAAAAGTCTAGAATGTTCTGCCACGAGGCGTGGCGGCCATTTTACAGGCTGCTTGTGTCCACTTTGAAAACCTGACAGCATTCTGCTGAAATAAAGCTGTTTGAACGAAACTATGTGTTTTCTCCTTATTTATAAAATCGCGATTATATTGCGAATTCTACAGTCCCTCCTGTTGATGCGAATAACTCCGCTTATCGTATCAAAAATATTGTGGTGAGCAATATTATCTCAATTTCTCCAGATCCAGAAAAATAATCCCCATAACTTAAACACCGCAGGCATTATTTGCCTTTAAACTTACACCACTTGTTTTCCTTCCAGGCGTAACCAGGCCGATGCCTCTCGTATCACCTGTATATTCACAATTTTTATTCAGGGAAAAGAAAAACAAAACAAAACCAAACAATCATATTCAACAACAACACCATCACCAAAATAATCAAAACCAACTCTTAAACATGTCGAGTTCCAAACGTAATTACAGTTTCTGAAAAATCACGATCGATTACAACACTTCCGAGGCGCACGTGGCAAACGGGAGTGACGCCATTTTGTCTGTTTACACGGTGCTTTCATCGTGCACGCGCACGTAACGTTCTCGCCACTCTCCCGTGTTTTCGTTCTTGGTGAGGCGTTTGCCTCTCTTACAATGCACGACCAATAAGTATATTACAATAAACACTTGGCATATAACTAAAATGTGGGAGGCTATTCTAATCCAGGAAGGCACTTCAATGTTGGTAAACAGATTCCACCACGGTGGAATTACTATGTCCAGAATGTCTGTCCCTATCTCGACAGTTTTCTGTTCTAGTGTGTAAAAATGTTTTTGTGACACCGCGACGGCTTTCAAAAGCTTGGTGAGGTGTTCAGGGAGAGGGGGAATGAGGTATCCGAAATGCGCGACGAATCGCTGCAGGTCGGTGAAGTTCTCTTTTACGGTGAGATGAACCGTGGATGGTTCAGGGATTGGGACAATTCGCTGTTGTGCTCCTTGAACTTCCGCCCTGGGCTTAAAACAGAAACTGCTGTCACTCACCGGACACCGGCTACGGTTTCCATGTTGGTAGTGTTGCGCTGCAGTGGTAACACAATATGTTCCACCCCCGATGTATGCTACCTGCGGAGGCACATGATCTTGTGCCATTGCCTCCATGGTGCAATTCATGGACTTGGCACCAGCCGTTCTGAACCCGCACTGTGGTGTTAAAAAGGCATTCAAGTGCTGGGGACACAGTATTATGTGTGCTCCCCTGCCACGACAACCAGAGAGATCGGTACCTGTCATCGTTTGCTCCCAGCGGATGACGTAAGGTGGAACCGCCGCATAGCGAACGTGGGCTCCCCCCTGAATGACACCAATGTTCTCTACCCGATACACCGGGGCGGGCTTTGTTGTGTCGCCCAAAACCGGCATACGTAATACTATACCCATGATAGTATGGTTCGACCGTCCGCAGTCCACGGGGACTGGGTATGCTTCTGAAGCTAGCCTGAGCTGGCATGGGCTTAATGCGTTCTGAAAAGGGTGGAGCGCCTGCGGGTGTTTGTTACTTATCCAGGACGGGACCAAACCTTGTTTTAAATCCTCCAAATTACTGCGGCCCTCGCCCAGTAACCACGCCCCGTAAAGCACGCACACCTCGTTCTGCGCAGCTTGATCGGACGCATTCCGATCTTCCCTGATCAGGGCATTTACCGTTCTCGCGTGTTTCTCCAGCTCTGCTGTTATTTCTTTTAAATAGAGAGTCATGGCTTGGTCCTCGTGTAATCCAGACCCAACCACCTTATTTTCATCTGTGAGAATGTCTTTTAATTGCGTTTTTAAGCAATTAATCTGGGTCTGCAGCTCCACGCTGTCTAGAGCGTTGACCACAGATGTTCCTGTGTTGAAAGCAGTGAACGCGTCGTTCACAACACCCCTTCTTTGCCTCCCCACCTGATCCAAAACTTCATGTGGTGCGGTGTACAAACTTGTTTTATCAATTTCCGCGAAATCGAACTCGTAAAGTTGTCTGAACATCTTGGTCAACAGGACCTGATATAACTGTTCCGTCTTTTTGGGGCACCACTCTGGTAACCGCACCTCGGTGAGATTTAGAATCACCGAGGCCACCGCGTAATGTACCCCCTGAAATAGTATCTGGTCTGTGGGGACCAGTACCAAACCATTCCCGGGTCCCTTACTGGTTTTAGGGCACCCTTCTTCCTTAGCTAGAACCACCGGAATCGTGGGCGGGGCTTTGCGTGGGCGCGTAATGAGTTCAGTGGCATTTACTGGGATCGGGGAGAATGGGGCTCCACACCCCCTGGTGCTCGCATCCCACCTCATCCCCTGTCCGTTATCCTGCCATTGATTAATGAAAAATATGGAGATGCCTTTGGGGCAAACGTACTTTGACCCCCACATACATACATAAATTCCCTCATCCGGTTCCCACCATTTGTCCCAACAGACTCTCACTTGTCCGTTTGTCCCCGTAATTGTCCGATGGGTATTATTACCCAGTCGCTCCCACTCGACCGAAGAGTTCCTCATGTTTTTGCTCAGCTTTCGTAGCCACCACCATCGGCTCAATGGGACATTCCCACTACAAGTCAAACAAATCCGTTTGCCGACGGTGACGCTGATCCTGGGTGCGATGATCCTTACTTTGGGTCACAGTAAAGAAGTCTCTTGGTAGGCAAACCCCGATGTGCTGGAATACTCAGTTGAGTTCGTTCCCAGCCATCCTGGCCACTTTCCCTTGTGGAAATAGGTGGTGGTCTCCTCAGCCTCCCGTCTTCCGGTCCCATCCACCGCGATGGGGGCCGTGTCCCCGGAGCATCCAAACACCACGACATCCTTGGTGCGGCCTCGATAGGCCAATCCACATCCGATTGCCGCGAGTAATACTAGAATTCGTTCCATCCTTCCTTGGTTCCTGTGATCAGATAGAATGAGGTATCCAGCCTCGCAAGATTCTCTGGCTTTTGTGAAGGGTGAGCGGGTCCCCTGACCTCGCCTCACGTAAACTTCAATGTTCGCTGGATAAACTTTAACTAAACCTATCTCTAAAACTCCCATCATTTTACTTCATTCTGTTAAACAAAATTTTAACTACTGACTTAAACCGATTTAAAACTATAACCTCATAACCTTATCTAAAACTATAAACTTATTCTTAACCTTGAACTATAAACTTATTCTTAACCTTGAACTATAAACTTATTACTGTACAGCGCCGCCCGTTCCCAGGGCGGCCCCTTTAAATTCTAAAAAGGCTGCCACGAGCTTTTCCCGACGGTGGGAGGGCATTGACCCCTCCCTTTGATCTGCCGCAGCCTGTTGCTGCTGCGCTGGGACTGGGCTCTCCCTGGGCTGCCTGAGCCTTGAGCTTACGTCTGGGGACATATGGGGGACTTACCCAATTATTTCTGGGCTGGGGTTTCCGACTTGACCTACGGAGAGCTACCGGGGGCAGGAACTCCAGGACCGATGGACCGGGTTCCGAGACTTCCACCGTGGCGACCTGTGGTCCCGCCACAGTCGCTGGCTCCGCCTCCCCTGGCTCCGCCTCCCTGAACTCGGGATCTGCAGCTTGTGGCACCGCCCTACTCGGCCCAGTAGGCGACCCTTCACTCGCAGTCCCTACCTCCCTCGAGGGCAAGACGTTCAAGGCGGGCGGCTCGGGCTCTGAGGCTTCCATCGCCACGCCCTGTGGTCCCACCACAGCGGCTGGCTCCGCCTCCCCTAGCTCCGCCCCCCTGCGTTCGGGACCTGCAGCTTCGGCTTCCACCGTCTGTGGATCTCTATCTGCAGCCCCTGTCCCCCCTATACCTGAATCGGGGGTGACCCTTTCGTCCTCCGATTGCAACTCTTCCTCGTCACTATCTTCACTATCCTCACTTTCACTATCTTCGTCGAGCTCCTTGAACTTTCCCTCATCTGACTCCCAACCCCACAAAAATGTCTCACAATTTTCCAGGATGTCCCCTTCCCTGATGCAAGCTGCTTTGCCTGCCTGTGTGCCCTGTGGCCTTACCTGGGGCTCTGTGGAGGAGTGAGCCTTCACCTTATGGATGAAAATCTCCCCTTCCTCCCCTACTGCTGCTAGGATCTTTTCCAGCAAGGGCTTCACCGTTAAAGGTCGCCCGTCCGCGGAGGTGTATCCGCGGCGGGACCAAATGGCCAGGTATTCCGTACACGAATTGCATGTGAACATATTGTCCGAGCAAATCGTGTATGGAATTGGGAAAATTTCTGGGTGGGTAACGACGTACACCACTGCAGACAGCTCAGCCTGCTGCGCGCTCATGGTGCTGGGGAGCTTAATCGCCAGGGCAAGGTTTGCCGCAGGGTCATAAACTCCACACCCTGTGAGTCGTTCGCCAGCGGACACTGTGCTGGAACCATCAACATAAATCTCGCGCCCAGTGGGATGTATCCCGGCCCGCAAACCTATGTTGACTTCCCACACCTCTTCCACCGAACACTGGTGGGCTGTACCGGGGTATACCAAATTGGCCGCAAGCCTGGGCTCGCAAAGACCTTTAACTCTAAGATCCATCTGGGAAAGAAGAAGGGTCCAGCGCGCAATACGCGCGCTGCTTACGGTCCCATCTTTAATCCTCCCATCTAGAAGCATCCTAGTTGGCGTGTGATGGGTGAGGAGAGTGATGGGAGAGAGCCCTGTGAAGATCGCTGATCTTTTCACAGCCCAATGCGTGGCTAAAAGCTGCCTTTCGCAATTGGAGAAACTTCTCTCCACATCCGTTAACACCCTGGACGAATAGACAACCGGCCTCAGCTTGCCGTGGCGCTCTTGGAGCAGCACAGCGCTCAAGCTGTCCCCACCGGCAGCTACCTCCAGGAAAAACTCCTTCCCCCCATCTATGGCCCCTAAAGCTGGCGCGGTCTGCAGATCCCTTTTTAACTTCTCGAAGGCTGCCTGGCAGCCCTCGTCCCAAGACCACTCCACTCCCTTATGGAGGAGTCGGAACAGCGGCGCCGCTGAGGCCGCATAGTCTTCGATAAAATCCCTGCAGTAACCGGTCAGTCCCAAAAAGGACCTCACACCCCTTATGGTGTTGGGAATCGGTAACTCTTGCACCGACTCCCTCCTAGCCTTATCTATGGCTCTTTCCCCAGCGCGAATGGTCAGCCCCAGGAATTTTACTTCCTGCTGACCGATACGTGCTTTCTTAGGGTTCACTTTAAAACCCTTTCTCGCTAGCAGCTCCAATAACTCGGCCAGCAGTGGTCCATGCTCCTCCCTTGAATCCGTAAATAGGAGCAAATCATCCATGTACTGCACTATCTGATTGGGCTGACTAAACTCCTTTAAACTTCCTGTCATACACTGATGGAAAATACTGGGGCTATTGTGGAAACCCTGTGGCAGACAGTTCCATGTGTACTGTTGTAAGGGTTTTTTTTCTCTCAGCCTGTGAGATTCGTGTGGCTCTGTGCAGCCCGGGTGCTAGTGCGGGTTTAGGCCTTGTTGCCTGTTCTGGTCTCCAGCCAGTCTGGGAGCAATATACACACCTGTGAGTGGTTCGACCCACTCGCCCTTACGGTTCTAGACACTGGACTTAGATGCGAGAGCAATAATGGAGATGAAACTCAGGTAGACTCGGTTGAATGGTACGAAATGGAAAAATCTTTATTGCATATTATTTAAGATTACGAAATACATGTCATAAGCACAGATTAATGACAGTACAATCTTACATGCAGTTATGTAACTAATTTCAGGGAAACGAGGAACGAACGACACATCGTAAATGGGGGCACACATTACAATTATCCTTAATACTTAAAACCCTCCCCTATCAATATCTGTCCTAAGCTAGATTCGTAGGATTCGAGACTCATGCTCACCACTCGTGATAACTCGGAGAATTCCGAAAACTCTGATCGGATGTTTTTCACCGCAGCGCCCACGTGTCGATCAGGGGGTCTCCTGGCCCCACTTGTTTACTCGTTTCTGCTCCGGCTAGCAGGCTGGAACGTCTGCTGTCATGAAGATCTGTGTTGTCCTCGGAGTTCCGACTATACTCAAAAAAGAGTCTTCCTGTGCCCTCGCACGGATGCGATAGAATTCGAAGAATAGTCTTCCTGTCAGTTCTGTAGAACTCAAAGAAGTCTTCCTGGCAAGGAAAATGTCTATTCGACCTACAGGCGCGGTCGGAGCTTACTGACCGTGGCGATAAGTATGGTCTTCTTCTCTTTTCATCTCATCTCATCTCATCTCATCTCGGGCCTTCGGTTCCAACACCGTTTACCGACTTATCGGGATGGTGCGCCCGCTTCAAGGCTTCAGAGCCCAGTTCTACACAGGTCTTCGCGACACGACCCGGGGTAGATCCAAGCGGATCATAAAGTTCAACAGTCTTTTGAAAAGAGACACGAGGCAAGCAGGAACAAGACGGCGAGTCAAGAGCAGCCACGAGGATAAACACCAGCAAGATAAGAGTCAACCGAATAAGAGCCAAGAGTCAAGAGAAAGATGGGCGGTTTGGAGCTTGTAATTATAGTGCAAAATCTTCCGTTTCCCGCCCAACCTTAATGTCTTTTTCTTTTGTTAGGGTTTGGCGCTCAAAAGACTTGTATAGGGTGATCTTCGTTTTAATGGGTTTCGGGGTTACTCGTAAATGTCTGAGTACCTGTTAATATTTCTCCCATTGTTTAATCGGTCGGTGTTCTCCCCGGAGGGGTTTTGGGGCTTCCAAGTGTTTTCTGTAACTACCCGCTAACGGCTCTCTCATCGTAGAGTCGTTGGGATTTTACATATTAATGTCTTTGGATGGGTTCTTGATTACTTGGTACAATAGCTTTATTTGTACCTGGGAGACCGATTTCAGTATTTATGTGTATACTGTAAACCCATGATGTCTCGTGTATTATCTTAAATGTGCTGAGTCTTAATCGATCTTGCACAAATGTTTATTGGAACGCCATCTTGTCTGCCTGTCGAAAAGTCTAGAATGTTCTGTCACGAGGTGCGGCGGCCGTTTTACAAGCTGCTTGTGTCCACTTTAAAAACCTGACAGCATTCTGCTGAAATAAAAGCTGTTTGAACGAAACTCTGTGTTCTTCTCCTTATTAATAAAATCGCGATATATTGCGAATTCTACAGTCCCTCCTGTTGATGCGAATAACTCCGCTTATCGTATCAAAAATAATGTGGTGAGTAATATTATCTCGATTTTCTCCGAATCCAGAAAATTTAATCCCATAACTTAAACTATCTAGGGTCTTTGCGTCGTCCTTATTTCCCAAGAAAATTACACTTTATATCACCGTAGGCATCATTTCCCTTTAAACTTACACCACTTGTTTTCCTTCCCGGCGTAACCAGGCCGAAGCCTCTCGTATCACCTGTATATTCATCCTTTTATTTAGGGAAAGGAAAAGCAAAACCAAAACCAAACAATCATTTTTAACTACAACACCATCACCAAAATAATCAACACCAACTCTTAACACATGTCGAGTTCCAAACGTATTTACAGTCTTTGAAAATCATGATCGAGTACAAACTTCCGCGGCGCACGTGGCGAGCGGGAGTGACGCCATTTTCCGATTACACGGTGCTTTCATCGTGCACGCGCACGTAACGTTCTCGCCACTCTCCCGTGTTTTCATGCTTGGTGAGGCGTTTGTCTCTTTTACAATGTACGATCAATAGGTACACTACAATAAACACTTGACATACAACTAAAATGTGGGAGGCTATTCTGATCCATGAAGGCACTTCAATATTGGTGAACAGATTCCACCACGGTGGAATTACTATATCCAGAATGTCTGTCCCTATCTCGACAGTTTTCTGCTCTAGTGTGTAAAAATGTTTTTGTGACACCGCGACGGCTTTTAAAAGCTTGGTGAGGTGTTCAGGGAGAGGGGGAATGAGGTATCCGAAATGCGCGACGAATCGCTGCAAGTCGGTGAAATTCTCTTTTACTGTTAGATGAACAGTGGATGGTTCAGGGATTGGGACAATTCGCTGTTGTGCTACTTGAACTTCCGCCCTGGGTTTGAAACAGAAACTGCTGTCACTCACCGGACACCGGCTACGGTTTCCATGCTGGTAGTGTTGCGCTGCAGTGGTAATACAATATGTTCCACCCCCGATGTATGCTACCTGCGGAGGCACATGATCTTGTGCCATTGCCTCCATGGTGCAATTCATGGACTTGGCGCCAGCCGTTCTGAACCCGCACTGTGGTGTTAAAAAGGCATTCAAGTGCTGGGGACACAGTATTATGTGTGCTCCCCTGCCACGACAACCAGAGAGATCTGTACCTGTCATCGTTTGCTCCCAGCGGATGACGTAAGGTGGAACCGCTGCATAGTGAATGTGGGCTCCCCCCTGAATGACACCAATGTTCTCTACCCGATACACCGGGGCGGGCTTTGCTGTGTCGCCCAAAACCGGCATACGTAAAATTATACCCATAATGGTATGGTATGATCGTCCGCAGTCCACGGGGACTGGGTATGCTTCTGAAGCTAGCCTGAGCTGGCACGGGCTTAATGTGTTCTGAAAAGGGTGGAGCGCCTGCAGGTGTTTGTTACTTATCCAGGACGGGACCAAACCTTGTTTTAAACCCTCCAAATTACTGCGGCCCTCGCCCAGTCACCACGCCCCGTAAAGCACGCACACCTCATTCTGCGCAGCTTGATCGGATGCATTCCGATCTTCCCTAATCAGGGCATTTACCGTCTTCGCATGTTTCTCTAACTCTGCTATAATTTCCTTTAAATGGAGGGTCATGGCTTGGTCCTCGTGTAAACCCGACCCAACCACTTTATTTTCATCTGTTAGAATGTCTTTTAATTGTGTCTTTAAACCATTAATCTGGGTCTGCAGCTCCACACTGTCTAGAGCGTTGACCACAGATGTACCCGTGTTAAAAGCAGTGAACGCGTCGTTCACTACACCCCTTCTTTGTCTCCCCACTTGATCAAAAACTTCATGTGGTGCAGTGTACAAACTTGTTTTATCAATTTCCGCGAAATCGAATTCGTAAAATTGTCTGAACATCTTGGTCAACAGGACCTGATATAACTGTTCCGTCTTTTTGGGGCACCACTCTGGTAACCGCACCTCAGTGAGATTTAAAATAACCGAGGCCACCGCGTAATGTACCCCCTGAAATAGTATCTGGTCTGTGGGGACCAGTACCAAACCATTCCCGGGTCCCTTACTGGTTTTAGGGCACCCTTCCTCTTCAGCTAGAACCACCGGAATCGTGGGCGGGGCTTTGCGTGGGCGCGTAATGAGCTCAGTGGCATTTACCGGGATCGAAGAGTATGGGGCTCCGCACCCCCTGGTGCTCGCATCCCACCTCATCCCCTGTCCGTTATCCTGCCATTGGTTAATGAAAAATATGGAGATGCCTTTGGGGCAAGCGTACTTTGACCCCCACATGCATACATAAATTCCCTCATCCGGTTCCCACCATTTGTCCCAACAGACTCTCACTTGTCCGTTTGTCCCCGTAATTGTCCGATGGGTATTATTACCCAGTCGTTCCCACTCGACCGAAGAGTTCCTTCTGTTTTTGCTCAGCTTTCGCAGCCACCACCATCGGCTCAATGGGACATTCCCATTACAAGTCAAACAAATCCGTTTGCCGACGGTGACGCTGATCCTAGGTGCGATGATCCTTACTTTGGGGCACATTAAAGAAGTCTCTTGGTAGGCAAACCCCGATGTGCTAGAATACTCCGTTGAGTTCGTTCCCAGCCATCCTGGCCACCTTCCCTTGTGGAAATAGATGGTGGTCTCCTCAGCCTCCCGTCTTCCGGTCCCATCCACCGCGATGGGGGCCGTGTCCCCGGAGCATCCAAACACCACGACATCCTTGGTGCGGCCTCGATAGGCCAATCCACATCCGATTGCCGCGAGCAATACTAGAATTCGTTCCATCCTTCCTTGGTTCCTGTAATCAGATAGAATGAGGTAGCCAGCCTCGCAAGAGTCTCTGGCTTTTGTGAAGGGTGAGCGGGTCCCCTGACCTCGCCTCACGTAAACTTCAATGTTCACTAAATAAACTTTACTAGACCTATCTAAAACTCCCCTCATTTTACCATTTTCTGTTAACATTAAACTACAAACTTAACCTTATTTAAAACTATAAACTTATAACTTTAAACTTATAAACTTAGAAACTTATCCTAAACTTAAATTTATTACTGTACAGCGCCGCCCGTTCTCAGGGCGGCCCCTTTAAATTCTGAGAAGGCTGCTGCGAGCTCTTCCCGACGGTGGGAGGGCACTGACCCCTTCCTTTGATCTGCCACAGCCTGTTGCTGCACTGACCTCTTCCTTTGATCTGCCGCAGCCTGTTGCTGCTGCGATGGGACTGGGCCCTTCCGGGGCTGCTTTAACCTTAAGCCTGCGCCTTGGGGCAGTCTGTGGACATGACCACATCTTCCTGGGCTGGGGTGCTCGACTGGACCTACGAGGAGTTGTCGGGGGCAGGAATCCCAGGACCGACGGACCGGGTTCCGAGACTTCCACCGGGACGACCTGTGGTCCCACCACAGTCGCTGGCTCCGCCTCCCCTGACTCCGCCTCCCTGACCTCGGGACTTGCAGCTTGTGGCACCGCCCTTCTCGGCCCAGCAGGCGGCCCTTCCCTCGCAATCCCTACCTCCCCCGAGGGCAGGACGTTCAAGGCGGGCGGCTCGGGCTCTGAGGTTTCCGCCGTCACGCCCTGTGGTCTCACAGCGGCTGGCTCCGCCTCCCCTAGCTCCTCCCTCCTGTGTTCGGGACCTGCAGCCTCGGTGTCCACCCTGTGTGGATCTCTATCTGCAGCCCCTGTCCTCCCTATACCTGAATCGGGGGCGACCCTTGCGTTCCCCGATTCCCACTCGTCCTCATCACTATCCTCATCTGACTCGAGTTCCGGGAACTCTCCCTCATCTGACTCCCAACCCCACAAAAATGTTTCACAATTTTCCAGGATGTCTCCTCCCCTGATGCAAGCTGCTTTGCCTGCCTGTGTGCCTTGTGGTCCTACCTGGGGCTGCGAGTCCCCACTCGCAGGTTTTGCCCCTGTGGTTTTCCCTTGTGCACCTGGCTTGTACAGTTTGCACTGGTTTACATGGAACCACTTAGTGCGCCGAGGTACCTTTACGCGTAAACCATGGGACTCGCCCTTTCTACAATGTTGTAGGGTCCCATATACAGTGGTTCCAGACTCCCTACTCTGGCGTAGTTTCTGACCATGACCTGGTCTCCTACTTCCCACTCCCGCGTTTTGCGGGGTTCCAGCAACAGGCGATTGCCCTGATGCTGCCTTCCCATGTTCCCAGCCGCCTGCTCATAAACCTGCTTCAGGCGCTCCAAGAGGGTCTGGGCGAACTTGTCCCTGCTTATCTCTTGGAGCTGACCCTCAGTGAGGACCGGCGCTAGCACATGGGTGGGGGTTCGCATGAGCCTCCCAGTCATCATCTCGTGCGGGGAGTACCCCGTACTTTTTGACTGACTGGCCCGGACCCCCATGAGGACTAAAGGCAGAACTTCCGCCCATTTTTGGGGCGAGTTCCTAGTCTCTTTCCTCAATTTCTCCTTCAGGGTCCGGTTCATGCGTTCAACAATCCCGGATGACTGGGGATTGTGTGCTACGTGCCACTTCCCTTCAATGCCCAAAAGCATGAGGGTGTTCTGCATCACCTGGCCGGTGAAATGAATCCCTTGGTCTGACTCCACAAAACGGAGAAGTCCCCACCGCGAGAACACTTCCCTGACCAAGATTTTTGCAGTACCCAGTGCCGTAGCTGTTCGACAGGGGAAGGCTTCCACCCATTTGGAAAACACATCCACCAAGACGAGGCAGTATTTATAACCTCCCTGGGTGGTGGGCAGGGGCCCTATATAGTCGATCTGTATCGACTGGCATGGTCCCTCTACCCTTCTTACGTGCCCCATGGGCACTTTCCTTTTCTGGGGGTCTGGGTTGTTTGCAGCGCACACAAGACACTTTGCACAGAACTCTCGGACCTGTTCCCTGAGCCCTGGCCACCATCCCGCTTGCTCTACCCGTTGCCAGGTAACCTCGGGCCCGGGGTGCCCTGCCCCTGGTCCCTCGTGAGCCAACTGGAGGAATTCCCTCCTGTGCTGCTGCGGCACAACCCACTGCTCCTCGCGGAACAGCATGCCTTCCTTAACGGAGAGGGTTGCCGTACTGTACGGACCCTCTACCTGCTTCCCCTCAGCAATGGTTTTTAGGACTGCTTTTAGGGCGGGATCCTGGGTTTGGACGGTCTTAAGGTCTAGGGGCAATGCTACCCTGGAGTTCCCGGGATTCCCGTCCCTGCCTTGGATCGCTGCCATGGGTCTGGTCCCATAGGGGTCCCAGAAAATGCCTTTGCGGGCACCTTCCCTGGCTAGTGCATCCGCCTGCTGGTTGCCCTCCCCACGGGGCTCTGTGGAGGTGTGAGCCTTCACCTTATGGATGAAAATCTCCCCTTCCTCCCCTATTGCTGCTAGGATCTTTTCCAGCAAGGGCTTCACCGTTAAAGGTCGCCCGTCCGCGGAGGTGTATCCACGGCGGGACCAAATGGCCAGGTATTCCGTACACGAATTACATGTGAACATACTGTCCGAGCAAATCGTGTATGGGGTTGGGAAAATGTCTGGGTGGGTAACAACGTACACCACTGCAGACAGCTCAGCCTGCTGCGCGCTCATGGTGCTTGGGAGCTTGATCGCCAGGGCAAGGTTTGTCGCAGGGTCATAAACTCCACACCCTGTGAGTCGTTCGCCAGCAGATACTGTGCTAGAACCATCAACATAAATCTCGCGCCCAGTGGGATGTATCCCGGCCCGCAAACCTCTGTTGACGTCCCACACCCCTTCCACCGAACATCGGTGGGCTGTACCGGGGTATACCAAATTGGCCGCAAGCCTGGGCTCGCAAAGACCTTTTACTCTAAGATCCATCTGGGAAAGAAGAAGGGTCCAGCGCGCAATGCGCACGCTGCTTACGGTCCCATCTTTAATCCTTCCGTCTAAAAGCATCTTAGTTGGTGTGTGATGGGTGAGGAGAGTGATGGGAGAGAGCCCTGTGAAGATCGCTGATCTTTTCACAGCCCAATGCGTGGCTAAAAGCTGCCTTTCGCAATTGGAGAAACTTCTCTCCACATCCGTTAACACCCTGGACGAATAGACAACCGGCCTCAGCTTGCCGTGACGCGCTTGGAGCAGCACAGCGCTCAAGCTGTCCCCGCTGGCAGCTACCTCCAGGAAAAACTCCTTCCCCCCATCTATGGCCCCTAAGGCTGGCGCGGTCTGCAGATCCCTTTTTAACTTTTCGAAGGCTGCTTGGCAGCCCTCGTCCCAAGACCACTCCACTCCCTTATGGAGGAGTCGGAGGAGCTGCGCCGCTGTGGCCGCATAGTCTTCGATAAAATCTCTGCAGTAACCGGTCAGTCCCAAGAAGGACCTCACACCCCTTATGGTGTTGGGAATCGGTAACTCTTGCACCGACTCCCTCCTAGCCTTATCTATGGCTCTTTCCCCAGCGCGAATGGTCAGCCCCAGGAATTTTACTTCCTGCTGACCGATACGTGCTTTCTTAGGGTTTACTTTGAAACCCTTTCTCGCTAGCAGCTCCAATAACTCGGCCAGCAGTGGTCCATGCTCCTCCCTTGAGTCCGTAAATAGGAGCAAATCATCCACGTACTGCACTATCTGATTGGGCTGACTAAACTCCTTTAAACTTCCTGCCATACACTGATGGAAAATACTGGGGCTGTTGTGGAAACCCTGTGGCAGACAGTTCCATGTGTACTGTTGTCCTTTGAAAGTAAAGGCAAACTTGTACTGGTCCTCTCGCCGCAGCGGGATGGACCAAAAACCGTTCGAGATATCCAGCACCGTGAACGTGGTCGCGGACGCTGGGATACTCCCTATTAGGTCAGCAACTGCTGCAACCGTGGGCGCGCAGGCAGGAATGTTACTGTTAAGGACTCTGTAGTCCACCGTGGCCCTCCACGAATTATCCGGCTTCCTAACCGGCCATAATGGGGAGTTCACGTGTGTGGCTATCGGCCTCAACACGCCCTGCTGCACCAAGGAGGACATTGCTGTCTCCATATCGGGTTCTGCTTCTTTGGGGAAGTTATACTGCTTTTGGGGCCGGGTCATGGGGTCCCCATCTACGCTGACCTCAAACCCGGTAACCCTCCCACAATCGTGCTTGTGGGTTGCAAACGCGTGCATATTATCTGACACGTACGTTTGCATGTCCGTTGGGACATCTGCGACCATAAGCCCGAGGTCGTAGCCTCCGGATGGCTGCATGGTACACAGGACCCCTGTTTCTTCCTCCCCCGGAATTACCACTACCTCGCCTTTTTCATCTTAGCCCCCCAGAGACAATGATTTCTGAGGTCCACGAGGATCCCGTGTCCTGATAGGAGATCGGACCCGAGGATACCTCTTCCACCCCCCTCCTGCCATTCCATCAATATGCACTTCCACTTGATGTGGAGTGCTCCCAAACGAATGGATAGCGGAAGGGAGAACGCGCCAGCCTGTTCTTTTCCCGTGAACCCCGCTAATGTGAATGGGACCTTGGTAGATAGCGGTGAGTCAAAAGGGCTATCTGTATGAATCATGGTGCAAGAAGCTCCCGTGTCCAACAAATAACTACCCTTCTGTTTCTCTACCTCCATCTCCACCAAGGGTCGCTTCCACGCATCATAGCTGAGCGGACACAGGTAGACGGGCTGCGCGGGCTCTAGTCATTGGGTATGGTTAGACGGGCCTGCGGCACCTACGGGGCCGGTAGCAACCGCCACTTTTCCATGTGCACTCATAAAGTTGCGCATGGCTCCCAACACTGTTTCGAGGTCGTCGGGAGGGGTGGGTGCACTAGCTTCCCTAACAGAGACAGGCATCTGGGCTCGGGCTGCGGGATTTTTATCCCTGGAATCCTTCCAAGGGTTCCTGCAGTTCTTGCGCCAGTGCCCTGTCCTCCCACACCCGTAACAAGCATTACTTGCCTGCGGGGCGCGGTTACCCTCCTGATGCCACTCCTTTTGAGCTGGGGCTGCGGGTCGTACCTGATGTACTTTTCCTTTAAGGGGACGTGTTCCCATACCCCTTATATTGCGGTATCCTACCGTGAGTCGATTTAAGACCGACTCTTCCGTAATGTTGGGGTCATTGGGATCAAACCACGCTTTTGCCTGCACTCTGACGGCTGGCAAACTGTTGGCTACTATACACCTGAGCCAATGAGTTAAACCGACGCCGTCCACAGCGTCGCGCTCTGGCGCACCTGGACAGCTGCGCTGATATACTGGCCACAGCCTGTCGGCAAAAACCTTCGGGGGTTCTCCCTCCATCTGCACTGTCTGGCCCACTCTAACAAACGGACCTTCATCGTCCGTCCCCAACACTTCTAGGACCTCATTTTTTAATGCCTCATAGGTCTTGGTTCCCCTCTTGCTCTCGTCCGAGAGACACTGAAGGATTGCAC
Source organism: Squalus acanthias (assembly GCA_030390025.1). Classification (NCBI taxonomy): domain Eukaryota; kingdom Metazoa; phylum Chordata; class Chondrichthyes; order Squaliformes; family Squalidae; genus Squalus; species Squalus acanthias. The sequence continues at coordinate 32,517 of JASTWF010000635.1, read as the reverse complement.
TGCCTAACGAAAATAACAGCATTTTTGTTGTTTCCCCATCGTCGCAGCCGTTGATGGCTGCGGTTTGCTCAACTTCTCTGAAATGTACGGAAGGGTCGTCTGACTCGGTCAGCTTCCGTACGTGATTTATCATAACTCTCAGCTGGTGTGAGCTGTGAGGCAACACAAGCTGGTTGAGGAGATCCCCTGGTTCCTCCCCACCGTTTCTGTTTGGGCCCCTTTTTATACCCGTAACTGGACACAACGGTCGCTTTTCCACTTCTCCCTCAGTGGGCTCTTTCGTTTCTTCTACTACTTCCTCCCTTACCCAGGTTTCCGAATAGCTGGGTGGCGCGGAGGGCGTAGTGGCTAATACTTCCTTTGCTTTACTTGGTGGGAATTTCTGAAACTCCTCATCTACTAGTGGCTGGTGTGCTGACGGACTGATAAGGCACACCATGCCGTGCGCTTTGTTCACGGCCCTTTTAAGGTGCTCTATCTCCTTTTGGCAGACGCTATGATCGGCCCCCTGAAATTTATCCTCAAGGGCCATCTTATATGACGCCCTAACCCCCGTTAAGCTCTCTTCCTGGGCTCTTATTTGGGCAGCTTGGCGGGCACATCGTTCCTTTAGTCTGCCCTCACTTAACTTTGCCTCAGTGACCTGACACTCGAGGTAATCTATTTTTGCTTTATGGTGACTGGTGATTTCCTGGCGTTCTCGGTGCAGCGCACTTAAATTCCTAATGAGCAACTCCCCTCCAGAGACTTTCTCATCCATTTCCTCCTCTAAATGCCTGATCCGAGCAGTTTGCGCTGAAATGACCTGGTTTGAAATCTGGACCTGTCTTTTAATGTTCCTTACTATCTGTCCACCTCTCGGCTGCCTCTAGTGGACACTTATCCGCTAACAGGTCACTTATCCATTTCTTAGTTAGATTTACCTTTCCGAACACATAATCTGCTATCTTTTCCTGCATAACATTTCGTACATTCACACCAAAGTCTAACACACTACCCTCTCGCTGCCAGTGTCCTGCCGCGGTCGCCATTTTCTGTAAGGGTTTTTTTTCTCTCAGCCTGTGAGATTCGTGTGGCTCTGTGCAGCCCGGGTGCTAGTGCGGGTTTAGGCCTTGTTGCCTGTTCTGGTCTCCAGCCAGTCTGGGAGCACTATACACACCTGTGAGTGGTTCAACCCACTCGCCCTTACGGTTCTAGACACTGGACTTAGATGCGAGAGCAATAATGGAGATGAAACTCAGGTAGACTCGGTTGAATGGTACGAAATGGAAAAATCTTTATTGCATATTATTTAAGATTACGAAATACATGTCATAAGCACAGATTAATGACAGTACAATCTTACACGCAGTTATGTAACTAATTTCAGGGAAACAAGGAACGAACGACACATCGTAAATGGGGGCACACATTACAATTATCCTTAATACTTAAAACCCTCCCCTATCAATATCTGTCCTAAGCTAGATTTGTAGGATTCGAGACTCATGCTCACCACTCGTGATAACTCGGAGAATTCCGAAAACTCTGATCGGATGTTTTTCACCGCAACGCCCACGTGTCGATCAGGGGGTCTCCTGGCCCCACTTGTTTACTCGTTTCTGCTCCGGCTAGCAGGCTGGAACGTCTGCTGTCATGAAGATCTGTGTTGTCCACGGAGTTCCGACTATACTCAAAAAAGAGTCTTCCTGTGCCCTCGCACGGATGCGATAGAATTCGAAGAATAGTCTTCCTGTCAGTTCTGTAGAACTCAAAGAAGTCTTCCTGGCAAGGAAAATGTCTATTCGACCTACAGGCGCGGTCGGAGCTTACTGACCGTGGCGATAAGTATGGTCTTCTTCTCTTTTCATCTCATCTCATCTCATCTCATCTCGGGCCTTCGGTTCCAACACCGTTTACCGACTTATCGGGATGGTGCGCCCGCTTCAAGGCTTCAGAGCCCAGTTCTACACAGGTCTTCGCGACACGACCCGGGGTAGATCCAAGCGGATCATAAAGTTCAACAGTCTTTTGAAAAGAGACACGAGGCAAGCAGGAACAAGACGGCGAGTCAAGAGCAGCCACGAGGATAAACACCAGCAAGATAAGAGTCAACCGAATAAGAGCCAAGAGTCAAGAGAAAGATGGGCGGTTTGGAGCTTGTAATTATAGTGCAAAATCTTCCGTTTCCCGCCCAACCTTAATGTCTTTTTCTTTTGTTAGGGTTTAGCGCTCAAAAGTCTTGTATAGGGTGATCTTCGTTTTAATGGGTTTCGGGGCTACTCGTAAATGTCTGAGTACCTGTTAATATTTCTCCCATTGTTTAATCGGTCGGTGTTCTCCCCGGAGGGGTTTTGGGGCTTCCAAGTGTTTTCTGTAACTACCCGCTAACGGCTCTCTCATCGTAGAGTCGTTGGGATTTTACATATTAATGTCTTTGGATGGGTTCTTGATTACTTGGTACAATAGCTTTATTCGTACCTGGGAGACCGATTTCAGTATTTATGTGTATACTGTAAACCCATGACGTCTCGTGTATTATCTTCAATGTGCTGAGTCTTAATCGATCTTGCACAAATGTTTATTGGAACGCCATCTTGTCTGCCTGTCGAAAAGTCTAGAATGTTCTGTCACGAGGTGCGGCGGCCGTTTTACAAGCTGCTTGTGTCCACTTTAAAAACCTGACAGCATTCTGCTGAAATAAAAGCTGTTTGAACGAAACTCTGTGTTCTTCTCCTTATTAATAAAATCGCGATATATTGCGAATTCTACACTGTTGTCCTTTGAAAGTAAAGGCAAACTTGTACTGGTCCTCTCGCCGCAGCGGGATGGACCAAAAACCGTTCGAGATATCCAGCACCGTGAACGTGGTCGCGGACGCTGGGATACTCCCTATTAGGTCAGCGACTGCTGCTACCGTGGGCGCGCAGGCGGGAATGTTACTGTTAAGGACTCTGTAGTCCACCGTGGCCCTCCATGAATTATCCGGCTTCCTAACCGGCCATAATGGGGAGTTCACGTGTGTGGCTATCGGCCTCAACACGCCCTGCTGCACCAAGGAGGACATTGCGGTCTCCATATCGGGTTCTGCGTCTTTGGGGAAGTTATACTGCTTTTGGGGCCGGGTCATGGGGTCCCCATCTACGCTGACCTCAAACCCGGTAACCCTCCCACAATCGTGCTTGTGGGTTGCAAACGCGTGCATATTATTTGACACGTACGTTTGCATGTCCGTTGGGACATCCGCGACCATAAGCCCGAGGTCGTAGCCTCCGGATGGCTTCATGGTACACAGGGTCCCTGTTCCTTCCTCCCCCGGAATTAGCACTACCTCGCCGTCTCCACCCTTAGCCCCCCAGAGACAGTGATTCCTGAGGTCCACGAGGATCCCGTGCCCCGATAGGAGATCGGACCCGAGGATACCTCTCCCACCCCCCTCATGCCATTTCATCAGTATGCACTTCCACTTGGTGTGGAGTGCTCCTAAACGAATGGATAGCGGAAGGGAGAACGCGCCAGCCTGTTCTTTTCCCGTGAACCCCGCTAATGTGAATGGGACCTTGGTAGATAGCGGTGAGTCAAAAGGGCTATCTGTATGAATCACGGTGCAAGAAGCTCCCGTGTCCAACAAATAACTACCCTTCTGTTGCTCTACCTCCATCTCCACCAGGGGTCGCTTCCACGCATCATAGCTGAGCGGACACAGGTAGACGGGCTGCGCGGGCTCTAGTCATTGGGTACTATTAGACGGGGCTGTGGCACCTGCGGGGCCGGTAGCAACCGTCACCTTTCCATGCGCACTCATGAGGTTACGCATGGCTCCCAACACTGTTTCGATTGCGTCGGGATGGATGGGTGTACTAGCTTCCCTATCAGAGACAGGCGCCTGGGCTCGGGCTGCGGGATTTTTATCCCTGGAATCCTTCCAAGGGTTCCTGCAGTTCTTGCGCCAGTGCCCTGTCTTCCCACACCCGTAACAAGCATTGCTGGCCTGCGGGGCGCGGTTACCCTCCTGATGCCACTCCTTTTGAGCCGGGGCTGCGGGTCGTGCCTCATGCACCTTTCCCTTAAGGGGACGTGCTCCCATACTTCTGGTATTACGGTACCCCACCGTGAGTCGATTTAGGACCGACTCCTCTGTGGTGGCGGGGTCAGTGGGATCAAACCACGCTTTTGCCTGCTCCCTGACGGCTGGCAAACTGTTGGTTACTATACACCTGAGCCAATGAGTTAAACCGATGTCTGCCACATCGGCGCGCTCTGGCTCACCTGGGCAGCTACGCTGGTATACTGGCCACAGCCTGTCGGCGAAAACCTTCGGGGGTTCTCCCTCCATCTGCACTGTCTGTCCCAGTCTAACAAACGGACCTTCATCGTCCGCTCCCAATACTTCTAGGACCTCATTTCTTAGTGCCCCATAGGTCTTAGTTCCCCTCTTGCTCTCGTCTGAGAGACACTGAAGGATTGAACTACCTAATGAGAATAACAGCATCTTTGCTGTTTCCCCATCGTCGCAGCCGTTAATGGCTGCGGTTTGCTCTATTTCCCTAAAATGTCCGGAAGGGTCGTCTGACTCGGCCAGCTTCTGTACGTGACTGATCATAATCCTCAGCTGGTGTGAGCTGTGAGGCAACACAAGCTGGTTGAGGAGATCCCCTTGTTCCCCACCGTCTCTGTTCAGGCCCCTTTTGATACCCGTGACCGGACACAACGGTCCCGGCTTCACTTCTACCTCGGTGGGCTCTTTCGTTACTTCTACCACTTCCTCCCTTACCCAGGCTTCCGAATAGCTGGGTGGCGCGGAGGGCATAGTGGCTAATACTTCCTCTGCTTTGTTCGGTGGGGATTTCTGAAATCCCTCATCCACTAGCGGCTGGTGTGCTGACGGACTGATAAGGCACACCATGCCGTGCGCTTTGTTCACGGCCCTTTTAAGGTGCTCTATCTCATTTTGGCAGACGCTGTGATCGGCCCCCTGAAATTTATCCTCGAGGGCCATCTTATATGCCACCCTAACCCCCGTTAAGCTCTCTTCCTGGGCTTTTATTTGGGCAGCTTGGCGGGCACATCGTTCCTTTAGTCTGCCCTCACTTAACTTTGCCTCAGTGACCTGGCACTCGAGTTAATCTATTTTTGCTTTATGGTGGTTGGTGACTACCTGGCGTTCTTGATGCAACGCATTTAAATTTGTGATGAGCAGCTGCCCCCCCGTGACCTTCTCGTCCATTTCCACCTCTAAACGCCTGATCCGAGCTGCTTGCGCTGTGATGACCTGGTCCGAAATTTGGACTTGTCTTTTATAGCACATCAACCAGATCGCTTTCTCCACTGCCTTTTTATGTTCCTTGCTATCTGTCCACCTCTCGGCTCCCTCTAGTGGACACTTATCCACTAGCAGGTCACTTATCCACTTCTTAGTCAAATTCACTTTTCCGAACACATAATCTGCTGTTCTCTCTTCCATGACATTTCGCCCAATCATACCAAAGTCTAACACATTACCCTCTCGCTGCCAGTGTCCTGCCGCAGTCGCCATTTTCTGTAAGGTTTTTGATCCGTGTGTGGCTCTGTGCTCACCCTGGGTGCTAGTGCGAGGTTAGGCCTTGTTGCCTGTTCTGGTCTCCAGCCAGCCTGGTAACACTAGACCCCTGTGAGTGGTTCGACCCACTCGCCCTTACGGTTCTGACACTGGACTTAGGTGCGAGAGCAATAATGGAGAGAAAACTCAGGTAGACCCGGTTGAATGGTACAAAATGGAAAATCTTTATTGCATATTATTCAAGATTACGAAATACATGTCATAAGCACAGATTAATGACAGTACAATCTTACACGCAGTTATGTAACTGATTTTAGGGAAACGAGGAACGAACGACACATCGTAAATGGGGGCACACATTACAATTATCCTTAAAACTTAAAACCCTCCCCTATCAATACCTGCTCTAAACTAGATTTGTAGGATCGAGACTCATGCTCACCACTCGTGATAAATCGGAGAATTCCGAAAACTCTGCTCGGATGTTTTTACCGCAGCACCTGATCACCCACGTGTTGATCAGGGGTCTCTGTACCCCACTTGTTTACTCGTTTCTGCTCCGGCTAGCAGGCTGGACCGTCTGCTGTCATGAAGATCTGTGTTGTCCTCGGAGTTCCGATACTACTCAAAAAAAGAGTCTTCCTGTGCCCTCGCACTGATGTGATAAAATTCGAAGAATAGTCTTCCGATGCCAGTTGGGTAGCAGTTACCGATTTATCGAGCGCGGTCGGGGCTTACTGACCGTGACGATATGTATTGTCGTCTTCTTCTCTTCTCATCTCATCTCATCTCATCTCATCTCATCTCGGGCCTTCGGTGCCAACACCGTTTACAGACTTCTCGGGATGGTGTGCCCGTTTCAAGGCTTCACAGCCCAGTTCCACACAGATCTTCACGGCAAGCCACGAGGCTGATCCTGGCGGATCAGAAAGTTCAACAGTCTTTCAGCAAGTCAAACAGCAAGAGCTCCAAGAGGCAGAGACACGAGGCAAGCGGCAAGGAGTCAAAAGGATAAGAGAAAGATGGACGGTTGTAGTTTACAGTTATAGTGCTGAAACTCTTCTTTTCCCGCCCAACCTTAATGTCTTTTCTTTTGTTAGGGTTTTGGCGCTCAAATTTCTTGTATAGGGTGATCTCCGTTTTAATGGGTTTCGGGGATACTCGTAACTGTCTGAGTACCTGTTAATACTTTTCCCAATGTGTAACCGGTCGGTATTCTCCCTGGAGGGGTTTTGGGGCTTCCAAATGTTTTCTGTAACTACCCGCAAACGGCTCTCTCATCGTAGAGTCGTGGGGATTTTGCATATTAATGTCTTTGGATGGGTTCTTGATCGCTTGGTACAATAGCCCTTTATTCGCACCTGGGAGACCGATTCCAGTATTTATGTGTATACTGCAAACCCATAATGTCTTGTGTATTATCACAAATGTGCTGAGTCTTGATCGATCTCGCACAAATGTTTATTGGAACGCCATCTTGTCTGCTTATCGAAAAGTCTAGAATGTTCTGCCACGAGGCGTGGCGGCCATTTTACAGGCTGCTTGTGTCCACTTTGAAAACCTGACAGCATTCTGCTGAAATAAAGCTGTTTGAACGAAACTATGTGTTTACTCCTTATTTATAAAATCGCGATTATATTGCGAATTCTACAAACCCGTGCTGTACCTGCCCTGGGAGTGTTTGATGGGACCGTGTAGAGGGAGCTTTACTCTGTATCTAACGCGTGCTGTAGCTGCCCTGGGAGTGTTTGATGGGGCAGTGTCGAGGGAGCTTTACTCTGTATCTAACCTGTGCTGAACCTGCCCTGGGAGTGTTTGATGGCACAATGTAGAGGGAGCTTTACTCTGTATCTAACCCCGTGCTGTACCTGCCCTGGGAGTGTTTGATGGGACAGTGTAGAGGGAACTTTACTCTGTATCTAACCCGTGCTGTACCTGCCCTGGGAGTGTTTGATGGGACAGTGTAGAGGGAGCTTTACTCTGTATCTAACCCGTGCTGCACCTGCCCTGTGAGTGTTCGATGGGTCAGTGTAGAGTGAGCTTTACTCTGTATCTAACCCGTGCTGTAGCTGCTCTTGGCGTGTTTGATGAGACAGTGTAGAGGGAGCTTTACTCTGTATCTAACCCGTGCTGTACCTGCCCTGGGAGTGTTTGATGGGACAGTGTAGAGGGAGCTTCACTCTGTATCTAACCCGTGCTGTACCTGCCCTGGGAGTTTTTGTTGGGACAGTGTAGAGGGATCTTTACTCTGTATCTAACCTGTGCTGTACCTGCCCTGGGAGTGTTTGATGGCACATTGTAGAGGGAGCTTTACTCTGTATCTAACCCCGTGCTGTACCTGCCCTGGGAGTGTTTGATGGGACAGTGTAGAGGGAACTTTACTCTGTATCTAACCCGTGCTGTACCTGCCCTGGGAGTGTTTGATGGGACAGTGTAGAGGGAGCTTTACTCTGTATCTAACCCGTGCTGCACCTGCCCTGCGAGTGTTCGATGGGACAGTGTAGAGTGAGCTTTACTCTGTTTCTAACCCCGTGCGGTACCAACTCTGGGAGTGTTTGATGGGATAGTGTAGAGGGAGCTTTACTCTGTATCTAAACCGTGCTGTCCATGTCCTGGGAGTGTTTGATGGGACAATTTAGAAGGATCTTTACTCTGTATCTAACCCGTGCTGTACCTGCCCTGGGAGTGTTTGATGGGACAGTGTAGAGGGAACTTTACTCTGTATCTAAACCGTGCGGTACCAACTCTGGGAGTGTTTGATGGGATAGTGTAGAGGGAGCTTTACTCTGTATCTAAACCGTGCTGTCCCTGTCCTGGGAGTGTTTGATGGGAAAATTTAGAAGGATCTTTACTCTGTATCTAACCTGTGCTGCAACTTCCCTGGGAGTGTTTGATGGGGCAGTGTAGAGGGAGCATTACTCTGTATCTAACCCATGCTGTACCTGCCCTTGGAGTGTTTGAAGGTAGAGTGTTGAGGGAGCTTTACTCTGTATCTAACCCGTGCTGCACCTGCCCTGGGAGTGTTTGATGGGGCAGTGTAGAGGGAGCTTTACTCTGTATGTAACTCGTGCTGTACCTGCCCTGGGAGTGTTTGATGGGACAGTGTAGAGGGAGATTTACTCTGCATCTAACCGTGCTGTACCTGCCCTGGGAGTGTTTGATGGGACAGTGTAGAGGGAGCTTTACTCTGTATCTAACCCTGTGCTGTACCTGCCCTGGGAGTTTTTGATGGGACAGTGAAGAGGCAGCTTTACTCTGTATCTAAACCGTGCTGTACCTGTCCTGGGAATGTTTGATGGGAAAATTTAGAAGGATCTTTACTCTGTATCTAACCCATGCTCTCCCTTCCCTGGGAGTGTTTGATGGGACAGTGTAGAGGGAACTTTACTCTGTATCTAACCTGTGCTGAACCTACCCTGGGAGTGTTTGATGGGACAGTGTAGAGGGAAATTTACTCTGTATCTAACCTGTGCTGAACCTACCCTGGGAGTGTTTTATGATGCGGAGATGCCGGTGTTGGACTGGGGTGGACAAAATTGAGAGGTCGCACAACACCAGGTTATAGTCCAACAGTTTTATTTGAAATCACAAGCTTTCGGAACTATCGCTCCTTCCTCAGGTGAAGTAAATTGGATACATGGGACAGTGTTGAGGGAGCTTTACTCTGAATCTAATCCGTGCTGCACCTGCCCTGGGAGTGTTTGTTGGGACAGTGCAGAGGGAGCTTTACTCTGTATCTAACGCCGTGCTGTACCTGCCCTGGGAGTGTTTGATGGGACAGTGTAGAGGGAGCTTTACTCTGTATCTAACCCGTGCTGTACCTGCCCTGGGAGTGTTTGTTGGGACAGTGTAGAGGGAGCTTTACTCTGTATCTAACCCGTGCTGTACCTGCCCTGGGAGTGTTTGATGGGGCAGTGTAGAGGGAGCTTTCCTCTGTATCTAACCAGTGCTGTACCTGCCCTGGGAGTGTTTGATGGGGCAGTGTAGAGGGAGCTTTACTCTGTATGTAACTCGTGCTGTTCCTGCCCTGGGAGTGTTTGATGGGACAGTGTAGAGAGAGCTTTACTCTCTATCAACCCGTGCTGTACCTGCCCTGGGAGTGTTTGATGGGACAGTGTAGAGGGAGCTTTACTCTGTCTCTAAACCGTGCTGTATCTGCCCTGGGAGTGTTTGATGGGACAGTGTAGAGTAAGCTTTACTCTGTATCTAACCCGTGGTGTACCTACCCTGGGAGTGTTTGATTGGACAGTGTAGAGGGAGCTTTACTCGGTATCTAACCTGTCCTGAACCTGCCCTGGGAGTGTTTGATGGGGCAGTGTAGAGGGAGCTTTCCTCTGTATCTAACCGGTGCTGTACCTGCCCTGGGAGTGTTTGATGGGGCAGTGTAGAGGGAGCTTTACTCTGTATGTAACTCGTGCTGTTCCTGCCCTGGGAGTGTTTGATGGGACAGTGTAGAGAGAGCTTTACTCTCTATCAATCCGTGCTGTACCTGCCCTGGGAGTGTTTGATGGGACAGTGTAGAGGGAGCTTTACTCTGTCTCTAAACCGTGCTGTATCTGCCCTGGGAGTGTTTGATGGGACAGTGTAGAGTAAGCTTTACTCTGTATCTAACCCGTGGTGTACCTACCCTGGGAGTGTTTGATTGGACAGTGTAGAGGGAGCTTTACTTGGTATCTAACCTGTCCTGAACCTGCCCTGGGAGTGTTTGATGGGACAGTGTAGAGGGAGCTTTTCTCTGTATCTAACCCGTGAAGTACCTTCCCTGGGAGTGTTTGATGGGACAGTGTAGAGGGAGCTTTACTCTGTATCTAACCCCGTGCTGTACCTGCCCTGGGAGTGTTTGATGGGATAGTGTAGAGGGAGCTTTACTCTGTATCTAACCCTTGCTCGACCTGCCCTGGGAGTGTTTGATGGGACAGTGTAGAGGGAGCTTTACTCTGCATCTAAACGGTGCTGTACCTGCCCTGGGAGTGTTTGATGGGACCGTGTAGAGGGAGCTTTACTCTGTATCTAACCCGTGCTGTACCTGCCCTGGGAGTGTTTGTTGGGACAGTGTAGAGGGAGCTTTACTCTGTATCTAACCCGTGCTGTACCTGCCCTGGGAGTGTTTGATGGGGCAGTGTAGAGGGAGCTTTACTCTGTATGTAACTCGTGCTGTTCCTGCCCTGGGAGTGTTTGATGGGACAGTGTAGAGAGAGCTTTACTCTCTATCAACCCGTGCTGTACCTGCCCTGGGAGTGTTTGATGGGACAGTGTAGAGGGAGCTTTACTCTGTCTCTAAACCGTGCTGTATCTGCCCTGGGAGTGTTTGATGGGAAGGTGCAGAGGGAGCTTTACTCTGTATCTAACCCGTGCTGTACCTGCCCTGGGAGTATTTGATGGGACAGTGTAGAGTAAGCTTTACTCTGTATCTAACCCGTGGTGTACCTACCCTGGGAGTGTTTGATTGGACAGTGTAGAGGGAGCTTTACTCGGTATCTAACCTGTCCTGAACCTGCCCTGGGAGTGTTTGATGGGACAGTGTCGAGGGAGCTTTACTCGGTATCTAACCTGTCCTGAACCTGCCCTGGGAGTGTTTGATGGGACAGTTTCGAGGGAGCTTTACTCTGTATCTAACCCGTGCTGTACCAGCCCTGGGAGTGTTTGATGGGACAGTGTAGAGGGAGCTTTTCTCTGTATCTAACCCGTGCAGTACCTTCCCTGGGAGTGTTTGATGGGACAGTGTAGAGGGAGCTTTACTCTGTATCTAACCCCGTGCTGTACCTGCCCTGGGAGTGTTTGATGGGATAGTGTAGAGGGAGCTTTACTCTGTATCTAACCCGTGCTCTACCTGCCCTGGGAGTGTTTGATGGGACAGTGTCGAGGGAGCTTTACTCTGTATCTAACCCGTGCTGTACCTGCCCTGGGAGTGTTTGATGGGACCGTGTAGAGGGAGCTTTACTCTGTATCTAACCCGTGCTGTACCTGCCCTGGGAGTGTTTGATGGGACAGTGTCGAGGGATCTATACTCTGTATCTAACCCGTGCTGTAGCTGCCCTGGGAGTGTTTGATGGGGCAGTGTAGAGGGAGCTTTACTCTGTATCTAACCTGTGCTGAACCTGCCCTGGGAGTGTTAGATGGGGACAGTGTAGAGGGAGCTTTACTCTGTATCTAACCTGTGCTGAACCTGCCCTGGGAGTGTTTGATGCGACAGTGTAGAGGGAGCTTTACTCTGTATCTAACCCGTGCTGTACCTGCCCTGGGAGTGTTTGATGGGACAGTGTCGAGGGATCTATACTCTGTATCTAACCCGTGCTGTAGCTGCCCTGGGAGTGTTTGATGGGGCAGTGTAGAGGGAGCTTTACTCTGTATCTAACCTGTGCTGAACCTGCCCTGGGAGTGTTTGATGCGACAGTGTAGAGGGAGCTTTACTCTGTATCTAATCCGTGCTCTACTTACCGTGGGAGTGTTTGATGGGACAGTGTAGATGGAGCTTTACTCTGTACCTAACCCGTGCTGTACCTGCCCTGGGAGTGTTTGATGGGACAGTGTAGATGGACATTTACTCTTTATCTAACCCGTGCTGTACCTGCCCTGGGAGTGTTTGATGGGACCGTGTAGAGGGAGCTTTACTCTGTATCTAACCCGTGCTGTAGCTGCTCTTGGCGTGTTTGATGAGACAGTGTAGAGGGAGCTTTACTCTGTATCTAACCCGTGCTGTACCTGCCCTGGGAGTGTTTAATGGGACAGTGTAGAGGGAGCTTCACTCTGTATCTAACCCGTGCTGTACCTGCCCTGGGAGTTTTTGTTGGGACACTGTAGAGGGATCTTTACTCTGTATCTAACCTGTGCTGTACCTGCCCTGGGAGTGTTTGATGGGACAATGTAGAGGGAGCTTTACTCTGTATCTAACCCGTGCTGTACCTGCCCTGGGAGTGTTTGATGGGATAGTGTAGAGGGAGCTTTACTCTGTATCTAACCCGTGCTCTACCTGCCCTGGGAGTGTTTGATGGGACAGTGTAGAGGGAGCTTTACTCTGTATCTAACCCGTGCTGTTCCTGCCCTGGGAGTGTTTGATGGGACCGTGTAGAGGGAGCTTTACTCTGTATCTAACCCGTGCTGTACCTGCCCTGGGAATGTTTGATGGGACAGTGTCGAGGGATCTATACTCTGTATCTAACCCGTGCTGTAGCTGCCCTGGGAGTGTTTGATGGGGCAGTGTAGAGGGAGCTTTACTCTGTATCTAACCTGTGCTGAACCTGCCCTGGGAGTGTTTGATGGGGACAGTGTAGATGGAGCTTTACTCTGTATCTAACCTGTGCTGAACCTGCCCTGGGAGTGTTTGATGCGACAGTGCAGAGGGAGCTTTACTCTGTATCTAACCCGTGCTGTACCTGCCCTGGGAGTGTTTGATGGGACAGTGTCGAGGGACCTATACTCTGTATCTAACCCGTGCTGTAGCTGCTCTTGGCGTGTTTGATGAGACAGTGTAGAGGGAGCTTTACTCTGTATCTAACCCGTGCTGTACCTGCCCTGGGAGTGTTTGATGGGACAGTGTAGAGGGAGCTTCACTCTGTATCTAACCCGTGCTGTACCTGCCCTGGGAGTTTTTGTTGGGACACTGTAGAGGGATCTTTACTCTGTATCTAACCTGTGCTGTGCCTGCCCTGGGAGTGTTTGATCGGACAATGTAGAGGGAGCTTTACTCTGTATCTAACCCCGTGCTGTACCTGCCCTGGGAGTTTTTGATGGGACAGTGTAGAGGGAGCTTTACTCTGTATCTAACCCGTGCTGTACCTGCCCTGGGAGTGTTTGATGGGACAGTGTAGAGGGAGCTTTACTCTGTATCTAACCCGTGCTGCACCTGCCCTGTGAGTGTTCAATGGGACAGTGTAGAGTGAGCTTTACTCTGTTTCTAACCCCGTGCGGTACCAACTCTGGGAGTGTTTGATGGGATAGTGTAGAGGGAGCTTTACTCTGTATCTAAACCGTGCTGTCCCTGTCCTGGGAGTGTTTGATGGGAAAATTTAGAAGGATCTTTACTCTGTATCTAACCCGTGCTGTACCTGCCCTGGGAGTGTTTGATGGGTCAGTGTAGAGGGAACTTTACTCTGTATCTAAACCGTGCGGTACCAACTCTGGGAGTGTTTGATGGGATAGTGTAGAGGGAGCTTTACTCTGTATCTAAACCGTGCTGTCCCTGTCCTGGGAGTGTTTGATGGGAAAATTTAGAAGGATCTTTACTCTGTATCTAACCTGTGCTGTAACTTCCCTGGGAGTGTTTGATGGGGCAGTGTAGAGGGAGCATTACTCTGTATCTAACCCATGCTGTACCTGCCCTTGGAGTGTTTGAAGGTACAGTGTTGAGGGAGCTTTACTCTGTATCTAACCCGTGCTGTACCTGCCCTGGGAGTGTTTGATGGGGCAGTGTAGAGGGAGCTTTACTCTGTATGTAACTCGTGCTGTACCTGCCCTGGGAGTGTTTGATGGGACAGTTTAGAGGGAGATTTACTCTGCATCTAACCGTGCTGTACCTGCCCTGGGAGTGTTTGATGGGACAGTGTAGAGGGAGCTTTACTCTGTATCTAACCCTGTGCTGTACCTGCCCTGGTAGTTTTTGATGGGACAGTGAAGAGGCAGCTTTAATCTGTATCTAAACCGTGCTGTACCTGTCCTGGGAATGTTTGATGGGAAAATTTAGAAGGATCTTTACTCTGTATCTAACCCGTGCTCTCCCTTCCCTGGGAGTGTTTGATGGGACAGTGTAGAGGGAACTTTACTCTGTATCTAACCTGTGCTGAACCTACCCTGGGAGTGTTTGATGGTCATGATGCGGAGATGCCGGTGTTGGACTGGGGTGGACAAAATTGAGAGGTCGCACAACACCAGGTTATAGTCCAACAGTTTTATTTGAAATCACAAGCTTTCGGAGCTATCGATTGCTCCTTCCTCAGGTGAAGTAAATTAGATACAGAATCGCCAGAGCATATATAGATAGAAAACAAAGCATGTGTACTTTACAATTGCAGACCAATAAATTAAATCATCCTGACTATCTGCCGAGGTGTGATAAAGTTAATTAAGTCAGCCAGGAAGGTACCACATCAAAAGACATAGCAAGATACAACTGAGACAATGAGGTGTAGTCGCAGGGGTTCTAACGTGTCAAAAGCTGCCGTCTGTATGTAAAACGAAAAGCTTTAAAAAAAATTACTTTTTTACTGGGAAAATTTTTACTTTTTTACTGGGAATCACATCTGTGAACAAGCTAACGACGACTCGAGTCGTGATCCGGACTCGAGTCGTCGTTAGCTTGTTCACAGATGTAATTCCCAGTAAAAAAGTAAAAATTTTCCCAGTAAAAAAGTAAAATTTTTTTAAAGCTTTTCGTTTTACATACAGACGGCAGCTTTTGACACGTTAGAACCCCTGCGACTACACCTCATTGTCTCAGTTGTATCTTGCTATGTCTTTTGATGTGGTACCTTCCTGGCTGACTTAATTAACTTTATCACACCTCGGCAGATAGTCAGGATGATTTAATTTATTGGTCTGCAATTGTAACGTACACATGCTTTGTTTTCTATCTATATATGCTCTGGCGATTCTGTATCTAATTTACTTCACCTGAGGAAGGAGCAATCGATAGCTCCGAAAGCTTGTGATTTCAAATAAAACTGTTGGACTATAACCTGGTGTTGTGCGACCTCTCAGTGTTTGATGGGACAGTGTAGAGGGAGCTTTACTCTGTATGTAACTCGTGCTGTTCCTGCCCTGGGAGTGTTTGATGGGACAGTGTAGAGAGAGCTTTACTCTCTATCAACCCGTGCTGTACCTGCCCTGGGAGTGTTTGATGGGACAGTGTAGAGGGAGCTTTACTCTGTCTCTAAACCGTGCTGTATCTGCCCTGGGAGTGTTTGATGGGACAGTGCAGAGGGAGCTTTACTCTGTATCTAACCCGTGCTGTACCTGCCCTGGGAGTATTTGATGGGACAGTGTAGAGTAAGCTTTACACTGTATCTAACCCGTGGTGTACCTACCCTGGGAGTGTTTGATTGGACAGTGTAGAGGGAGCTTTACTCGGTATCTAACCTGTCCTGAACCTGCCCTGGGAGTGTTTGATGGGACAGTGTAGAGGGAGCTTTACTCGGTATCTAACCTGTCCTGAACCTGCCCTGGGAGTGTTTGATGGGACAGTTTCGAGGGAGCTTTACTCTGTATCTAACCCGTGCTGTACCAGCCCTGGGAGTGTTTGATGGGACAGTGTAGAGGGAGCTTTTCTCTGTATCTAACCCGTGCAGTACCTTCCCTGGGAGTGTTTGATGGGACAGTGTAGAGGGAGCTTTACTCTGTATCTAACCCCGTGCTGTACCTGCCCTGGGAGTGTTTGATGGGATAGTGTAGAGGGAGCTTTACTCTGTATCTAACCCATGCTCTACCTGCCCTGGGAGTGTTTGATGGGACAGTGTAGAGGGAGCTTTACTCTGTATCTAACCCGTGCTGTACCTGCCCTGGGAGTGTTTGATGGGACAGTGTCGAGGGATCTATACTCTGTATCTAACCCGTGCTGTAGCTGCCCTGGGAGTGTTTGATGGGGCAGTGTAGAGGGAGCTTTACTCTGTATCTAACCTGTGCTGAACCTGCCCTGGGAGTGTTTGATGGGGACAGTGTAGAGGGAGCTTTACTCTGTATCTAACCTGTGCTGAACCTGCCCTGGGAGTGTTTGATGCGACAGTGTAGAGGGAGCTTTACTCTGTATCTAACCCGTGCTGTACCTGCCCTGGGAGTGTTTGATGGGACAGTGTCGAGGGATCTATACTCTGTATCTAACCCGTGCTGTAGCTGACCTGGGAGTGTTTGATGGGGCAGTGTAGAGGGAGCTTTACTCTGTATCTCACCTGTGCTGAACCTGCCCTGGGAGTGTTTGATGGGGACAGTGTAGAGGGAGCTTTACTCTGTATCTAACCTGTGCTGAACCTGCCCTGGGAGTGTTTGATGCGACAGTGTAGAGGGAGCTTTACTCAGTATCTAATCCGTGCTCTACCTACCGTGGGAGTGTTTGATGGGACAGTGTAGATGGAGCTTTACTCTGTATCTAACCCGTGCTGTACCTGCCCTGGGAGTGTTTGATGGGACAGTGTAGATGGAGCTTTACTCTGTATCTAACCCGTGCTGTACCTGCCCTGGGAGTGTTTGATGGGACCGTGTAGAGGGAGCTTTACTCTGTATCTAACCCGTGCTGTACCTGCCCTGGGAGTTTTTGTTGGGACAGTGTAGAGGGATCTTTACTCTGTATCTAACCTGTGCTGTACCTGCCCTGGGAGTGTTTGATGGGACAATGTAGAGGGAGCTTTACTCTGTATCTAACCCCGTGCTGTACCTGCCCTGGGAGTGTTTGATGGGACAGTGTAGAGGGAGCTTTACTCTGTATCTAACCCGTGCTGTACCTGCCCTGGGAGTGTTTGCTGGGACAGTGTAGAGGGTGCTTTACTCTGTATCTAACCCGTGCTGCACCGGCCCTGTGAGTGTTCGATGGGACAGTGTAGAGTGAGCTTTACTCTGTTTCTAACCCCGTGCGGTACCAACTCTGGGAGTGTTTGATGGGATAGTGTAGAGGGAGCTTTACTCTGCATCTAAACCGTGCTGTCCCTGTCCTGGGAGTGTTTGATGGGAAAATTTAGAAGGATCTTTACTCTGTATCTAACCCGTGCTGTACCTGCCCTGGGAGTGTTTGATGGGACAGTGTAGAGGGAACTTTACTCTGTATCTAAACCGTGCGGTACCAACTCTGGGAGTGTTTGATGGGATAGTGTAGAGGGAGCTTTACTCTGTATCTAAACCGTGCTGTCCCTGTCCTGGGAGTGTTTGATGGGAAAATTTAGAAGGATCTTTACTCTGTATCTAACCCGTGCTGTACCTGCCCTGGGAGTGTTTGATGGGACAGTGTAGAGGGAGCTTTACTCTGTATCTAACCTGTGCTGAACCTGCCCTGGGAGTGTTTGATGCGACAGTGTAGAGGGAGCTTTACTCAGTATCTAATCCGTGCTCTACCTACCGTGGGAGTGTTTGATGGGACAGTGTAGATGGAGCTTTACTCTGTATCTAACCCGTGCTGTACCTGCCCTGGGAGTGTTTGATGGGACAGTGTAGATGGAGCTTTACTCTGTATCTAACCCGTGCTGTACCTGCCCTGGGAGTGTTTGATGGGGCAGTGTAGAGGGAGCTTTACTCTGTATGTAACTCGTGCTGTACCTGCCCTGGGAGTGTTTGATGGGACAGTGTAGAGTGAGCTTTACTCTGCATCTAACCGTGCTGTACCTGCCCTGGGAGTGTTTGATGGGACAGTGTAGAGGGAGCTTTACTCTGCATCTAACCGTGCTGTTCCTGCCCTGGGAGTGTTTGATGGGACAGTGTAGAGGGAGCTTTACTCTGTATCTAACCCTGTGCTGTACCTGCCCTGGGAGTTTTTGATGGGACAGTGAAGAGGCAGCTTTACTCTGTATCTAAACCGTGCTGTACCTGTCCTGGGAATGTTTGATGGGAAAATTTAGAAGGATCTTTACTCTGTATCTAACCCGTGCTCTCCCTTCCCTGGGAGTATTTGATGGGACAGTGTAGAGGGAACTTTACTCTGTATCTAACCTGTACTGAACCTACCCTGGGAGTGTTTGATGGGACAGTGCAGAGGGAACTTTACTCTGTATCGAACCTGTGCTGAACCTACCCCGGGAGTGTTTGATGGGACAGTGCAGAGGGAGCTTTACTCTGAATCTAATCCGTGCTGCACCTGCCCTGGGAGTGTTTGTTGGGACAGTGTAGAGGGAGCTTTACTCTGTATCTAACCCGTGCTGTACCTGCCCTGTGAGTGTTTGATGGGACAGTGTAGAGGGAGCTTTACTCTGTATCTAACCCGTGCTGTACCTGCCCTGGGAGTGTTTGTTGGGACAGTGTAGAGGGAGCTTTACTCTGTATCTAACCCGTGCTGTACCTGCCCTGGGAGTGTTTGATGGGGCAGTGTAGAGGGAGCTTTCCTCTGTATCTAACCAGTGCTGTACCTGCCCTGGGAGTGTTTGATGGGGCAGTGTAGAGGGAGCTTTACTCTGTATGTAACTCGTGCTGTTCCTGCCCTGGGAGTGTTTGATGGGACAGTGTAGAGAGAGCTTTACTCTCTATCAACCTGTGCTGTACCTGCCCTGGGAGTGTTTGATGGGACAGTGCAGAGGGAGCTTTACTCTGTCTCTAAACCGTGCTGTATCTGCCCTGGGAGTGTTTGATGGGACAGTGCAGAGGGAGCTTTACTCTGTATCTAACCCGTGCTGTACCTGCCCTGGGAGTATTTGATGGGACAGTGTAGAGTAAGCTTTACTCTGTATCTAACCCGTGGTGTACCTACCCTGGGAGTGTTTGATTGGACAGTGTAGAGGGAGCTTTACTCGGTATCTAACCTGTCCTGAACCTGCCCTGGGAGTGTTTGATGGGACAGTGTTGAGGGAGCTTTACTCGGTATCTAACCTGTCCTGAACCTGCCCTGGGAGTGTTTGATGGGACAGTTTCGAGGGAGCTTTACTCTGTATCTAACCCGTGCTGTACCAGCCCTGGGAGTGTTTGATGGGACAGTGTAGAGGGAGCTTTTCTCTGTATCTAACCCGTGCAGTACCTTCCCTGGGAGTGTTTGATGGGACAGTGTAGAGGGAGCTTTACTCTGTATCTAACCCCGTGCTGTACCTGCCCTGGGAGTGTTTGATGGGATAGTGTAGAGGGAGCTTTACTCTGTATCTAACCCGTGCTCTACCTGCCCTGGGAGTGTTTGATGGGACAGTGTCGAGGGAGCTTTACTCTGTATCTAACCCGTGCTGTACCTGCCCTGGGAGTGTTTGATGGGACCGTGTAGAGGGAGCTTTACTCTGTATCTAACCCGTGCTGTACCTGCCCTGGGAGTGTTTGATGGGACAGTGTCGAGGGATCTATACTCTGTATCTAACCCGTGCTGTAGCTGCCCTGGGAGTGTTTGATGGGGCAGTGTAGAGGGAGCTTTACTCTGTATCTAACCTGTGCTGAACCTGCCCTGGGAGTGTTTGATGGGACAGTGTAGAGGGAACTTTACTCTGTATCTAATCCGGGCTCTACCTACCGTGGGAGTGTTTGATGGGACAGTGTAGATGGAGCTTTACTCTGTATCTAACCCGTGCTGTACCTGCCCTGGGAGTGTTTGATGGGACAGTGTAGATGGAGCTTTATTCTGTATCTAACCCGTGCTGTACCTGCCCTGGGAGTGTTTGATGGGACAGTGTCGAGGGACCTATACTCTGTATCTAACCCGTGCTGTAGCTGCTCTTGGCGTGTTTGATGAGACAGTGTAGAGGGAGCTTTACTCTGTATCTAACCCGTGCTGTACCTGCCCTGGGAGTGTTTGATGGGACAGTGTCGAGGGATCTATACTCTGTATCTAACCCGTGCTGTAGCTGACCTGGGAGTGTTTGATGGGGCAGTGTAGAGGGAGCTTTACTCTGTATCTCACCTGTGCTGAACCTGCCCTGGGAGTGTTTGATGGGGACAGTGTAGAGGGAGCTTTACTCTGTATCTAACCTGTGCTGAACCTGCCCTGGGAGTGTTTGATGCGACAGTGTAGAGGGAGCTTTACTCAGTATCTAATCCGTGCTCTACCTACCGTGGGAGTGTTTGATGGGACAGTGTAGATGGAGCTTTACTCTGTATCTAACCCTTGCTGTACCTGCCCTGGGAGTGTTTGATGGGACAGTGTAGATGGAGCTTTACTCTGTATCTAACCCGTGCTGTACCTGCCCTGGGAGTGTTTGATGGGACCGTGTAGAGGGAGCTTTACTCTGTATCTAACCCGTGCTGTACCTGCCCTGGGAGTTTTTGTTGGGACAGTGTAGAGGGATCTTTACTCTGTATCTAACCTGTGCTGTACCTGCCCTGGGAGTGTTTGATGGGACAATGTAGAGGGAGCTTTACTCTGTATCTAACCCCGTGCTGTACCTGCCCTGGGAGTGTTTGATGGGACAGTGTAGAGGGAGCTTTACTCTGTATCTAACCCGTGCTGTACCTGCCCTGGGAGTGTTTGCTGGGACAGTGTAGAGGGTGCTTTACTCTGTATCTAACCCGTGCTGCACCGGCCCTGTGAGTGTTCGATGGGACAGTGTAGAGTGAGCTTTACTCTGTTTCTAACCCCGTGCGGTACCAACTCTGGGAGTGTTTGATGGGATAGTGTAGAGGGAGCTTTACTCTGCATCTAAACCGTGCTGTCCCTGTCCTGGGAGTGTTTGATGGGAAAATTTAGAAGGATCTTTACTCTGTATCTAACCCGTGCTGTACCTGCCCTGGGAGTGTTTGATGGGACAGTGTAGAGGGAACTTTACTCTGTATCTAAACCGTGCGGTACCAACTCTGGGAGTGTTTGATGGGATAGTGTAGAGGGAGCTTTACTCTGTATCTAAACCGTGCTGTCCCTGTCCTGGGAGTGTTTGATGGGAAAATTTAGAAGGATCTTTACTCTGTATCTAACCTGTGCTGTAACTTCCCTGGGAGTGTTTGATGGGGCAGTGCAGAGGGAGCATTACTCTGTATCTAACCCATGCTGTACCTGCCCTTGGAGTGTTTGATGGGACAGTGCAGAGGGAGCTTTACTCTGTATCTAACCCGTGCTGTACCTGCCCTGGGAGTATTTGATGGGACAGTGTAGAGTAAGCTTTACACTGTATCTAACCCGTGGTGTACCTACCCTGGGAGTGTTTGATTGGACAGTGTAGAGGGAGCTTTACTCGGTATCTAACCTGTCCTGAACCTGCCCTGGGAGTGTTTGATGGGACAGTGTAGAGGGAGCTTTACTCTGTATCTAACCTGTCCTGAACCTGCCCTGGGAGTGTTTGATGGGACAGTTTCGAGGGAGCTTTACTCTGTATCTAACCCGTGCTGTACCAGCCCTGGGAGTGTTTGATGGGACAGTGTAGAGGGAGCTTTTCTCTGTATCTAACCCGTGCAGTACCTTCCCTGGGAGTGTTTGATGGGACAGTGTAGAGGGAGCTTTACTCTGTATCTAACCCGTGCTGTACCTGCCCTGGGAGTGTTTGATGGGACAGTGTAGAGGGAGCTTTACTCTGTATCTAACCCATGCTCTACCTGCCCTGGGAGTGTTTGATGGGACAGTGTAGAGGGAGCTTTACTCTGTATCTAACCCGTGCTGTACCTGCCCTGGGAGTGTTTGATGGGACAGTGTAGAGGGAGCTTTACTCTGTATCTAACCCGTGCTGTACCTGCCCTGGGAGTGTTTGATGGGACAGTGTAGAGGGAGCTTTACTCTGTATCTAACCCGTGCTGTACCTGCCCTGGGAGTGTTTGATGGGACAGTGTAGAGGGAGCTTTACTCTGTATCTAACCCGTGCTGTACCTGCCCTGGGAGTGTTTGATGGGACAGTGTAGAGGGAGCTTTACTCTGTATCTAACCTGTGCTGAACCTGCCCTGGGAGTGTTTGATGCGACAGTGTAGAGGGAGCTTTACTCTGTATCTAACCCGTGCTGTACCTGCCCTGGGAGTGTTTGATGGGACAGTGTCGAGGGAGCTTTACTCTGTATCTAACCCGTGCTGTAGCTGCCCTGGGAGTGTTTGATGGGACAGTGTAGAGGGAGCTTTACTCTGTATCTAACCTGTGCTGTACCTGCCCTGGGAGTGTTTGATGGGGACAGTGTAGAGGGAGCTTTACTCTGTATCTAACCTGTGCTGTACCTGCCCTGGGAGTGTTTGATGCGACAGTGTAGAGGGAGCTTTACTCTGTATCTAACCCGTGCTGTACCTGCCCGTGGGAGTGTTTGATGGGACAGTGTAGATGGAGCTTTACTCTGTATCTAACCCGTGCTGTACCTGCCCTGGGAGTGTTTGATGGGACAGTGTAGAGGGAGCTTTACTCTGTATCTAACCGTGCTGTACCTGCCCTGGGAGTGTTTGATGGGACAGTGTAGAGGGAGCTTTACTCTGTATCTAACCGTGCTGTACCTGCCCTGGGAGTGTTTGATGGGACAGTGTAGAGGGATCTTTACTCTGTATCTAACCTGTGCTGTACCTGCCCTGGGAGTGTTTGATGGGACAGTGTAGAGGGAGCTTTACTCTGTATCTAACCCGTGCTGTACCTGCCCTGGGAGTGTTTGATGGGACAGTGTAGAGGGAGCTTTACTCTGTATCTAACCCGTGCTGTACCTGCCCTGGGAGTGTTTGATGGGACAGTGTAGAGGGAGCTTTACTCTGTATCTAACCGTGCTGTACCTGCCCTGGGAGTGTTTGATGGGAAAGTGTAGAGGATCTTTACTCTGTATCTAACCCGTGCTGTACCTGCCCTGGGAGTGTTTGATGGGACAGTGTAGAGGGAGCTTTACTCTGTATCTAACCTGTGCTGAACCTGACCCTGGGAGTGTTTGATGGGACAGTGTAGAGGGATCTTTACTCTGTATCTAACCCGTGCTGTACCTGCCCTGGGAGTGTTTGTTCGGACAGTGTAGAGGGAGCTTTACTCTGTATCTAACCCGTGCTGTACCTGCCCTGGGAGTGTTTGATGGGGCAGTGTAGAGGGAGCTTTACTCTGTATCTAAACCGTGCTGTCCCTGTCCTGGGAGTGTTTGATGGGAAAGTGTAGAGGATCTTTACTCTGTATCTAACCCGTGCTGTACCTGCCCTGGGAGTGTTTGATGGGACAGTGTAGAGGGAGCTTTACTCTGTATCTAACCTGTGCTGAACCTGCCCTGGGAGTGTTTGATGCGACAGTGTAGAGGGAGCTTTACTCTGTATCTAACCTGTGCTGACCTACCGTGGGAGTGTTTGATGGGACAGTGTAGATGGAGCTTTACTCTGTATCTAACCCGTGCTGTACCTGCCCTGGGAGTGTTTGATGGGACAGTGTAGATGGAGCTTTACTCTGTATCTAACCCGTGCTGTACCTGCCCTGGGAGTGTTTGATGGGACAGTGTAGAGGGAGCTTTACTCTGTATCTAACCCGTGCTGTACCTGCCCTGGGAGTGTTTGATGGGACAGTGTAGAGGGAGCTTTACTCTGTATCTAACCCGTGCTGTACCTGCCCTGGGAGTGTTTGATGGGCAGTGTAGAGGGAGCTTTACTCTGTATCTAACCTGTGCTGTCCTGCCCTGGGAGTGTTTGATGGGACAGTGTAGAGGGAGCTTTACTCTGTATCTAACCCGTGCTGTACCTGCCCTGGGAGGTTTGATGGGACAGTGTAGAGGGAGCTTTACTCTGTCTCTAACCGTGCTGTACCTGCCCTGGGAGTGTTTGATGGGACAGTGTAGAGGGAGCTTTACTCTGTATCTAACCGTGCTGTACCTGCCCTGGAGTGTTTGATGGGACAGTGTAGAGTGAGCTTTACTCTGTATCTAACCCCGTGCGGTACCAGCCTCTGGGAGTGTTTGATGGGTCAGTGTAGAGGGAGCTTTACTCTGTATCTAAACCGTGCTGTCCCTGTCCTGGGAGTGTTTGATGGGAAACTTTAGAAGGATCTTTACTCTGTATCTAACCTGTGCTGTAACCTTCCCTGGAGGTTTGATGGGACAGTGTAGAGGGAGCTTTACTCTGTATCTAACCCGTGCTGTACCTGCCCTGGGAGTGTTTGATGGGACAGTGTAGAGGGAGCTTTACTCTGTATCTAACCCGTGCTGTACCTGCCCTGGGAGTGTTTGATGGGACAGTGTAGAGGGAGCTTTACTCTGTATCTAACCCGTGCTGTACCTGCCCTGGGAGTGTTTGATGGGACAGTGTAGAGGGAGCTTTACTCTGTATCTAACCCGTGCTGTACCTGCCCTGGGAGTGTTTGATGGGACAGTGTAGAGGGAGCTTTACTCTGTATCTAACCCGTGCTGTACCTGCCCTGGGAGTGTTTGATGGGACAGTGTAGAGGGAGCTTTACTCTGTATCTAACCCGTGCTGTACCTGCCCTGGGAGTGTTTGATGGGACAGTGTAGAGGGAGCTTTACTCTGTATCTAAACCGTGCTGTACCTGCCCTGGGAGTGTTTGATGGGACAGTGTAGAGGGAGCTTTACTCTGTATCTAACCCGTGCTGTACCTGCCCTGGGGTGTTTGTGGGACAGTGTAGAGGGAGCTTTACTCTGTATCTAACCTGTGCTGTACCTGCCCTGGAGTGTTTGATGGACAGTGTAGAGGGAGCTTTACTCTGCATCTAACCGTGCTGTACTGCCCTGGGAGTGTTTGATGGGACAGTGTAGAGGGAGCTTCTCTGTATCTAACCAGTGCTGTACCTGCCCTGGGAGTGTTTGATGGGACAGTGAAGAGGGAGCTTTACTCTGTATCTAACCCGTGCTGTACCTCCCTGGGAGTGTTTGATGGGACAGTGTAGAGGAGCTTTACTCTGTATCTAACCCGTGCTCTACCTGCCCTGGGAGTGTTTGATGGACAGTGTAGAGGGAGCTTTACTCTGTATCTAACCCTGTGCTGAACCTGCCCTGGGAGTGTTTGATGGGACAGTGTAGAGGAGCTTTACTCTGTATCTAACCCGTGCTGTACCAGCCCTGGGAGTGTTTGATGGGACAGTGTAGAGGGAGCTTTTCTCTGTATCTAACCGTGCTGATACCTGCCCTGGGAGTGTTTGATGGGACAGTGTAGAGGGAGCTTTACTCTGTATCTAACCCTGTGCTGTACCTGCCCTGGGAGTGTTGATGGGACAGTGTAGAGGAGCTTTACTCTGTATCTGACCCGTGCTGTACCTGCCCTGGGAGTGTTTGATGGGACAGTGTCGAGGGAGCTTTACTCTGTATCTAACCTTGCTGTACCTGCCCTGGGAGTGTTTGATGGGACAGTGTAGAGGGAGCTTTACTCTGTATCTAACAGTGCTGTACCTGCCCTGGGAGTGTTTGATGGACAGTGTCGAGGGAGCTTTACTCTGTATCTAACCGTGCTGTACCCTGCCCTGGGAGTGTTTGATGGGGACAGTGTAGAGGGAGCTTTACTCTGTATCTAACCTGTGCTGAACCTGCCCTGGGAGTGTTTGATGGGACAGTGTAGAGGGAGCTTTACTCTGTATCTAACCTGTGCTGTACCTGCCCTGGGAGTGTTTGATGGGACAGTGTAGAGGGAGCTTTACTCTGTATCTAACCGTGCTGTACCTGCCCTGGGAGTGTTTGATGGGACAGTGTAGAGGAGCTTTACTCTGTATCTAACCCGTGCTGTACCTGCCCTGGGAGTGTTTGATGGGACAGTGTAGAGGGAGCTTTACTCTGTAACTAACCCGTGCTGTACCTGCCCTGGGAGTGTTTGATGGGACAGTGTAGAGGGAGCTTTACTCTGTATCTAACCCGTGCTGTACTGCCCTGGGAGTGTTTGATGGGACAGTGTAGAGGGAGCTTTACTCTGTATCTAACCCTGCTGTACCTGCCCTGGGAGTGTTTGATGGGACAGTGTAGAGGGAGCTTACTCTGTATCTAACCCGTGCTGTACCTGCCTGGGAGTGTTTGATGGACAGTGTAGAGGGAGCTTTACTCTGTATCTAACCTGTGCTGTACCTGCCCTGGGAGTGTTTGATGGGACAGTGTAGAGGGAGCTTTACTCTGTATCTAAACCGTGCTGTACCTGCCCTGGGAGTGTTTGATGGGACAGTGTAGAGGAGCTTTACTCTGTATCTAACCCGTGCTGTACCTGCCCTGGGAGTGTTTGATGGGACAGTGTAGAGGGAGCTTTACTCTGTATCTAACCCGTGCTGAACCTGCCCTGGGAGTGTTTGATGGACAGTGTAGAGGGAGCTTACTCTGTATCTAACCCGTGCTGTACTGCCCTGGGAGTGTTTGTGGGACAGTGTAGAGGGAGCTTACTCTGTATCTAACCCGTGCTGTACCTGCCCTGTGAGTGTTTGATGGGACAGTGTAGAAGGAGCTTTACTCTGTATCTAACCGTGCTGTACCTGCCCTGGGAGTGTTTGATGGGACAGTGTAGAGGGAGCTTTACTCTGTATCTAACCCGTGCTGTACCTGCCCTGGAGTGTTTGATGGGACAGTGTAGAGGAGCTTTACTCTGTATCTAACCGTGCTGTACCTGCCCTGGGAGTGTTTGATGGGACAGTGTAGAGGGAGCTTTACTCTGTATCTACCTGTGCTGTACCTGCCCTCGGAGTGTTGATGGACAGTGTAGAGGGAGCTTTACTCTGATCTAACCGTGCTGTACCTGCCCTGGGAGTGTTTGATGGGACAGTGTAGAGGAGCTTTACTCTGTATCTAACCGTGCTGTACCTGCCCTGGAGTGTTGATGGGACAGTGTAGAGGGAGCTTTACTCTGTATCTAACCCGTGCTGTACCTGCCCTGGGAGTGTTTGATGGGACAGTGTAGAGGGAGCTTTACTCTGTATCTAACCCGTGCTGTACCTGCCCTGGGAGTGTTTGATGGGACAGTGTAGAGGAGCTTTACTCTGTATCTAACCCTGTGCTGTACCTGCCCTGGGAGTGTTTGATGGGACAGTGTAGAGGAGCTTTACTCTGTATCTAACCCGTGCTGTACCTGCCCTGGGAGTGTTTGATGGGACAGTGTAGAGGGAGCTATTACTCTGTATCTAACCCGTGCTGTACCTGCCCTGGGAGTGTTTGATGGGACAGTGTAGAGGAGCTTTACTCTGTATCTAACCCGTGCTGTACCTGCCCTGGGAGTGTTTGATGGGACAGTGTAGAGGGAGCTTTACTCTGTATCTAACCCGTGCTGTACCTGCCCTGGGAGTGTTTGATGGGACAGTGTAGAGGAGCTTTACTCTGTATCTAACCCGTGCTGTACCTCCCCTGGGAGTGTTTGATGGGACAGTGTAGAGGGAGCTTTACTCTGTATCTAACCCTTGCTGTACCTGCCCTGGGAGTGTTTGATGGGACAGTGTAGAGGGAGCTTTACTCTGTATCTACCCGTGCTGTACCTTCCCTGGGAGTGTTTGATGGACAGTGTAGAGGGAGCTTTACTCTGTATCTAACCCGTGCTGTACCTGCCCTGGGAGTGTTTGATGGGACAGTGTAGAGGGAGCTTTACTCTGTATCTAACCCGTGCTGTACCTGCCCTGGGAGTGTTTGATGGGACAGTGTAGAGGGAGCTTTACTCTGTATCTAACCCGTGCTGTACCTGCCCTGGGAGTGTTTGATGGGACAGTGTAGAGGGAGCTTTACTCTGTATCTAACCCGTGCTGTACCTGCCCTGGGAGTGTTTGATGGGACAGTGTAGAGGGAGCTTTACTCTGTATCTAACCAGTGCTGTACCTGCCCTGGGAGTGTTTGATGGGGCAGTGTAGAGGGAGCTTTACTCTGTATCTAACTCGTGCTGTACCTGCCCTGGGAGTGTTTGATGGGACAGTGTAGAGGAGCTTTACTCTGTATCTAACCCGTGCTGTACCTGCCCTGGGAGTGTTTGATGGGACAGTGTAGAGGGAGCTTTACTCTGTATCTAACCCGTGCTGTACCTGCCCTGGGAGTGTTTGATGGGACAGTGTAGAGGGAGCTTTACTCTGTATCTAACCCGTGCTGTACCTGCCCTGGGAGTGTTTGATGGACAGTGTAGAGGAGCTTTACTCTGTATCTAACCCGTGCTGTACCTACCCTGGGAGTGTTTGATGGACAGTGTAGAGGAGCTTTACTCTGTATCTAACCCTGTGCTGTACCTGCCCTGGGAGTGTTTGATGGGGACAGTGTAGAGGGAGCTTTACTCGGTATCTAACCCGTGCTGTACCTGCCCTGGGAGTGTTTGATGGGACAGTGTAGAGGGAGCTTTACTCTGTATCTAACCCGTGCTGTACCTGCCCTGGGAGTGTTTGATGGGACAGTGTAGAGGGAGCTTTACTCTGTATCTAACCCGTGCTGTACCTTCCCTGGGAGTGTTTGATGGGACAGTGTAGAGGGAGCTTTACTCTGTATCTAACCCGTGCTGTACCTGCCCTGGAGTGTTTGATGGGACAGTGTAGAGGGAGCTTTACTCTGTATCTAACCCGTGCTCTACCTGCCCTGGGAAGTGTTTGATGGGACAGTGTAGAGGGAGCTTTACTCTGTATCTACCCGTGCTGTACCTGCCCTGGGAGTGTTTGATGGGACCGTGTAGAGGGAGCTTTACTCTGTATCTAACCCGTGCTGTACCTGCCCTGGGAGTGTTTGATGGGACAGTGTCGAGGGATCTATACTCTGTATCTAACCCGTGCTGTAGCTGCCCTGGGAGTGTTTGATGGGACAGTGTAGAGGGAGCTTTACTCTGTATCTAACCTGTGCTGAACCTGCCCTGGGAGTGTTTGATGCGACAGTGTAGAAGGAGCTTTACTCTGTATCTAACCGTGCTGTACCTGCCCTGGGAGTGTTATGATGGGACAGTGTCGAGGGATCTTTACTCTGTATCTAACCCGTGCTGTAGCTGACCTGGGAGTGTTTGATGGGGACAGTGTAGAGGGAGCTTTACTCTGTATCTAACCTGTGCTGAACCTGCCCTGGGAGTGTTTGATGGGGACAGTGTCGAGGGAGCTTTACTCTGTATCAAACCCTGTGCTGAACCTGCCCTGGGAGTGTTTGATGCGACAGTGTAGAGGGAGCTTTACTCTGTCTCTACCCGTGCTTACTTCCCTGGGAGTGTTTGATGGGACAGTGTAGGGGAGCTTTACTCTGTATTCTAACCCGTGCTGTACCTGCCCTGGGAGTGTTTGATGGGACAGTGTAGAATGGATCTATTCTCGGTATCTAACCGTGCTTTAGCTGCCCTGGGAGTGTTTGATGGGACAGTGTCGAGGGAACCTATACTCTGTAATCTAAACCCGTGCTGTAGCTGCTCTTGGCGTGTTTGATGAGACAGTGTAGAGGGAATCTTAACTCTGTATCTAACCAGTGCTGTACCAGCCTGGGACGTGTTTGATGACTAGTGTAGAGGCAGCTTCACTCTGTATCTAACCGTGCTGTACCTGTCCCTGGGAGTGTTTGATGGGACCGTGTAGAAGGATCTTTACTCTGTAATCTAACCTGTGCTGTACCTTCCCTGGGAGTGTTTGATGGGACAGTGTAGAGGAGCTTACTCTGTATCTAACCCCGTGCTGTACCTGCCCTGGAGTGTTTGATGGGACAGTGTAGAGGGAGCTTTACTCTGTATCTAACCCGTGCTGTACCTGCCCTGGGAGTGTTTGATGGGACAGTGTAGAGGGAGCTTTACTCTGTATCTAACCCGTGCTGTACCTGCCCTGGGAGTGTTCGATGGGACAGTGTAGAGTGAGCTTTACTCTGTATCTAACCCGTGCTGTACCTGCCTGGGAGTGTTTGATGGGACAGTGTAGAGGGAGCTTTACTCTGTATCTAACCGTGCTGTACCTGCTCCTGGGAGTGTTTGATGGGACAGTGTAGAGGGATCTTTACTCTGTATCTAACCCGTGCTGTACCTGCCCTGGGAGTGTTTGATGGGACAGTGTAGAGGGAGCTTTACTCTGTATCTAACCCGTGCTGTACCTGCTCCTGGAGTGTTTGATGGGACAGTGTAGAGGGAGCTTTACTCTGTATCTAACCCGTGCTGTACCTGCCCTGGGAGTGTTGATGGGACAGTGTAGAGGGAGCTTTACTCTGTATCTAAACTCGTGCTGTACCTGCCCTGGGAGGGTTTGATGGGACAGTGTAGAGGAGCTTTACTCTTATCTAACCCGTGCTGTACCTGCCCTGGGAGTGTTTGATGGGGACAGTGTAGAGGGAGCTTTACTCTGTATCTAACCCGTGCTGTACCTGCCCTGGGATGTTTGATGGGACAGTGTAGAGGGAGCTTTACTCTGTATCTAACCCGTGCTGTACCTGCCCTGGGAGTGTTTGATGGGACAGTGTAGAGGGAGCTTTACTCTGTATCTAACCCGTGCTGTACCTGCCCTGGGAGTGTTTGATGGGCAGTGTAGAGGGAGCTTTACTCTGTTTCTAACCCGTGCTGTACCTGCCCTGGGAGTGTTTGATGGGACAGTGTAGAGGGAGCTTTACTCTTATCTAACCCGTGCTGTACAGCCCTGGGAGTGTTTGATGGGACAGTGTAGAGGGAGCTTTACTCTGTATCTAACCCAGTGCTGTACCTGCCCTGGAGTGTTGATGGGACAGTGTAGAGGGATCTTTACTCTGTATCTTAACCCGTGCTGTTCCTGCCCTGGGAGTGTTTTATGGACAGTGTAGAGGGAGCTTTACTCTGTATCTAACCCGTGCTGTACCTGCCCTGGGAGTGTTTGATGGGCACATTGTAAGATGGAGCTTACTCTGTATCTAAACCCGTGCTGTACCTGCCCTGGGAGTGTTTGATGGGACAGTGTAGAGGGAGCTTACTCTGTATCTAACCGTGCGTACCTGCCTGGGAGTGTTTGAGGGACAGTGTAGAGGGAGCTTTACTCTGTATCTAACCTGTGCTGTACCTGCCCTGGGAGTGTTTGATGGACAGTGTAGAGGGAGCTTTACTCTGTATCTAACCTGTGCTGAACCTTGCCTAGGTTGTTGATGGGACAGTGTAGAGGGAGCTTTACTCTGTATCTACCCTTGCTGTACCTTCCCTGGGAGTGTTTGATGGGACAGTGTAGAGGGAGCTTTACTCTGTATCTAACCCGTGCTGTACCTGCCCTGGGAGTGTTTGATGGGACAGTGTAGAGGGAGCTTTACTCTGTATCTAACCGTGCTGTACCTGCCCTGGGAGTGTTTGATGGGACAGTGTAGAGGGAGCTTTACTCTGTATCTAACCAGTGCTGTACCTGCCCTGGGAGTGTTTGATGGGACAGTGTAGAGGGAGCTTTACTCTGTATCTAACCCGTGCTGTACCTGCCCTGGGAGTGTTTGATGGACAGTGTAGAGAGAGCTTTACTCTGTATCAACCTGTGCTGTACCTTGCCCTGGGAGTGTTTGATGGGACAGTGCAGAGGGAGCTTTACTCTGTATCTAACCCGTGCTGTACCTGCCCTGGGAGTGTTTGATGGGCAGTGTAGAGGGAGCTTTACTCTGTATCTAACCCGTGCTGTACCTGCCCTGGGAGTGTTTGATGGGACAGTGTAGAGGAGCTTTACTCTGTATCTAACCCTGCTGCTGTACCTGCCCTGGAGTGTTTGATGGGCCAGTGTAGAGGGAGCTTTACTCTGTATCTAACCCGTGCTGTACCTGCACTGGGAGTGTTTGATGGGGACAGTGTAGAGGGAGCTTTACTCTGTATCTAACCCGTGCTGAACCTGCCCTGGGAGTGTTTGATGGGACAGTGTAGAGGGAGCTTTACTCTGTATCTAACCCGTGCTGTACCTGCCTGGAGTGTTGATGGACAGTGTAGAGGGAGCTTTACTCTGTATCTACCCGTGCTGTACCTCCCTGGGAGTGTTTGATGGGACAGTGTAGAGGGAGCTTTACTCTGTATGTAACCTTGCGTACCTGTCCTGGGAGTCGTTTGATGGGACAGTGGCAAGGGAGCTTTACTCTGTATCTAACCCTGCTGTACCTGCCCTGGAAGTTTTTGATGGGACAGTGTAGAGGGAGCTTTACTCTGTATCTAACCGTGCGTACCTGCCCTGGGAGTGTTTGATGGGACAGTGTAGAGGGAGCTTTACTCTGTATCTAACCGCGCTGTACCTGCCCTGGGATTGTATGACTGGACAGTGTAGAGCGGAGCTTACTCTGTATCTAACCCGTGCTGCTCCCTTCCAGTGAGACGTTTTCTGGGACAGTTTAGAGGATCTTTACTCTGTATCTAACCCGTGCTGTACCTGCCCTGGGAGTGTTTGATGCGACAGTGTAGAAGGAGCTTTACTCTGTATCTAACGTGCTGTACCTGCCCTGGGAGTGTTTGATGGGACAGTGTCGAGGGATCTTTACTCTGTATCTACAACGTGCTGTACCTGACCTGGGAGTGTTTGATGGGGCAGTGTAGAGGAGCTTTACTCTGTATCTAACCTGTGCTCTGAACTGCCCTGGGAGTGTTTGTTGTGGGGACAGTCGAGGGAGCTTTACTCTGTATAAACCTGTGCTGTACCTGCCCTGGGAGTGTTTGATGCGACAGTGTAGAGGGAGCTTT